>JAOTJB010000210.1:42289553-42308819 GCA_027123815.1 Erythroxylum minutifolium
AAAGAGAAATGAAATGGGAAATGGTGCTCATGAAACTTGACATCCCTACTAGTGAAAACTTGCCTTGTTTCCAAATTCAACAGCATATAAGCCTTTTGGCCAAACGGATAACCAAGGAAAACACAAGGTATAGCACGAGGAGAAAATTTGGTTTGGAAAGAAAATTGGGTAAATGCATAACAGAGGCAACCAAAAGATCTCAAGTGGCCATATGTAGGTGCTGCGTTATGAAGGAGTTCAAAGGGGGTTTGATTTTGTAGGGAAGAAAAAAGGAATCTGTTGATTAGGTAGCAAGCAGTAAGAAGTGCTTCACCCCAATAAACAATGGGTAGATTGGCTTAAAAGAACAAGGCACGTGCACATTCCAACAAATGTCTATGCTTTCTCTCAACAGTACCATTCTGTTGAGGTGTGTGAACACATGAGGTTTAGTGTAAAATGCCTTTGGAAAGATAAAAGGCCGTGGCAAGTTTAGAACAAAACTCCAAACCATTATCACTTAGTATGATCTGTATAGAAGCATGGAATTGTGTTTCAACATGTGCAATAAAAGACTGTAGAATAGGCAAAGCAGAACTCTTACTAGACAATAAATGCACCCAAATACACCTAGAAAAGTCATCCACAATAATGAGAAAGTATCCATGTCCATTATAAGTAGCAGTACGATATGGTCCCCACAAATCCACATGGAGCATCTCAAAAATGGTTTTGGTTTTAATGCTACTGTGAGGAAAAGGCAATCTAGAAAATCTGGCCTTAGGACATATTTGACAGATAACAGAATCATGAGCAAGTTTCACAGTACAATTCAAATCAGTGATCAACTTCAATCGATCAAAAGGGAGATGTCTAAGTCTACAGTGCCAAAGCTGTGCAGACAGTGGAGTACAGGAAATATTATTCACTTTATGAATAGAATGAAGTATGCTAGGACTATTACAAGAAATGGTGGCTGAAGAAGGAAGACTACGAATTTCAAGGTTCTCAATCACAAAGTAGTCCACCTCGCTCTCTTCCAAGCACCAGAGGCCTCATTGCTTGGTCCTGAATAAGGCAATGAGAATGTGTAAACATAATGCTAGTATGATATTGAGCACACATCTTTTGAACAGAAATCAAGTTGTATTCGAAGTCAAGCACATGTAAACAGTTGGTCAAAATCAAGTTTGAGTTGATTTTCAAAGTTCCAATATGAGCAACTAAGGCTTGTTTACCATTAGGTACAGTAATATGGAAAGGTGTGTGCAATTTCTGAAAGTTTTGAAACAAATGAAGGCTATAGGCAATGTGGTCTGTTGCACCACTGTCAATGATCCAAATAGGTTTAAGACAATGACTAAAGAAACATAAACTTTTACCTGCAAAGAAAGCAGAGGAACCATTACCATTCCCAGTACCTAAAGACTGACCTCCAGCTGAACCAAACTTGTTCAGCAAAATCACCAGTTGGTCATACATCTCTTGGCTCATCCATATACTAGTTTCTACTGAATTCCTTGAATTATCAACTTCATCATTTACAGCTGGTGGCCCCTCAATATCACAAACATCTTGTTGCACATTAGCAACCCGGCTCTTACTCCTATCCCAAGACTTAGTACCACTCCCAGTTGGAGGATGTAACTTATAGCATCGGTCTATGGAGTGTCCATAAACCTTACAAAATTCACAAAAGAACTTGGATCGCCTACCATTAGGTGTAATTCCAAACACCACATTCTAAGTATCAGATACTTGAAATTGACTACCACTGTTACTATACTTCGGTTGATACACATTTTGTTTCTGTTTTTGATATCCAGCAGCAAAAGCAACTCCATCTGACAAAACAACAGGTGGTACTTCACAATCTCTTTGTTTCTCCTCCTGCAAAATCAACCTATAGGCTTGACTTAAAGTAGGCATGGGCTGCATCATCAATATACTCCTTCTTGCTGTCTTAAAATCATCATTAAGTCCCATAAGAAACTGTAGAAGCTGTTGATCTTCAAGAAATCTATTTAGCACATTAGCTGCCCCACAAGAACTACATACTGGTAACTCAACCAAACCTAGATATTCATCCCACTTCGTCTTCATCTGTGTGTAATAACTACTCACAGATTGATTACCTTGAGAAACTCCTATCAACTCCTTTTGCGCCTGATATCTCCTTGGACCATTGGACTGTCCATATCTCTCCTTCAATTCATTCCAAATGTCAGCAGCAGATCTGAAACTTAAAATGCTATTACCTATATCCGGTTCTACAGAGTGTAGAATCCAAGATATCACCAAATTGTTGCATCGTTCCCACTGCATCTCCTGAACAGGTTCATTTATAGGCTTTGCACAAGTGCCTTTAACAAAACCTAGCTTATTCTTCGCAATCAGAGAAATCTCAGCAGATCTTTGCCATTTGTTGTAATTATCACCATTTAATTTTTGCGTAGCAAGACTATGAGTCGAATGATCAGAATTATGAATATACAATTCACTATTGATATCAATTACAGTTGAAAACTGTGATTGAGCTTCAGTAGACATAATCGAAAGAGCTTCAACAACAAAATGCTCAGATTCAAAGTGGAACACTCAAGAAAGAAGAGACTAATGTCGAAACGAGAAATCAACAACACATTTAAGAACGCAACAGAAAAAAACGTTGAAGAAATGGAACCTGGTCATGGCTCTGATACCATGATAAATCTGAAGATTGGGAGAGAAAAGTGATGTACGCAAGAACAAAGTGAAACTTTCACAGCACAGAGAAGACAAAGTCTTATTTCTCAGTTCCTACAAAAGAATAGTTCAGCTCTCTTTATAGAGCTTAGTTAGACGGTTATACTATGCTGAGCTGGCAAGCTATACTATAACAAAGAATAAAAAATACATAGACAGAAAATAGGCGAGAAACAGAGTAGAGTAAGCGCCAACACCTATTAATGTAGCTACAGAGGAGCAATTTAAAGCCATGGGTATCCTAATATTGTTAAGGGAAATTCAATAACTAAATTTGTAAGCTTCTTTAAGCAAAGGAAAAATAGAGTATCATAATGCCATTGTAAATGCACATGTCTTCGTTCTGTATAAAACTATAAACCTAAACATATGTATGTAGTCATAAGTGATGTTATTGTTAGATTTTTTTTATTTAGAAATGCAATTAATTAGTGTTCTATCTGAAAATTGGCTCAAATGAAGATACGTGTGTATGTGTGTGTGTTATTAGATTTGTATTCTATTTTGGATTTGGTCTCCTCAATATATTTATTAAGTGTTATATAGTTAAGTATTATTTTGTGACAAGTTAGAACATTTAAAGAGAGATTATTGTAAGTATTGGGATTTTTTGAAGAAGAAAGAAAGGAAATCAAGTAACCCTAACGATAAGTTATGTTAATAGATGTAATACTAAATAGTTGGTGGACAGATAGTGATTCTTCAATTCATATTTCTAATACCTTATAATATGTACCAAAGAACATAAGGACATCAAATGAAGGAGATATTAATGTGTTTGTGAGCAATGACACCGAAGTGATGTAGAGTCATCGGAGATCTGCAGTTGAAGTTTAGTTGTGATAGTAATGTTGAACAAAGTGATGTCTATGTCATCTATGAGAGTTAGTCTAGTTTCAATATCCAAACTTGATGATATTGGATATTATTTGATTTTCAATAACAATTTTTTATTGTCCCTAAATTATTTTATCATTAATGAATTTTATTCATCGATGGACTTTATTGTTTGAATTTGAAGGATCTTAGTAAATTGGTCATTAATGTTTTAAAAAATAAGAAATTAAAAGAATTTTAAGAAAAAAATTCATATCATGACATAAAAGACTTGGTCATATTTCAGAGCAAAGGGTTTAGAGATTGATCAAGGATGAAATCTTCTTAATTTGGTTATGTGATGATGGTCATGATGTATGTGTATATTGTATTAAAGATAAACTCACAGGATAATCATTCCTAAAGTGACAAATCTTTTAAGATTTTTTTAATCCAGTTCTTAAACTTTTAAATTTTTAATTTAATGACAAATCTTTAAATTCTTATCAATTAGTCTAAAACGCTAGTTCTATTACTAATTTATTGATATGGATAAAGGAAACTTATTTTTTAAGACATGTAGCTATCCACCTTGAAAAAATAATGGCCAACTAAACATATCCAATAACTCATTTTCCAATTACCCATTACTATCAGGAATGAAATCACCTGTGCCCTTTGCCCAGTTCCAAACTAGTGCCAAGCGTTTTCATCTACAAAATTTATTTATTTATTGCAAAGCTTGTGGACAAGGTTATTAGGCACAGGGTTAGAATTGGGCAAACAGTCAAGAGGATTTGATTCCTTACTATCAACCTCTTCTTGACAAGTCCCGCAAAATCTTTCCCAACCTTCTGAAGCTGGAGATTTGACTCCATTATTTTCACTTTTCAAACCGTTAATCCTGATTGGTTGTGAGAATTTATTCCTAGATATAACAAGCCCCATGATCTCCCTTAGAATCCTCAGTAGCTTGTTGTGGAGAATCCAAGTTCTGGTAATTTCTAGCTGACATAGTAATGATAAGAAAATAATGATGGATCTTAGAGTGTTTGAAGAGAAAAGAGTCTATGAAAATAAAACGAATAAATGTGAAAAGAATATTGTACAAGTTTGTCGTTCCTTTAGCCAGCTTCAGTTTTTAGCTTTATCAGACTTGACGACACTGAGAACACAAGACAGATTCTTTGGTTTCATTCCTTCTCATCTCCATTACCAATGGCTTTGGATTGTTTTCTCAAGGTTTATGTTGGATTGTTTTGGAGGGTACGTGCTTGTAAATATTATTTTGTCAAGTTCTACCCTTTAGAAATTGACTGGTATCAGTCATTGTTATTTAATAGTTATTATTTGATCTCGTCAATTTTTTTCCAATAAGGACTTGTGATTGAAAGCAAATAAATATAATATGGCCACTAGAAAAAAAGTTACAAGGTTCAATACAGAAATTGATTTTAGTCCTAATGGGTATATGGTACATAGAATGTGCTGGCAACATTAGTGGCAGTGGAATTTAACATTATTTGGTCAACCTAATCCAACTTATAGTGTAATGTTGGGGCAGCCTAATATTGTTACTGCTACTGGTGGCAGCTGTGGTGACAGTGGTGGATGGATAATTAATTTGGAAATGGCAATTGCAATAAACCAGAGTGTGGTTTCATACATGTTATTAGGTAATAGGTAATTGGGTATTAGGCTACTAGGTATGCTTAATTGACCGCTATTTTTCAGGTGAACAATTATATGTCATGAATAACAAAGTTTCCGTTAGCTACATCAACAAATTAGTAGCAGAACTAACATTTTGAACTTAATTATTAAGATTTTAAAAGGTTTGTTAATCAATTAAAAACTTTAAAAGTTTGGGTACTAAATTGAAAAAACCTCAAAATATTGGTCATTTTATGAATGATTATCCCAATAAACTCACTAAATGTAAGAAGAAAGATGCAACTTAAAGCAAAGAGGTTTTGAAGATTATTTTCACTCAGATATTACCAGATCTTTGTATCATAAATGGAAAGAATTTGCCTGTAACTTTTATTGATGATTACTCTCAGTATGATTGTTTGTATCTTATCATTAGTGAGTCTACGACCTTTAGAATTGTTCAAAGTCCTCAAAGCAAAGGTGAAAAAGTAACTCAATACACCCGTTAAGGCTATTACCTTAATTATGAAAGTTGAGATTATAGTTTTCTTTAATATAGGAAGACAAATCAAGTTGTTAAAGAACTTCATTAGAGGGTCTAAGATTATTGATTCAAGTTCTAGGACTAACATGATTCATTATGCTAACTCATATGTTACAATGTTTTATATTGCCAAGTATATTGATCTTAATTACTTTAAGATTCATGGATAATTTGACGATGATGATTTAGTTTATAAGCAATTGCCACTATAAAAATGTTAACTGACCCACTGACTAATGAGTTTAAGCTTATAAATTTTTGTAAACATATATGCAACATAAGTATTATGTTGTTTGTCGGAATTTTGATTTAGTGGGAGCTTCCGACTATTATTTTATATTTATTATAGTACTTAAGATTAATAAATTTGCAAATTTTTCATTTATTGGTTATGATATGATGTTTGAAATGCAAGTACGTGATTATATTGTTAAATATGTGCATATGATTCTTTTTATCTTGAGATGTTATTATAATTTCCTTATGAAATTGAATGAATTTTTCATGATTGATCTTTATGGTTAATGACTTCTTGTAAAATGAATCATCTTTTGGCAATTATTCTCTGTTATGAAATCAATGGTCTTTTCAGGATCATGAGTCATATTTTGAAACTAAAGTCTAGATTTGAGATTGTGGTTATACTTATACATGATTTATGATTTTATAAGTCAAGATGCAAGCCAAACTTATTATACTAGAGAGTTTAGTTCATTAACTGTTTATACTTGTGATGATTACGAGGGTTGTAGGTTGATTATAGCATATTAACTACTATGATCTAGTATGGATCCATTGAATTATGTTCTTTATGTTATGGCTTTTTTCAAAAATTGAGCACAAACTTATTAAATTCGTTACTTAACCTAATCGAGATTTTTTAAAATATTTTTTAAAAATTATTAAATTCTAATTAATTTCTTCAAGTGAGAAAATATTAAAAATTTTCTACATGAACTATAAGTAATTAGTGTTTTGTTTTTAAATTGGGTCAAATAGAGATATGTAGGATTATGGTTATGTTTGTAATCTTACTCATTTTATTTATGGTCTTCTTAACAAAATTATTAAATATGATAAGTTTATTGTGTAGAGCTATTAGGTTAGGGCACCTTAACATTGAGGTCTAATTCTTTTTTTTTATATATACAATGGAAAACCAAACAACAAAAATCTAACTTCCTAGCTAACGCAGGGATCTGCGGTACTGAGTTCCGTGCTTGTCACGATTGAGGTGGTCTATGACAACTGCCGAAGGCACCTGTAGAATATGAAGGTTTGAGTTGGATATCATTGCAAGCGCTGCAAGACTGTCTGCACACTGATTCCCTTCACGATACACGTGTTGAAGCTTTACCTCCCAATTTCGGTATAATAGGCCACCGGTGCCTGTCACCAAAAAGAAATACTCAGTTGAAGGTATAACAGAAGAGGAAAGAATATTGATCACCTCTAAAGAATCTACTTCGACAATCACTTGGCGATATCTAAGCATCCACGCTAGAGTCAGTCCTGAATAGACTCCCCAAAGTTCTGCAAGAGGTCTAATTCTTTTTTAACAATTCTAAAGCTCCTCTGCCATCTTATCACCCTTATAAGTAACATTTTAAAGAGTTAGTTTTATATCATGACTTAAAACAGTGAGAAAGACGAAAGAAGAGTCAACGATATTTTCTTTATTTCAAAGACATTCTAAAAAAGTGATTCACATGCTTCCCAGAAATAAGAAACACGGTCTTCTAATTCTAATCTAATCAGTAAACAAGAAACATCACATATGGCTATGCCTATAAACCGTCTAAATAAATTTTCTGGATGGATAAAGTTCAAGGTTCCAGGTGTTCTCATCAAACAGCAATAGTTGTTTAGTCCTTGCGTTAACAGCAATACAACTCTTTAAAGTTCTTTTTACTAAGACCAATCACAATACTAAGATCATTCAACTTGCCATCAAGAGTAGAGTTTGACATTAAAAGGGTCTTCAAGAAGCCTTAATCAAGTTCCAGTGATGCCAGAGTCTCTGTGACGGACCATTTACTCTGCAGAGTCTAGATCCTAAAGAGGCCAATCTCCGGGTTTTGTGGTTTTCTATTTCCTTGATCACGCCTACCATTATTGCATGGAATTCTCTTCTGGCTGTGCCCATACCAACTTTAGAAAGTGGTCATGTGCTCATCCTTTCATTTAGTTATGTACTTGTGCATAAATTTTGATGCAAGGAGGAGCAAATAAAATTATCAGGATTTCAGAGTCTGTCTGTGCATGTGAATCTTAATTATTGCCTCAAGTGAGAACTATCTAACATCAACCGTTGATTGGATATGATGCAGCTTGACCTTTTGCTCGGATCAAATTACAAAACCCAAAGGAACTTTATAGATAGAATCGAGAATGATGAAAAAGATTCACACACTTAATCTGCACTAAAAACAGTCTTTTTTCTTTTTTCATTGAAAAATATGAAGGGTTGGAGCAAAAGGAATTCTTCATTTTGTATGACATTTAACAATGAATTCTTCATTTTGCCTCTTGAAATTGCAAGATACAGGGTGAAAACCTCGGCCAACCACATCCTACGATTTCCTCAAAAAAGAATAGAAATAGAAGAATCAAGCTCTGCTGCTCTCGAGGCTCGAATTGCGGTTTCCTTGAATCTTTTAAACTTCCAAAATCAGGCATGCAGACGCCACAATCGATGGACATACGATAGAGAGCCATGTGAAGCCATGATCGTGGGTCCCATTAAACTAGTTGGAACTTGGAAAGGTAAGGCCTACTTACGTTTCTAAAACTTCATAAATATAAACACCAATCAGATATTTCAGAACAAGCTGGTCTTGCACCTAAAGTTGGAAGTTTCACAAGTTTCAGTCTTTATCTATCAAAGCAACAATCTTTTGCGAACAAAATCCATTTTAAGAAATGGGTATTCGTTTACCGTCCATGATTGTCGGTGCCAAGCGAGTTCTGAAGCGGAACTCACTTGCTGGCAAAGAATCTGCTGTGCCAAAAGGGCATGTTGCAGTGTATGTAGGTGAATGTCAGAAGAAAAGATTCGTGGTTCCAGTATCGTATATCAATCATCCTTCGTTTATACACTTGCTTAACCGAGCTGAGGAAGAGTTTGGCTTCAATCATCCAATGGGTGGCCTAACAATCCCTTGTGAAGAAGATGCCTTTATTGATCTCACTTCTCGATTGCATTCCTCCTGAACAATGAAGAACAAAAGAAGAGAAGATGACATTTTTGACGGGCTCATTTTCTCGTAGGTCATTTCCACTTTTTCACAGGAGACTAATAGGTGGAGTCATGTATACAATTTTCCAAGTATTTAGACGGAGAGCAGAGGTAGTGTGAGATGTAAAACGACTTCCTTTATTCTCCGATTTATTTCAGACTTGTATCCATTCTGATGTATGGAGCCTCATTCTTTGTTCATTTTATTTCGTTCATATACACGGTGGATCAGTCAACTACCTAGCGGCATCTCCGGACCAAATTTCTGGCCTTCAAGGATTAATAGCGGAGTTGTTTTAAAAGTCGTAATAATCGGTAAATTTGTTAAGAAGATCTGGATACTGTGCTTCTTGCATCATAACCCAATCAGGAATCGCGAAAGTTCTTGATGTGCAAGAGCTTAGCCTTCCTTTAAATATTTTAGTTTTTTTCAGAAAAAGCAGGCAAGCTACATGTAATTTTGAGGCGAAAATAAGCCACGAGACAGATTTATACATGATCCAGGCTAACAAAACTAAGCCCTCCCCAGCCTTTTTGTGTGCGAGTTTAAGAAGGGGAAAAAGGGATGATTGAATACCTCCATATCTTGCCCCATTGAACCAGGACAACGTAATATTTTTCTAAATGGAAAGCGGCTTCTCCATTTATTTCGCCCGCTGCAAGTATGAGTCAGTCCAGGCAGTAGAAAATGCTTACATTTTTCTCAGGAATCAGGCAGCTCCGCAGGGTGATATCATTAGATTTTAAGAGCGGACGTGGTTGTATTCAATGAATGACTCCTTGTCATGAAATCCTGAACAAAACTACTCTCATTCCAAGTCCAATCAAGGGATAATTTTACCATCTTCTACTGTTTTGTCCTGGTGCTCATTGGTGCCACAATCATACTTCTTTCTCAGTTTCTTCAAAAAAAAATTTCCAACGAATTTCAGGCATGCAGGCCCAAATCAGAATGCAGAGAACAAGGAACACAGAGTTGAGACCATAACAGTTATTTGCAGCTTGAATTGGGTATGTTTTAACTCACAATATGGGGTTCACCAGTTTGCACATTGACATTTTGGGTCTTCAATACTTTTTGCATAGCATTGTGACATCTCCAAGGGAAATGATCAATGAACATATTTGGTGATACAACTATATCTTTGAAATCTCCTCTATTTGCCAGATATGCTTTATAAACACGTACCTCCCGTTGAAATCTCCAGCACACAGGTGTACTTGGTTTTCTGTGTTCTGGCATTATATGAATCACAAGGCCTGGTAGAAACATCTCTGGTGGATCAACAGGTGACTCATTCTCAGATGTGGGGATGGTTTCCAAAAATTGAGATATAGGATCTTCTAATGAATGTACATTGTCATCCCTGTTAGAAAAGGGATTTTCTTCATCATGATCATCAATATTCCCAGGGTTAGTCATCGAATCAGATTCATTCCAGGTTGAATGGTTCACATTTAGGTTCTTGCTTTCTCTAAGAAGATGCTGGCTTACATGGAGAAGTCTACGAGCTAATCGGGTAACTGAGACTGTATCAGCTTTGGAATTTTGTGCGAGTGCTGTAATTGCAGCTGCACGAAGCTGTAAAACTGATCTAACGGAAAGGCGTGCAGAAAACTCATTGTTATTTATAATACTAGTGATAAAACCTGAACACGATTCTGCTATTACGGGATCCGTACACGGAAGGGGTCCAAATGAATAGACATGTAAATCAGGGTATCGGTGATACATCCTCAATCCTAGCAATGCAGCAACAGCACCTCCTAGGGAATGACCAACTATGCGGACACTGTATCCTTCACACTCACATCCAGCTCCCAGTAATGAGGAAAGGAAGCCTCTTGGTTCAGATTCAAAGTCAGAGGGACTTCCTTCTATTTGTTCATACAGATCATGTACAGCCTCAACTATACCTGAATGTGCATAGTGCGGAAAAGATGATTCTACACTTTGCTTCACATCAGGATGGATATAACTGCTATACATAAGTCCAGCCAAGTCATCTCTAGAAAGGGAACACTCCTCAGCTAAGCCATCAGTTATGAGATCTTCAGGAGTCTCAGTTCCTCGGACAGCAATCACTACAGTTCTTTGGTAATGCAGAACAACAACAAAGTATGCAGCTTGGCATTTGTCAGTACAAACACGACCTTTTCTAAGTACTTCTGGGGGTAAATTAACATGCTTCAAGAAGGCTGCTGCATGACCCCTCCACCAATTATCTCCAGCAAGTTTTGGCAGTCTGTTGCGCCTCCAAGGAGTCAAAATTCCTTGCCTATGGAACCATGCACAAGAGAATAACACATTATGTCTCCCAAGATCAAGCAAGGGACCAGTATATGCGGCTTCAGCAAAATCATGAAAATGTAAAGCATCCTGAATCTGTTCCTTTGGTGCCTCCTGCTGCACCAAATCATCACAAGATTCAGGTGATTTCCCATGCTTCTGCAACAAAGCTAGACCTGCAAGGAGCTCCAAATGCCCCTTCCCTGCTGCACGGTAAGTGACAAGATCACCCAACAATCTTGCCACGGAATAAATTTCATCTTCCTCAGACTCACTACTCAAGTACTTAACACGACCAAGACAACACATAACCTCACGAATACCATGATCAAACACCTCCTGATAGTGAGCTCTCCAAAAATCATCATTGCTCACAAAATAGTACCTCCATCTCAGGATATCAGACCCAGCAAAACATTGAAGCAGAGGAAGAAAACAAGCAAAGAAAGAAAACAAAACCAGTAATCTTCGCTTCAGTTGGCTACTATTTAGACCCATATCTGAAAGACAACGACTACTAGATGTTCCATCACCGGAAATATATTTAGCAACTTTGCATATAAGATATATCGCACTCAACAATTGCAAGGCAGTAATTACCAGTCCAACTCTGCTCCAGCGATGCCATTTTTTGTATCTAATCCGTCTCCCGAGCCGAATAACAGGGTCAACGGAGGTTTCGTCGGAGCTGTGAATAGGACAATCGAGAATTGATTTGGCTGCGGCTTCTTGAGCAATTCCGGCATTTATCATAACAATGATTCTTAAGACAGCGACAACGGCCACGACCGCAACAGGAACAGTTGTTCTCCAAGGATAACATCCAGGAAATGCCCGAAACGTTAAGAACCCAGCAAGAAGCACCAAGAAAAAATTCGATAAGCCCAATGATATGGTGGTAACTCTCAGACTCTTGACCCACATTGGCGTTGCACACTTAATTTGGATGTTGCCAACGCTTCACCAAGGCAACGTCCAACGTGGGTATCCCTCGAATTCATAAGAAAAAAAAAAGGCTGTCTTGGTCTCCAACAACTTAAAATTTCATTTTCTGGGTGGAGACCCTTTTGTCAGGTGCTAATAACAGTTCTACTGTGAAAGGTTTTTCGAACAGGACAAGAGCTTCCAGCTTGATGTTAAGGTCGTAAATTCAGAAAACGAAAACAAAGCCCGCCACTGGTGACCGGCGCCGCGCTCAAGCTGAATGACTCCGCTGGAGGCAATGAAGGTCTCACAATATTTATCCAACACGTGGTTGTTGAACCCCGTAAAGGTCTGGCCGCAGACGGGACAGTCAATTAGATGTCAGTTAATTCACACGTCACATTATTTTTATATTATTTAATTTGGTTTTTGTTTTACTTTAATGTATTATGATTTATGCATGTATTAGTTCTTGTATGAATGATGTAGCTGAAGACCATAAAAAGGTGTGAGAAGCCAAATTGGAATACATTGGCGAACAAAGGTAAATGTTGAAACCACCACCATCTTATTTGGTCTAAATTGTCTGCAACACAAATTTTCTTTACAGATACACGCTTTTTGGGCTTTATTCAGGATGCGACATACAGATAATTATCAAAGAATATCGCTTTTAATGTTAACCGTAGTGTGATTCCAAGCATAAGTTCATCAATTGGTGGAGTGCACCAAGTCCAACATATGATATGAGAAAACCTTACACTCTTATTCTTATAGTACACCTTTGTCATAGAAGTTGCTGGCTGTCACAAATTTGGCGGCTTCTTGTCATTGGCAATGGTTAACCCTGTTAGTTTACATGACGACATCCAAGCGGTGATTATATGCTCTTTTGGCCAGAATAATTCATCTTGAGTTCAGAAGGCCACACAGAACTTATTTTCTCTCAGGTCCCTTAAACCAAATGTTTTAAGTTTCAGCTTCCATTGAAATGTCCAAAATCCTCCCTCTAGGGGGGGAGCAAAGGCTTAGGTGTAGTTCTTCCGTGCTGTTTCAGTGTTTGCAGCAGCATTCTAATTTTTAATCCAAAGACAAATTCTGTATTCTAATGTTACGCTGTTGATCAAGGATCCCTTTTCCAATCCTGAACTGGGATGTGCTCAATTCTTCCGGTTTTCCACTGAATGGTGAAGCAAACTTAGGCTGAAACCACCTTCTCAGGGAAATGCCATTGACTCTTATTCTTCCATATGACTCACTCCCTTGATAAGGTAATCCCAGCCTTCTAAATAATGACGCAACTGCCTTGCTGATCCTGTCAGCCAAATCACCAAAAACAAAGGAAAAAATGTTGCATGAATGACTTATTAAACTTGAAATCATTTTCGTTAACTATACATTGTGAATGTGTTGAATTTGTTCATTCTCTTAAATTTCAAACAACATTTCTATCATTTTGCAGGCTTGTGATTCCGTGTGTGTTTGTGTGTATGTGGTTTCTCTTTTACGTAACCATTAAGTGGTTAGTTATAAGCTCTGCCCTTTTTACCTACACAGAAACAAGCTTCAATGATATGACCATCATAAAGACCTTTTTTCTTTTTAGTAACTATTGTGAAAATGGTTAAGGTGTGGAAAAAATTATTATATATGCTACTTATAAGAAATTACTTTACCTTCCTGCAAGGTTTATTGTTCTCTCCCCGTCCTGAGTTGTAATTTTTGCCTTCTCTATAGGCAGATAAATGGTTATGTTTGGCAACTTGGCTCCTGCAAAAGATTTGGAGATCATAGAACATCGAATTGAGCAATTAGTTTATCAGGCAAACAAAGTAAACTAAGTAGGAGTCTTCTGTTGTGTTTTCTTTTTCTTCATTTTTCTCCAGGAACTACCACTACTAATATTAGACTGATGGATCACTAAAGGAACAAGAAACAAGAAAGAATAATATGAGTTTCATCAAATCTAAACAAAACTGGTATTTATGAATCAGTAGTTTCTTAGACATTTGACGTGTTAAATTCATTGTAAACATACATAGTGAAAACATAGAAGAACAGTTGAGAAAGATTTGAAGACAATACACTGAAGTATAGGTTATATATTGTTCAAGCCATTCTTATGTACTTACTGCTTTTGGATTTCCCATCAGATTCATCAAATGGCTTCGAACAATGTATAACCCAGCATCCTTTAGTTTACTTGTAAATGGGGAATCAAATCAAAATGTCCAAGGTGCTAGGGGAATGAGACAAGGAGAATCCCTGTCTCGTTACTTATTCAGCATTTTCACAGAAGCTTTGACTAGGCTAACCCTCAATAACATTGCAAACGAAAGAAGTTCCAGTATCACTTCAAATGCAAGAGGCTGAATTTTCAATCTTCTTGCATTTGCAGATGATACACTTTTGCAATGCAGGGCAAAACATGGAGTCAGTTAAGGTTCTCCTCAATTCACATCCAACATTCCAAAGACTTTCCGGTCTCATTATCAACAAGAGCAAGAGTAACCTTATAGCTTCAGTGGGAACCAATGACCTGGCAACTGAGATTACCAGGATTTCGGTATTCACCCAAATTCAGCCTCCTTTTAGATGCTTAGGTATATCAATTGTAGCCTCAAGAGTTAACTACAGAGACTGCTGATCACTATCCGCTGCAATCCAAAAAAGAACTGGAAGCTGGTGCAATTCCTAACATATGGCAGGAGATCACAACTAATTATGTCTGTTCTTTTCAGCTTAAGGTATATTGGTGTTCCCATCTGTTCCTTCCCATCAATCTAACAAAATCAAGGTGGATTGAGAATCGAGGCAGTGAGAACAATAAAATATTGCTAGCCAAAAGGATTTGGAAGTTTTGTGTTAATGGAGAATCCCTATGGGTGCAATGGATATACACTCAATTCCTTATAGGCTAGAGCTTTTGGAGGATTCAAACAAAAACTAATACCTCATGGACGCTCTTGTAGATGCTGAAACACAAAGACAAGGTCAGTAATGATATCAAAAGTGTGGTAGGAAATGGTGAGAACACATGACTATGGTTTGAATTGGCCAACTCTAGGGCCCCTATACAAACAGCACAATGCAAGACTCCTGATGGCAAGAATTTCACGTACCACTAGATTCATACCCATAATTCAGGGTTTTAGATGGCCTTGGCTTGCAGATAAACCAGAAGATGCTGGAGAATTATTAACAACCTACCTAGGTATCAACCCAACTCGTGCAAAGAGGATAAGTCACTTGGATGAGACATGACTCGGGGAAATTCACCAACAACTCCTGCTTAGAAATTTTTGAAGAAACTATCCTCAGATCTTGTTTGGTCAACCTACTGCTCACCAAAAGCTTCTTTTGTACTTCAGTTAGAGGCAGATTTTAGTACTAAATACAGGCTATTTTTTGTTGTAATCAGATGCCAAAGTCCATAAAGCATCACTTCTTAGAATGCCAATACACCACAAGATGGAGCAAACTACTAGAGATCTGCAACTAGCATTATCCAGTGCAGAAATGGAAACAGATTATGGATTGGCCTAGCAAGATAAGATACAGATGTTAGGTAGACATGCATATATTCAGAATAGCTTGTAGAGGCATCTTTTATGCCATAAGGGAAGAGAGGAACAGGAAAATTTTCAAAGATAAGCAGACAGACAATGCTCTGTTTGCTTGTCAAACACTTTCATGGATATAAGGGAATCTCTCTTAGCAATGGGAATCAACTCTTCAAACAGCAAAGAATTAGCTACTAGCTGGAACACTGGGAAAGACTGTAAAATTTGCTAGGATACTCTCCTTGTCTAGTAATGTTCTGTACCAGGTGGGTTAAACCTCATTTGCACTTATTGAACGTTCCTTACTGGCTTTGTACTCCCTAGGAACTTTCTTTAATACAATTTTACCTACCAAAAAAATATTTGAAGACAATAAACTCTTACCAGCAGCCAGCCGATGCTTGAGACCTTTCAAAACAGTTAATAGGTAAACCTGGTTATTCACAGGAAGTCACGAAATTTGAAGTTATGAACATTATCAAGGCAAATATAAATAGGCTGAGGACGAATAAACAGGAAATGAAGATCATCCATACTTTGCCTTGTCAAGAAATAAATTCACATGCAGAGTTGCCAAAAGATAGCATAGTCTCATTTTAGCTTGTTTTTTCTTCTCCCTTTCAAAGTTTTTCTTTCATTTTAATGCTGGAAGTGGGCGTGGAGGAGAAGGGATTTCTTGATTTATGATAAGTTTTAGAGGCTTATCTTATTTTAAGAAGCTGGCACAGGATAAGATAGTAAAAACTAACTGTAAACAAGAAAAACAAATGAGACTAAAAAAATAAAAATAAAGAAGTTGTTCTTTCATAGCAGGTTCCTGCCATTAAAGATTCGCTTGATAGCATATATAAGCTCCGTTTACTTTCCAGTAGATCTTTGAAGAATCACGAAGTAGTTGTGTTAACATTTCCAGAATTAGAAGTCAAGAATCATTTAGATGTTTGGCCAATTAGATGAGTTTTGCTAGGTGTCAACATCATGATGAAATTGCCCAACTCAATAAAACAACACATCAACTCTTAAGAATTTCAAATCACCAACTTACCTCAGCAATATGAACTTGCAATTTTTTAGCATCAACAACAATAGGACTCTCCTTGAAGGATACACATGGTACGATTCCAAGTGAAGCAGCTTCCTTAAAAAGAAACAACTGGCATCACAACTAGAGCTCACAAAAGCATTTAGTCAAGAAATGAGAAGAAACAACTTCAGCTTCCTACTGACCTCGAGCAATGAAAAAGCACGTGGATCATATTCTCCAAACCCATCTACCAATGACAAGAGTTTAGAGCTTTTGGTTGACTCAGCTGTGACTCCAAGATTTTCAATAAGTCTGCCTTTCAATGAAGCATCCCGAGGGAGCTGCAGGCAACCTAAAACTTGTGAAGCAACTTCCATTGTAGGTACCTGACCAGATACTATCGATTCACGGTACACCATTAAGGCTAGTGATGTCCTGAAGATTAAATGATAAGGATTTAGAATGACACTTTTGAACTGCAGGAGTACTAGTTGCTTAGAATAGCCAACCTTTTAAACTTAGAAGGACCTTTTCAACTTAAGGTAATTGTGACATAAAAGATGGGATTTAGATGAACATTTCACTCTTGAAATTCTCAACCTAGTAAAAAAAATTCTAGTTTCTCTCTAGCTATGGTTGTTCATGAGCATACACTGAAGCATACATGTTTACATATAGGTACAGCATTATTGAAGTGTCAAAAGAAATTTAAGAGGTAAAAGAAGAAATACCACTTATTTTCAATTTGTGGCCGTCCCAAGGAAAAAGACAATACAGGCTCACCAGCAGCACTAGCTTTCTCAAATCTCCGCAAGCACATTCCTTCAAAAAGAATATTCCATCTATTTAAGTAAAATTTTTTTAGGAGAAAAGAGCTATTGCTTGACATCTGAAAGATTTTGAAACATCTAGTGATCCAATATCACGTAAGCCGTTAAGTAAAATTATTAAGAATTACTGAATTTGTATAAAATGATCACATTAATGAACATAGGAAAAGTACAATGCACAATATTGTACTTAAATCACTTGAAATTTCAGATCACCCCGTTTTATTCACCAACACTAAGATTAAAAAAGAAGAGGACTAAAGATGGCATGATATAGTTTAAGATAATTCTTTTAAGAACTCATTTTATTTCCAGAACAATATACTAGCCACTAACATCATCAGTTACGGTTGTCCACTAAATCTCAGACGTTAATGCTTATGCCTTATGTTGTGTAATTGCCAACATATCAAGATAGCCAAGAATTGAAGATGAAATAGTTTCATGATCCCTGAAAACACTTCAAACGATCCAGTATATTCAAGAGAAGAAGATAACTGGTCTTGGCTGTACTATAGTACATTTTTAGCAATTGAATAGCATTTCATCAAGTCAGAATAAGCAATCGTGTAATTTCTTTGCATCTCAAATTTAAATAACTTCTAGTGCAATACATATTATAACAGATAAAACAGAAACAGAAACAAAAGAAATGCTGGAGTTAGATGATAAATATGAATTCATATGTCATGGAAAATACAGCCAAAAACGAAGTAATTCAAGCTTACCAATGATGCATTTACATATAACAAACGTAGGGGCAACAGAATCTGCTTTTGCTCGAGAAAAAAGCATGAGGCCCATGTCCAAATCATCCTTTCTGCACTGACAAAAGATAATTCAGAAGGCAAGTTCTTTGACGATGTGCAAACATGCTACAATAGCAAATTAGAGAGAGCTGTGTGGAAGGATAGTTCAGCAGGAGACTGGAGATGATGGTTCATTGACAGAGGGACAACATTGTTTAAGCATAACAAATGAAGGAGGAAGAAGGCAAATTTTGATTTAGTTGAGAATCTGTAGCATATATATGTAATATTTCTATTCATTTGTAGCTAGTATAGCATGTATATGGGTGTAAAGAACTTTGGAAGAATCAGTTAATACCTAACAAGAATTCTTCTCTCTTTCTGAATTTCCCAAATTTTTAAACCTAACTGCACTTTGGAGTTCACATACTTGACCCTAGCATTTGGTATCAAAGAAATGATTCTAGGAGGTGAAGAATGGTAATGATGGAAGGAGCAAGATCTCAAGACTTGAAACGATCTGAAGAAAGCATGAAGAAACAAATGCAGGAGCTGTGCAAATCTGACTTCTTGTTGCATAATGATAGGTTCTAAAAATAGTTACTGTATATTTATTCTATGATAGTATCAAGACTCCCCACTATGGCCACCCCTCTTAAGAGAAAAGCAGAAAATGAAAGGAAATCCTCAGCTACTAACCCAGAAAAACAGGAAAGAAACTAGCGCAGGCACACACTCTCCTACTCCAGAAAAGAGCCTCTGGACTGGAGCAAACTGCAGCACCCTACCTGGTTAGCTTTCGAGAGGCTAACCACTCTCCCACAATCTTTCTTAATTTGGTATCAAAGAAATGATTCTAGGAGGTGAAGAATGGTAATGATGGAAGGAGCAAGATCTCAAGACTTGAAACG
>JAOTJB010000210.1:42308919-42328263 GCA_027123815.1 Erythroxylum minutifolium
CTCATACTGTCCTCCTGCCACAAATACCTCACTCCTACATAATGGGCCCCCCTCCTGCCAAGTTAGTTAGGATTTTCTCCTTGCTCCCCATGCAGCCCACCTTTCTGCCTTCTAGAATATACCTTCAACCTCATGTGCCCCTTCTTTCTTTTATAAAATTTCTTAATTAAGGGTTTATCATTACCCCCGCCGACAAGTTTCACCTTGTCCTCAAGGTGAAAATCCGAAAAGAGCTCATCCAACGTTTCATAATCTTCCCAAGTGCTGTCATGATCTGCTAAATCCTTCCATTTTACCAATACCTCTGTCTTTCCATCAAGCAATTTACAGATTTTCCTTACCAATTCTGGCTGTAGCAGCAACTCATTTTCATCGGTTAACGACTGTGGCAAAGGTTGCGGTTGAGTAGGTGGCTGTACACAAGTATGTCATCAAAAAACACCAACATGAACTTCCTTAAATGCTCTTGAAAAATGTCATTCATAAGTGATTGGAATGTAGAAGGTGCATTGGTGAGGCCGAAAGGCATCACTAAAAATTCATAGTGCCCTTGGTGAGTTCTGAAAGCTGTCTTCTCTTCATCTCCGGCCTTGATTTGGATTTGGTGGTACCCCGATTTTAAATCCAACTTGGAAAACAGTTTAGAACCGCCAATTTGTCAATTAGCTCATCAATAGCTAGTATAGAAAACTTATCAGGTAGAGTTATCTTATTTAATGCCTTGTAGTAGACGCAAAACTGCCAACCTCTATCCTTCTTCTTAACCAATAACACCGGGCTTGAAAAAGGTCCCTTACTAGGTCGAATGACACCAATTAGCAACATTTCTCTAACCAACCTCTCAATTTCTGCCTTTTGCGAATGTGGGTACCTATATGGGTGTATGTTTAGTGGAGCGACCCCCGGTTTTAAGATAATGGCGTGGTCATGCTTCCGGTGAGGTGGTAACTCTGTTGTTGGTGTACTGCTGGAAATTCTGTCAATAGTTGCTGGACAGCCACAGGTAAGGGCTCTTCCTCCACTTCCTTCATCTGTAATTCTCCAAATTCAATTAGATACCCTTGATGCCCACTCTTAAGAGTTCTTATAGCAGACTTGAGTGACACCATGGTTTTAGTTAGTCTTGGATCCCCCTTCAAACAATGTTCCTCCCTACCCATTTTCACCTTCATTGTTAGTTGATTCCAATTAACTCTCACTTCTCCCAAGGACTTGAGCCACTCAATCCCAAGGACCATGTCGGCTCCCCCCATTTCAAACACATTGAATGGTTGTTTAATTTTCATTCCTTGTAAATTCACCTCCATGGTGGGACACTAATTACTACCCTTCACCTTGTAACCATCCCCTAATGAAACTTCAAATATTTTCACTTCTTTGGTCTCAATTTCTAGCTTATCGACGGTTTCTTAAGTGATAAAATTGTGGGATGCCCCACTGTCGATCAATATGAGGATCTTTTCTCCCATACATCTCCCTAATAGCTTCATGGTATTATTGGCAGTAATACCCACTACCGAGTTTATTGACAGCTCCAAGGTAGCTGGCTTGGTTTCCTCATCTACATTCACTTCTTCTATTTCCTGGTCCTCCTCCTCAGTGATCTTCTCTCCCTTCGCATTAACGGTTTGCAGTAAAATGACACTGAGTTGTTTGTTATTACAGACATGGGAGGAGCTGTATTTCTCATCACACTTAAAACAGAGCCCCAAAGCTCTCTTCCTGGCAGCCTTAGCTTCCGTGAGTCGCCGATATGCTGAAGGGTTGGGTGCGGCGGCGCTGACTCGCGACGCTGCGGAGGTCGAACCCGACCCCGATGCTGCAGGTGAGCCATCCTTCTTCGTCTCTGCTGCCCTGTTGGAAACGTAGCTGGTGGTTCTACTCGGGTCTTGAAGACCCGTGACCCGACTCCAATTTCCCTTGGGCCGAGCCGTCTCTGATTTGCTCAGCCCCTTAAATGCTTACTCAGGTGTTCTTCATGGGCTTGTTCCATGATTTGTTTCCTTTCTTATACTCTTTGAGCCAAGTCCATAAGCCCTTTTAAAGTGTCAACCCTCGTCAAACGGAGCTCTGCCCTTATACCACTTTCAACCCGGTTTTGAAAGCCCCCATCAAACACTCATTTGAAGCTTCCCTTACTGTGGCTGAAAGTGCTTCAAACCTTTCTCGATACTCTGCCCCTCAATGCCATGAGCATCTCATATGAATCCTCTTGTTGAGAGTGCTGAAATCTCTCAATTAATTCCTTCTTGAACTCTCTCCAGGTGTGTACAGGGTTCCGCACCTCCATCCACTAGAACCAATTTAGAGCTTTCCCTTCTAAACACACTACTACCGCCTCCATCTTCTCTGCCTCCTTCATGCCATTTATAGCAAAGTATCTCTCCACCTTAAACAACCACCCAATCGCATCATCTCCTTAAAAAATGGGCAGTTCTAGTTTCCGGAACCTCTCACGGTTGCGCGTCTCCTCTTTCACCTCTTGGCGTCCCCCTTCAGCGCCCGACTCTGACGGTTCCACCATGGTTTCCTTTCCCGGCCTCCTTCTTACTTCTTCCATTCTAGCCATTGCGTTTCTTAGTTTAATCAACCACCCTTTTATTTCAGTCATATCCCCCTTCATGGTACCTAGCTCCTTCTCCACCTGATCCATTCTGGCCTCCATCCTGGTGTTTACCATGCCCCAGCGTCGCTGCTTTGATATCAGCCTTCTTCCTCGTACTGTCATCCTGCCACAAATACCTCACTCCTACATAATGGGCCCGACTCCTGCCAAGTTAGTTAGGATTTTCTCCTTGCTTCCTATGCAGCCCACCTTTACCTTCAACCTCACGTGCCCCTTCTTTCTTTTATAATATTTCTTAATTAATGGCCTATAGATATGCAGGAATGCTAAAAGGAGGTTGTGCAAGGACTGCTAGATGACATGTTGAAGCAGGAGATAATTCAAGAGATTGCAAGTCCCTTCTCTTCTCCAATCATATTAGTAAAAAAGAAGGATAGTTCATGGAGCTTCTGTTTGGATTATAAAGCTCTTACCCTTAATAGAAAATTTGTTAAATGAGTTGCATCAAGTGGAATACTTTTTCAAATTAGATTTGAGGGCTGGTTACGATCAAATATAGATGCGTTATGGATAATGTAAATAAAACCACATTCAAAACTCACGAGGATCATATGAATTTCTTGTTATCTCATTAGGCCTTACCAATGAACCAACCACATTTCAAAGTTTAATTAAATAAATTTCTAAATTCTATTTGAGGATAAGTGTATTAGTTTTCTTTGATGATATTTTAGTGTGCATTCAAACATGAGAACAACACCAGAATCATCTTAGTGAAGTCTTACAAGTGTTATGGACATAAAAATTATATGTAAAATTTTCTAAGCGTTCATTTAGAGCCCAGCAAGTGGAGTATCTAGCCATATCAAATGTCGAAGGAGTTGCTACTGATCCTACGAAAATACAAGCAGTGATGAATTGGCCAATTCAACAAACATTGAAGCATCTGAGGAGTTTCTTAGGTCTAGCAGGGAACTACAGGAGGTTCATCAAGAACTACAATCAGCTGAGCAAACCATTAACAACATTGTTGAAGAAGAACACCTTTGGATGGAATAGGGAAGCTACAGATGCTTTTAACGCACTAAAGACAGCATTGTCGAATTTACCAATCCTAGCATGGCCCAACTTCTAAAGGACTTGGTAATAGAAGCTGATGCAAGTGGTGGCAGCATAGGAGATTTGCTAATGCAAGGACACCTACTAGCTTATGTGAGTAATTGATAGGAAGCATACAGATAGGCAGTTTGAAGTTTTTGAATGGTTGATATGAAACTTAATCCCTATCGACAATACAATGTGGTATGTAGGGAAAATCATAAACTATCTTCTTTGTTCTTTAGTCCTTTTAGATAATCAGCAAGATAGGACCAGTGAAGTATAAATTACGATTTTTGGAGGAATTGCAAAAGCATCTCATTTCATGTTTCACAACTCAAGAAGCATTATTGGATTCCAATTGAGTTAGTTCAGTTTTGCCCATGTCCTTGCCAGCTGATACATGATGTCCAGTGGCTATTCAAGACAGAAAATTGGTAAAAAGAAGAAATCGACCGACGGTATAGATATTGGTTCAATGGTCTACTGAGGACAACAAGGATGTGCTGTGGGAGCACCTACATGATTTACAATTGAGGTATCCTAAAATTAACCATGTGAACAAGGTTGCTGAGGTAGGGAATAGTGTTATGATAGCAAATTGGAGGGAAGTGTGTAGAAAAAGAGTTGAGTAGAAGACTGGAGATGATGGTTAGGTGACAGAGGGATGATATGGTTTAAACATAATAAATGAAGGAGGAAGATGGTAGCATTTGATTTAGTTGAGAATACGTAGCATACACGTGTAATGTTTCTTGTCCTTTGTAGCTAACAGCTAGTATAACCATTGTATATGGATGTAACGAGCTTTGGAAGAGTTAGTTAATACCTAACAAGAATTCTACTCTCTCTCTTCTCTTGCTTCTCTGAATTCCCAAATTCTTAAACCTAATTGTAATTCGGCATTCACAAACATGACCCTAACAAGCAATAGTAAAGAGTTGCAGTCAAAGATTTCCAAAGGTAAGAATCAAAATCCTAGTACACTTACCTCTCACTTGCCACTATGAGAACAGAGTATGTAACACAATTTGGGCACAAGCCAAAGCTTTTCATATCTGATAGAACTTCAATGGCCCTTGGGAGTTGGTCCCCATCACCTGAAACAAATTTACCATAATCAGAGAACAGTTCCGATAGTGAATAACAAAAATATTTTGACAGCAAATAACAATATATGAAAGACTAAATTAATTGACACCAAATGGGCCCATATACTGAAAATTGCCAGATCGTTTTGAAATGATAAATGTCCACTTACATAAGGCTGTAATCAAAGCATTCATAGTAGAGACTGTTGGATTCAGTTTACAGGCTTTAATCTCCTCATATAGCTCTAGTGCCTTCGGCCAGTTCTTGGCCTGAGAAGTGAAGAGAGGAACATTTGTTACAACAATAGCATGTTCTGCAGTTTGAAATTTATTGACAGCAGACTGACAGAAAAATGTTGCATAACCTTGGAAGAAAATAAGGAATTTTTTTTCTCACAATATTTTCACTCTTTCCATAGTAGAAAAACTATGCCAATCGGAAAATAGTGCCAAATGGAAATTTTAGACAGAGCCTTATCTTTTAAAACAATAAAGAAGCTAGCTCTCAGAACTTCACATCAATGGATGCTGAAACCATAGTGAGTGAAGCTCAATTCTTTACTCACTCATCGGTTTAAACTTGGGAAGGGGGATTTATGTTGTTTCTTAAATCAAATATACAGCAAGAAGTGAACCGTTTCAATTGTCAAAAACATCTTATTGCAGGACTGAAGAATTGAACATACATTGCTGCAAGCTCCCATCAACGAGCTATATGGTACAATCCCAAGTTGTGCTCCTTGAATCTTGGCTTCCTGAAGAATTTGAAATGCTGCATCAACCTTTCCAGCATGCCCTGCTACATCTATCAGTGCACTGAAAAACACCTGGTTCAAAGAATAAACTTGGTATCTCCAAATTGACATATTAAAGAGTGTCTTTAAGAATGACAATCAAATCAGATCCATAATGCACAATGAGAGTATGACTGCTTCCCCTTTTACCAAATAACTAAAAAACAATTCTCTACATTTTGCTCTCACAAACAGGCAGTCAAATCACCAATGTAATTCCATCTGCATAAACATGTACAGATCTAGACTGTAATGTGCAACTCCTTTTACACGTGATATACGAGAATCATAATCATAAATCAATACCTCATCAGGAACCACTCCTTTTCTTTTCATGTCCTCGTACACACTGCAGGCAAAGTCCCAATCACCAGTCTGGCTACAGCAGTTCACAGCAATTGTATAAACCTCTGGAGTGCCCTTGATGTTGTAATCATGGACCATTTCATACACTTCTTTTGCCCGATTAACCTAAGCACAAAGACTAACCATTTGGACCCTAAATCTATTGACTAAAATAACCATGTCAAGAAAAATGAGTTAGAACATAGTACAGACCTGACCAGCATTGGCACACGCCTTTATCAGGGCACCAACAGTAATATGATCAGGATCAATTGGCTGGGTCTCCGCCTGCATTTCTGCTAATACATCAAAGGCTCGATCCACTGCTCCCGATTGACCACATGCAGTGATTAGTGCATTAAAGACAACTCGGTCTGGCTTCACATTCTACTGCAAGCAACATTTATCAGTAGGAAGATTGAAAATTAACTTAAGTTTTGGATACAGCAGCAGACAGAAAACACAGCCTCATCCCCAAAATTGTCAGTGAAAACCAGAACACAAAGGATAAACTAAGTTCTGATGGCAATTATTCAGAACATCTTTTGCAATATTACCTTAGACCTCATTATACCATAAGCACCAAACGCCTTGGCTACTTGTCCAGCTCTGGCACAACCATCAATAAGTGCTCCATATGTGTGAATGTTGGGCTCAACTCCAGCATTAACCATCTGATGAAATACCTGAAAGGAACAACTCATCATTATATCCATTACTACAAAAAGTAGTTATAATCCATTTAACTATGCTATACTACTGTGTAGTTGGTGAACATGGTAATATCAACAATTGGAATGATTAATAAATGTTGTCTATTCAAATAGCAGGTGTAACAAAAATGCCCTTAAGCAGATAGTACAAAAACAAAGAAATTATATTAGCATGTGAAGGAGCTTTCCCCCAGAAGACAAAGCATCAATAGAGACTATCTTTCAAGATCTATCGAAAGAAACCCAGGAAAGGTTACCTTCCTCCTTTACTCGGAGGAAAAGCAAAAAGAAACAAAATGCCAACATTATTAATGATAAAGACAAACCCTGACAGAAATTGTCAAAAAAGCTATCAAAAACCACTCAGTTTTCCCTGGATACTAAGGCACAGAAACAAAGAAGTTAGCATACTTCAAACATTGCATCAACTCTTCCACTTTTGGCACATGTTGATATCAAAGTTGTGTAAAGTTTGCAATCAGCTTGGAACCCAGCACCTTGAGCAAGTCCGAGAACCTGAAAAGCTCCTAGAAAAACAATATCCATGTCAAGATATGAAGGAGACATTAGAGAATGCTATTGCCAGTTTCATCACCAACAAAAAGAAACTTACCATCTGAATCCTTGGAAGTTGCGCACACAGACATTAGCATGTTAAATGTACTAAGTGTTGGGTTTGGAACCAACTTGCAGAAACGAAAAGCTTCCTTTACGGCGCTTTTATTTTTGCACATTTGAAAGAACTTTGTATGATAAACCTAGATTAGAGATAAAATAAGGTTAGCGAAGTGACTAGGAAGCTAAAACTTATAGTGATAGAGCCTTTAGTAAAGGTTAAAAGAGTTAGCCTCACCTTATTCATGTCTAGCATATCTTTCTTTTTCATGTCTTCAAGCAAATCAACACATTCAGATAGCCTAACAGGTGCATTCAAGAGTAAGATTGAGGTTTTCGGAAACATCATAAAGTAATAAATTATCCTGGACTTTAGCAACCTAATACTCAGAACTGTGCTCCATATGTTTTCAGAAAAAAAAAATATGGTTCTCTTGCAATTGAATAGAAGATGATACCATCTTCGAAAGAAAATAAGCAAAGATGACTGAAATGTTTGGACATGTTTATCACCTCCCATTTCTAAGCAAACGGTTGTAAGCAATCATGGCCTGCTGCATATGGTCTTTGTCATTAACATGTTTGCCATTTGGTTCAGGGAATTGTGGCCTTTTTGTATGGTTGTGTTGATCATGATTTCTTAGGTCCTTCTTTCCTGTAAGTTTTCTGCTTCTTCCCACGTTCCTGTGTTTAGGTGAAGAATCTTCATGATGTGCAAGAGATTTCGCTTCTGAATCCAGAGGAAATAGTCCAGCTATTGTTAAAAGTTCAATAATAAGGATAAAATAGAAATACATGTCTTATACCCTAAATTATTTAGGAAGTATGCTTTTCAATAGCAGAACCTGAAATTTCAAGGGACTGCTCTGCTGATAATTCTTCCCCTCTATGCACCCGATCTGTCTTCAACAGAGAAACGTTATTGCTCTTCACAGTGGAGGCAAGAGAAGACATTGCCTTAAAACCATTTAAGTTTGATGGAGATTGGAAAATCGATTGGCTTTCCCCATAAAATGTGTACAGATCTTCTGGAATGGATTCCTTTAATATGCCAATGTAGCTAGAAAGGTCACCCTTTTCACCAGATTCATGATTTCTTTCTACAGAAGCAGTTACAGAAATTGTCTTCTCTAGTCTAGGAAGCTCAGAATCAAACCCAGTTTCTTTCTCACATTCTTCCGAGGCCAATTCAGGCATACCCGTCGCAAATACAAGTGGCACAACTCCAACCGACTTGGGGAGTACAGAAGTATATACAGTAGGAACTTCAGATTCTTCTAGGACTATATTATTGGAAGAATCAGGAGAATTTTCTGGTTCAAGCGAAATAGAGCTATTTTGCACCAAAAGACTCTCCTGAACTTGTGCAACCTCCTCTCTAACCTCATATGCAAAGCTACGTTCAGTTGCCTTATCCAACAAGTCATTATCTTTATCAACTGAATTCTCATTCACCTGAACCCCAATATCCACAAACCAATCCCCGGTTACACGATTTAAAACGTTCCTCCCAAACTCAGTCAGATCAACACACAGGAAACCGAAGACCTAAATCATTAGCAACATACAAGAAGTCGAATTCAATTTAGGCAGAACTAAAAACTCGCCAAAATAGCAACAAAATGTTACTCATGGAACAGTAATAATTAAACTAAAATTACTTACCTCATCCCCATCATTCTTCTTCTTCAAGTACAGATTGAAGTAGGCAACAGGGAGAGCTGACAGAGTCGTCACAGCAACAACAGCAGCAACAACCGCATTCGAATCCAACGAAGCGGAAACCGAACTGTTTCTCGATTTTCTCTCCCGAAGTTTCAGCCTCCGGCATTTGCTCCGGAATCCGTCGGCTGGAGGTCGGAGGTTGTGAGCACGGCCGAGGAACTCGGGCGGCATAGCGGCGGAGGAGGAAGAGAGGTGGGCACATGATATCAGATTTAGGGACTGGGATTTAGCAACGGAAAAGCTAAGGTCCATTGGAATTTGGTGTGTTGTGTTTGAAGTGAGAGTGTGAAGAAGAAGAAGCAGAAGAGATGAGGAATGACGTGAGAAGCAATGTTCGTTTCTCGTTAACGGACATTTCGGATATCGTTTGCTGACGTGGCGTTACTAGAATTAACGCACCCGCGGTTTTGTACTCTACGTTCGTTCGTCGGTTCTCCGTTTGATATCAGCCGTTGGAAGTGCTTACTTATAAATGGACGGTCCAAATTGCTAGACTGAGAAATCAATAAATTATCAGAATCGAATAAGCCTTTGGTCCTGCTCCAAGTTGTTTAAGTTTGATCATCAAGCAATAAATATTGACATAAGCATGAGATTTCTTTTTTTCTTTTTTTTTCTTGTGGGTTATTTAAAAATAATTTTTATTAATTAAAGTTAAAATTATATACTGCTACACTTTTTTAAGACTCCGCATGTCCGAAATTTTTAATAGATGTTGAAATTGTTATTATATAAGCATGTGAAATTATACTTTCTGTATTCATCCGCATTATCCGACGGCATCGTTTCCAAGCAATGATCCAATACAAGAAGTTGCGGCGTTTCGATTATCATATGTATGCATGTAACTACCTTTATTCTATAGGATGAACTCTTTCTACTGCTTCCGTTTATTTGTAGTTTCTGCTGTCTATTCTTCGTTCAATTCGTTTGAAAATCTGTTCACATACAGATACAGGAACAAAGCGATTCCAAAATGGTAATTCATGTTCAAGTTCACCATGTCTTCTCCCATGGCGTTTTTTTCTTTTTTGCGCAACTTTGCGTGTGTTTTATACTTATTTATTGCCTTCTTTTACAGCTTTGGAACCTGCCATTTCTTCCCTTTCATACGTACGATTTCGATTTCTTGGACTCGAGGAACTGAATTCTTGTGTTGTGCCAAAACCTTGACAGAAGAAATTATTTCGAAATGATAGGATCGTTTCTGACTTTCTGTCAAGAGCCCTGATGTTCATTTTCTTCTGCTTCTTCTCTTTTTAACGTGACGTCAGAGGTTTATTTTTCTCACAGCACGACCTTCGGTTATGCTTATTCTGCTTATGAATGTTTCAAAGTTGTGGAGAAGAACGGCCCTGACATAAAACTAACTCTTGTTTTGGTGCCAATATTGGTATGCATTCTCATGGCTTGCTTGGAAATTTTCTCCATCCTTCAATTGTGGTGTTCATAAATAGATTACATACGTTCCTGTAGGATTTTAGTTGCAATGCTTACAGTTTGTGAGAGAGTGGGGGGCAATTTAATCTCCTGGTATTATTTCTTGAACTAAATGAGGTATTAGCCTCTCTTACACTAAATTTTTTTTTTTTTTTATCAAGACTCTTACTAAATGGTTCTGTTGCGTTGGAAGGTTACCTTTGTATAGGGAAGCAAAGTTGGCATTGTTTGTGTATCTTTGGTACCCAAAAACAAAACTAAATACTTTCTTCTTTAACGGTTTACTAACCAGTGAATTCATGTTTAGCTCTCAATTCTTTTAAATTGTTGCAGGAAATAGAATATGTATATCAGATCCTTTCCAAGCCTTTACTGGCAAAACATGAGATTGAAATTGATAAAAATCTAATGGATGTGAAAATCAAGGTCGGAGAAATTGCAATTGTTTATTGGCGAAGGGCTGCAATTTATGAACAGGCAAAGTTTCTTCAAGTGTTGCAGTATGTTTCTTCTCAGCAGCATCACAACCTGACTGACAAATTAGTTGAGCGCTCAACTTGTAAGCCCAATTTCTGCTGAGATAATTGTATGCATTAATCCTAGGTCCACCACTCTTGCTGTTATCCAATCAGTTTGAAAAAATACTATAGCTCATCTAGTCATGAACCAAATTTCACTCATGCTAAATGCTGATATGATTTTAACAGGATAGTGGTTAAGGTTTCATGAGACAAGATATTAACTGTCATTCTTTTCCTGCAGCAACAGCTAAATGCTAACCAGGCTACCAAAGAACACTAGTCCAAAAAATGGAGAGTCTTTCACCAAATAGCCACATGAATTAGCACATCGTGTAACTTTATAAGCTGTGTTGCAGAAAATCTGACAATTCATCAGTTCCATACCCTATTAGTTGGTGCTGGTATATTTATCAGATTGGTGACTGCACAAGATTGGACATTTGTGCTGGTAAGAATTTATCATTAGGCATGCTGAGACTTGAAATTCTTAGGTTAGGCCTCCAATATAATTTTCCTTCATTCAAACATATGCAACAGGTATCAGGATTTTGGGAAAGGAAATAGGAGATAACAATATGGGGAGAACAATGAATCCAAGTGGTGACCACAAAATTCATCTTTTTTCTCCTTGGTACGACCAAAAGCCAGGATAAGGAAATAATATGGGAATGAGATGTAGCGTACAAATATTCCTTACCTTCAGAGCCAGTAACCCAGAGATGGGACTCCCAATATGAAGCAGCAGCAGAGGACAACCTTTGAGTCCTTAAAGATGAGAGCATCTAACATGAACCCATAATCGTGATAAATGATTGCAGAGACATGGTCCAGACAAAAAGTGACCACCAGAATCCCAATAGCATAAGGGTAACCCTTGTAGTTTCAGTAAGTGGAACAATACAATGCCGTTAATTTTAGACTGACGAGGCTGTCATTTTTTCAAAATGGGATGAGATGTGTCACTAAGATGCAAGCGACACGTTGCTCTCATTCTTTGCTGAGGCAATAAGTGCAGGAGGTGTCATGCTCTGAAAGCGCCAAGATATGTATGTTATGGGCAATGGTCGGAAAGGACCAAAACTAAAGTATTATTTTGTAATTCTACATTATTATGGTTTCAAATCAATCTAAGAAAGTTCATTATGTAAAACATTTTTAATTTACATACAAATGTCTTGCTACTGGCAGCATTTCAAAAACAGAAAATTCACCATTTTTCTTTGTTTCATGATATATATACTTGCCTGTCTTTCTACATCATACTTGAAGGTTTAGAACCGAACCCAAGAAGGCAACAAGAGTAGGAAAAGCAAAGGCAGAGTCGAGTAACTCAAACCAGGAGACCCCATTCACTTTACCTCGTGTAACTCACGGGACGCACAGAGAAGATCGACAACCAAAGCCAAGTGACTCACAGGAAAAACAAGGGGACCGTTCCAGAAAGGGCAAGACGTTATTGATGGAGAGCACAACTAGCAAACAAAAGGTGAAGGAAAGTGGAGGTGATGGACAGGTAGTAGACGGTTCTGATATAATGGAGTTGGTTGGGAACGAGGACGTGTTTAGCAGCTTCGTTGATCGTAAGTTCCAAGAGCTTGATAGGGACAAAGATTATCAGCTCTCTGTGAAGGAACTTGAGCCTGCTGTTGCTGATATCGGTGCTGCTCTTGGCTTGCCTGCTCAGGGCTTTTCTCCTGAATCTGATCACATCTACTCTGAGGTTAGTAACCTCAATTTAACTTCAAAAAATCATGGAAAATCTCATCTTTCTTTGAAATAACTCTCTGGGTTGTCCTGCTTTTGAGGCCAACGCCACAAAGTTTGCTTCTCGGAGCCTTTCTTTCTGTTCCATCGAACATAGACCTGACTACCTCTAGAGTTCAGTTCTCCCTATAATACAGCTGTTCATCACTAGCTTTAGCTTCCCATGTAATATAACTCGAACAATGCTACAGTAGTAACTGGTAAGTTAGTTGTGGCTGAACTTGGAACAAGTACTTGGCTATTAGTGACCATTTTTAAGTTAGAAATAAGTATATGGCAATAAGCACAGCAAAATAATCAAGCGCTTCTTTAATATTGCCAGCAATCAGAGCTCAAAACACTTTCTTCATCAGATTGAGAGGTGAATGATAATTAAGCGGAACGACTTTATCATGAGTTTGTGGATGCGAGGCAATTAGAGATTGGATATCTACTTCTGTAACTGATATAACTCTTGAAAATAATTAAAATTTGTAATGGAGGTTGAGTACAGATTTTACTAAATTAAATGAAGACAGAAAACAAATATCTTTGATGTGATAGCTTCAAGACAAGACCTGAGAGATAAGATGTTACGTGTGATATTGACTTCAAAGCTTGTGATAGCGTCGGTCTTAGCCTCTTAGTGGTGTACCAAATTGCAAAACACCAAGAAACTTGAGCAATAAACAAGTGAAATATTCTAACTTAATTGCACTAGGAAAAAGGCTTTCATAAACCAACAAAATAATGAACATCTACACCGTAGTTTCATAAAGTAAGATTTTAGTTATTAGTTAGCGTTCACTATAATTGTTGCCATTAAGGGAAGGAACTTGTGACATTAGTATATGTTGCCATCTCCAGAGCCCCCCTAACACTTACTATTGGACAACGGGCGCTGGTCGGCGTTGTGGGACTAAACTTTTTATCTCTTGACCTTTTCCTTTCCCACTCGACTTTTCTCTAATGTTGCTTTCTTTTGCAAGGAGGAATCTTATAAGGAATGGTGTGGAAGCTATGAGCATATTGGGTCTTTATTTTCATGCATGTCAAGCTTGTTTTGTTTCTTTTAATAGCTTTTGTTTTACATGGTTCCTTGTGGGCAAAGTCTATTGATATCATTGGTTATGGTGATGCATTGACTAGCCCGCCCCATGTCTTGAAAGCCTTCTTTTATTGTTTTCTACTCGATGCTATGGAGGTATGTACTAGAAGATTTTTTTTTTTAGTGGTGAAAGGGATTAATTCTTCTTTCATAGCATAGGTGTTTCACTCTTTCTGTTTCATACTATTTTGTCCTTTACCATGCCAATATAGATGCACACGTGAGCTCCTTTTGCTTAAGTATCTTATATCATGGGCAGGTTTTAAATGAATTCACGCATGGAAACCAAGAGCAGGTGAGCAAGACTGAGTTCAAAGAAGTACTGTCAGACATTCTACTAGGCATGGCTGCTGGTTTGAAGCGAGATCCTATAGTCATCCTCCGCATTGATGGAGAAGACCTCATAGAGTTTATCAATGGTCCAGCTTATGAACCTGAAATGGTCTCCATATTCTCACAGTTATTACATTCATATGATGCGTCTCTCCAGGATTCCGTCATTAGAGCCCTTCAGAAGCTTTCTGTGGAACAAGGAATGCCTCCTGCTATAGATTCTTGGGTAACATTTTCTTAGTTCTGATGCAAACTGTATGGTATCTATGATGTTACACTTTTTTTCTCTCATTCTTTACGAATTTGGCTTCTTTTTCACACTTTTTGTTGGTTTCTTTTGTCTGTCTGTAGGTCATGAGCAACATTGTAGAGCCAGCTTTGCAGTCTTGTTGCGGTGGCCAAGATCATGACAAACCCGTCTCGCAGGAGACATTCTTAGTGGAATTTAAGAAAGTGGCAGAGTATGTAGCTCAACGTCTCAAGGAACAGCCTGTGATTGTTGCCCATAGTGAGAACACCTTTGACGGAGGTGGCATCAAGAGACTTTTATCCAACAAATTTGAATGGGAAAAGGTATTGGTTTCGTCATACTTTGTTTCTTTGCCAAATTCATTCATCAAGACCAACTTTACTTGGTCTGCACTGGTTTTAAGGGTTTAACTCTTTTCATATTAATCTTCCAGAGTTTGATTAGATTTAGTATTATGCTTCTTTCTTGCAGTCACTGAACATAGCTGTCGAAAATGTGCCAAAGGATCGGAATGGAAAAGTATCGAAGGAATATCTACGCGTCGCTTTGGATGCTGTGGCTCCATGTGCTGGTCTGCCGCCAATTGGTGCAATTGGGGAGGTACTCGAAAAATCAAAAGTTGATGAATATTCACTTCCGGAATCAGAGTGCTTGAAGTGGATCATATGTAGCTTCAGCTTCTTTACTTACTAATTTGATCATCATTTTCACAGATGGACAAGATTGTAGGTGAAGTTTTTAAGATGATGGAGGCGGAAGATGGAAAGCTGGTTGAAGAAGATGAGTTCAAGAAGATTTTAGCTGAAATACTGGGGAGTATCATGATGCAATTAGAAGGAAATCCCATCTCAATTTCTTCAAATTCGGTTGTTCATGAGCCCCTTGTCAACTCATCTTCACTTTTGCAGCCATAGCTATATGTAATATTTGAAAGGAGGATCATAATCATAAAAATAATCGTTTTCATATGTAAGGCAATTGGGTTGTGTTGCAGTAATTGTGCTGATTGTATAGAATCACGTAGTGATGAACTCCGGCCCTTTTATGTGGTTTAACTTATTCATCCTGTAGATGTACTGGTTAATTACTGGTGGTAATTAGTTAATAGCTATCTAAGATCAAGACGTCCAAGATATTCTGCTATATGATGAGTCTTATGAGAAGTTTGATTGAATGCGAGTAGGAACTCAGGTTATCAGGCTATCATAATTAGAGGGGTCACTATTCAAGGTTCTCGGGAAAAAAAAGGAAGACCTGGAGGGCCCTGTCCAACGCTGCAATGTCTTGCACCTCACCAACCCTCATTACTCCTCTTGGCAGATCATGGTGAAACAATAGCAGACTATGCAAGGTGAAAAGGGTCCAACCCAAAACAGCGAAGGTTCATGCCACCGATGGCCTCCTAACAATATTGTAAGGCTTAAATATATCTTGCAGGTTTCGGGATTGCACCGCTACGACCAGCTCTATCAAATTGTGAGTCACAGAAAAAAATAACACTGTAAATGTTCCTGCCACTACGTATCAGTTGTAAGCCGGCTCTCGGGCCTCGTCTGCTTACTCCAAGTACTCTTGGCTGGCGGATTACATGTCATATGAAACATAATGAGTCTCTTTCCAAAATTCTTTATAGCAGCTTATAAAGAAAGTTCAAAATAGGCAATGATGCTCACTTAAAGGTGAAAAGAAGAGGATCGTTTTGATCAAAATCTGTTGAGTGTTGACTAATTTAGAAATGATATATTTTTCAATTTGTTAAGAGTGAATGTATTATAATTGACGCCGAAGGACGTGAATTGATGAGACTTTACATGAAAAGCAAACTTTTTCCTATTGATTAGAATGTTAAAATTATGTTTCATGAGAGAGTAATTATATGAATTTTGCCAAAATTACCCTTGCTGGTGAGTTTATGTTAAGGCACAATGTGTATGGACCCATGAGTGACGTCTCACTAAATGAAAGCAAATATTTTACATTGTTCATTGATAATTGCAAAAGGTATAATTGGATAGCTTTCCCGAAACACAAAAATAAAATATTTGAATTTTTCAAAGAAATAATTGAGAAGGAAACAAGTCTCTCACTCAAGCAATTAAGTTATGAAAATGATTTAGATTATGTTTCTAAAAAATTCATAATTTTCTACGTCAAAAAGGAAATCAATCCCCGATTGATGGCTCTACACTCTTCTCAGGGAAATAGAATAATACAGAGGAAGAACAAAAAAATTATGGAGATAACAAGGAGTATGATAGTTGAAAAGGAAGTTGATGACAGGGCTAGATATTTGATAAGCATATTGGGCAAAAGGCTACAATAGACTGGACACCACTCCAAACCATTGAGACAAGTTTAGGCTCAGATACTATAATAAATTTTGGGTCTAACTCCACCCCTAAAGGTACCTTGTAAAGGGAGGTTTACCATATATTTATAAATTATTTTAGCATTCTTTACTTGCTCGATATGAGGTTCTTGACACACACCCCTTAGCCGAGAGCAAGGCTAGACATCTTATAGAGGAGTAAATGCAATAAAACAATAGAGAAGTAATGCAACAAATATAACAAAATGAGCAAATAAGTGTCTGGATGAGGGAGTTGCGGTGATCTCTTGCCACTCTCAAGCTCTCTACATTGGCTCCCACCTTCTGTTTTTACTTAGTTCTCACATAATGATCGAAGGCTCACAGTGATTCCACCTTTCTGTTGTTCTTGTTCTTTTGCTCACCCGACTACTCTCTATTCTCTCATCTCTTCTCCCCTTCTTTCTCTCTATTTGTTTTGCTTCCCAAAATGTCCCAAATGAGTCTGCCCTCACCACCAGCCTCTCTTCTTTCTATTTGTAATCTCATTTTAGGTTCAGATTTTCAAGCCTTTAAACCTGTAGATGCCACATAATAAGTTAGACAATTAAAGAAAATAATGTCATTGGTATGCATGAGGTGGTCACGGGTGTGACACCATTTATGCTTGTATTAATTAATTGTATGCATTGTTCATGTCCCATTTCATCCTTTTATGCATAATTCTTCTAATTTTTCATGCAACATTCGCAAGATAATCCAATTAACATACATACAATATCACACCATTTTCATTCAATTCATCTCACATTTTGATCAAAACACAATAATTTGTAACCAAAATCAAGATATGAAGGCAAATAAAGTCCATAGAAATTAGACATAATACTAAAACTGGTCAGGCACGTTTCCAAACCATTGAGATAAGTTTAAGCTTTAATACCATGATAAATTTTAGGCCTAACTCCACTCGAAAAGGCACCTTATAACGGGAGGTTTGTCATACATTTATAAGCCTAACTTCACCCCAAAAGGCTCCTTGAAAGGAAAGGTTTGTCATACATTTATAAACCATTTTAACATTCCCCTAAGCCTAAAGCAAGGTTGAACATCTGATAGGCAAATTGGTATCAGAGCCTAAACTTGTCTCAATGGTTTAGGGCGGCGCCTGATTTGTTATAGCTCTTTTCCAATATGTTCTTCAGATGTCCAATCCTACTCTGGACTGAGGGGGGTGTGTCAAGAATCTCACATTGGGTAAGTAAAGAATGTTAAAATGATTTATAATGCATGGAAAACCTCCCTTTATAAGGTGCCTTTTTGGGGTGGAATTAGGCCTAAATTTGTCATAGTATCAAATCCTAAACTTGTCTCAGTGGTTTGGGGCAGTGCCTGGCCTATTGTAACCCTTTATCAAGAATCTCACATTGATTAAGTAAAGAATGTTAAAGTATTTTATAAATGCATGACAAACCTCTCCTTTCAAGGGCCTTTTAGGGTATAGTTAGGCCTAACATTTATCATGTGATCAGAGCCTAAACTTGTCTTAATAGTTTGGAGCAATGCCTGACCCTAGTGCAACTATTTGCCTAATATATTCATTAGATGTCCAACTCTGCTCTAGGCTGAAGGAGGTGTCAGGAATTCTATATTGAGCAAGTAAATAATGTTAAAATGGTTTATAAATATATGGCAAACCCCTCCCCTTTCAAGATGTCTTTTAGGGTAGAGTTAAGCCCAAATCTATCACGGTATCAGAGCCTAAACTTGTCTCAATGGTTTGGGGCAGTGCTCAGCCTATTGTAGCCCTTTGCCCAACATACCTATTAGATGTCCAGCCCTGCTCGTGTGTTAGGAGTCCCACATTGAGCAAGTAAAGAATGTTAAAATAGTTTATAAATATATGGCATAACTCTCCTTGCAATGTGCCTTTTGTGGTAGAGTTACATAAACTATTTTAATATTCTTTACTTGCTCAATGTGAGATTTTTGACATATCCCCTCACCCTAGAGCAGGGCTGAACATCTGATGGGCATATTATTTAAAGGGCTACAATAGGCCAAACATCGCATTAAACCATTGAGAGAAGTTTAGGCTTTGATACCAATAAACTATTTTAACATTCTTTACTTGCTCAACATTGGATTCTTGACGCAGACCCCCTTAACCCTGAGTGAAGGATTTTTTGGACGACTAACAGTAAAAAATACAAATTTAAATCTGAAATACTAAGTTTCATGTGAATATTGAAACCAAATTCAAGATCGATTATACCTTGCTAGAACGGAAATAGGAAAAGGAATTGGTAGTGCCAGAAAAGAGCACGTCAAACATCGCGCCTTTATCGATATCTACACACATAAGAGTAAATATCACGCTGATGATGTGCTAGTACCATTCTCGTCCCTCTTCCTTTTAAGATGAAGATTTCTGTTAAGGTTGTGATTAAAAGACCATCTATCTTCCAATCACTCATATATTTATATATATAGGAAAACCCTAACTGGTTAAGTGCGAATTAGACTAGGCCCAAATCCAAATTGGCCCAGTGAATGTTCAGTTTGCTTGGTATGCAATCCTGTAGGCTTATTTAATATTAACAGCAGACCCAAAATTTTTTTAAACCCACAAGTTATAAGCGGCTTCTAGCAAGACATTATAACTATCCAATATTAAATAAGGTTGGAATACGA
>JAOTJB010000210.1:42355783-42367221 GCA_027123815.1 Erythroxylum minutifolium
GTATCATGTATTGGCTTTGGATGAGGGAGTTGAAAGATATGGCTTATTAAATTTTAGGACAGATGCTGCCAAAATTTGTATTTTCTGGGCAGAAACTTTGAATGACTTTGAAGTTGTTCTTGAAGTCTTCATGGAAGATGTGCATTTTCTTGTGATCTTTCTGAGATATGAAGTATGAGATTTTTTGACCTTAGGTTGGAAAGTTAGAGTGTTTAGAATTCTGCAGTTTTTTTTTGTGTTCTTCATTTTTCTTTGTTGAGGCAGATTCTTTGCATTGGATTTTAATGCTCTTAGAGGCCAAATTAGTTTCCGAATCCCTCAGGAAAGTTGTAGAGTTTCCTTTTATCCTTTTATTGATACCAAATTTGAAATTTTTGGAGTTCTGAGTGAGAAGATAGGAATTTTTGAAGATTCTGTTGTTTTGAGAGGTTAGGCTCGCGGCCACTCGTGAGTGCAAGTGCTCACGATCACGAGCGCGCACATACAGTGCGCACCTCGCGACCGCGAGATGGTCACGAGGGAGAGTAGGGCTCGGAATCGTGGTTCCTCGCGAGTGCAAACGCGAGTTCTCATGATCGCGAGGGTACCTCCTTAGCGCGACTGCGACTTTTCCAATCCGATTATTTTTTTATTTCTTTGTCCCTTTTCTGACTTTCAAATTTTCAAAAGGCTACCTTTTGATTTTTCTACTAAATTAAATATTCTTGGATTATTTTTAGACATGGAAATATTTTTATAAATAGTGGAAAAATATTTTGACCCTTTTTATGAATTTAAATCATATGAAAGGCATTATTAGCCATTTTAATTAAATAATTGTTATCTATTAAATTGTGTATTAAATGTTTTTTTCTGAAATTTTTGTTCTTGATTGATTTATTTTATTGTCTATGCTTATTTTACGATCCCATCGCGCATTTTTCCCGGGATCAACACTTATTGAATTTTCGTATGATCTACCTCTAATTTTGTTCGGAGGTAAGTTAAATGAGTTATTTGTTTTAAGTTTGACCTGGTGGGGAATTCCTCCCTTGTGGGACATGCGTCTGGATGTCACGTAGGACGTCGGGCCCGTGACCTGCCCGAGGAGGAGTTCCAGCAGTAGGAGAATTTGAAAGGAAATATTCTCAATGTTGTGTAAAGAAAGCATTATGTTCAACAGTAAAATAACTGTAATATATATTATTTGTTATAAGTGATAATTTAATTGGATTCAAATATAATTAAAATTTATATTTCTATATATAACACAAATATTGAATATTAATTACCCCAATTGTAATGCCTTGATGAAGTTACAGATTTCAAATAGTAAGCCTAACATTGGTCAACATTTTTATGAATGCGTTAATACGAAAGTAAGTAATTCAATGATTGTTTTTGGCAATGCCAATTGTATTAATTAATGTTAATCAATATTCAAATTGAAGGTCTCTTATAAGTACTTAGTATTTTTGAAATAGATGAAAGTTTGTTTTTGTTATAAAATATGTCAAACAAATTCTGTGCATTGAGGTAAAAGTCTTGTTCAGAAAATATATTGTTATTCAAAAGAACTATGTGTAAAAATTTATGTTCATAATGCAAATTTGTCATAAGTCCTAATATTTGTGTTTATATCTTTATTTTGTAGGTCTCATGCGATTTCATAGCTTGGTCATCAGATGTAAGTATAAAAAAATAAAGACATTGTAATAGTTAGAAGAGCAAATGTAACAATTATGTTTATTTTGACTCTTTTTATCTTTTATTCAATCACCTGCCACTTTAATATTCAATTGTAAGCTTTTCATGTTGTTAAGGAAATTGCAATTGTTACAAGGTTTTACATTGTAGAAGTAACTGTAATTATTACAAAATTCCATCTATTAATTATAATTACATTTGTATCATTCATAATTACTTATCCTCTGGTATTTACAATGAAGAGTTATGTTCTATCTTTGTCAATTGACAGTTGTTACTTTTTAAAATATGCATATATTAGAGTAATAATGAAAAGTAGGAGACCGAAAGAGATAAAATTCTTGAATATGAAATATATTTGCAAAAGGAGAAATGTATTGAATTCCATATCTAATAAATATATCTAAATGGAAATAATAAAGTCTAATATATGCTCTTATAAACAATGATATGATTGGCGTTCAAAGGAAAAAGAATAGTGAAAAAAAGTGGTTGGCAAGGACAATAGTGTTGAAGAGTAACTAATCGGAAAAAGACAACAATCATGTATAAGAACAATAAAGTCAATATCATTTTTAAAGAGTAAATTACAGAGTAAGATCAAACAAGCAAATAAATAGGTTACAGGCACTAACATTATTCTACAAACTAAAACAATATCCAAAAATACTAGTTTCTCCGAATGGTTCTAACTTCTAAAGCTCCATATTCAAAATCATGCCTCTGTCTTCCAACTTTCTTAGATAAATTGGTGTGCAATCAGCTCCAGCTCCAAAGGCTTAATCCAGGGATTTCTGCAGTGCTTGATCACTCACACCATCTTTATATAAACAGTAACTAGTAGAAAGTTAGAAGTATGATTCAGCTTAAAAGCAATGTCATCAAGATCACACACATATAAACACAAAGGAACTATCACCTGTTTCAACAAAAGCATACGGATGAAAAGAGCAAGAAAAACTTTTCATCCAAATGTCATATGAAAACTAGACCATAATCATTTAACAACTTACTTCAATAGCCACCGAGGGCCAAAAAAACCAATCAATAAATTAAACCAGCCATGCCTGAAGCAAGACTCTATAAGAAATCAAGAGCATTGAATGATCAATAACAAAAACAATGAATGATTAAATCTTCCTGCATTTTTGTTTATAAGCATATATACATAGTTTGGATTTATCACAGAAGCCATCAAACCTTTTTTTGATTCGGCTATTTGTCTAATGATTCAGGATCAGTACATATATATGTTTAAACTTTAGCAGGCAATCTTCCTTATGCTCTTTTTCATTATTACACATTTTCATATTTCTCACACCAAAATTGGTAATGAAAGTCTCTAAGGTGTAGTCGACATTTAACTTAATCCAACTTTAAGTCAAGATTAGAAAGAGTTGGATCATTTCTCATTCAGTTCTAATGCTAATTGGTTCTTTTTAGAGAGCCTTCTAATGTAAGAGGTTGAAAGCAAAATAACTATATACCCAAAAAACAAAAACATAGGGAGTAAAAGAACTAACATTGAATTAAGTAATGAAGCAATACTTACCAACTATAAAGATTTCCAAGTAGTAGATCTTTTAGCCATTAGTTTGATCCCTCTCATAGGTTGAGTTGTATTAGCAGGTGTACTTTGGGATGCCTGTGTTACTGTTGTGTTATTATTGGAAGGTAGTAACACTTGACATTAACTCTCACCCATTGATGAAGTATAAACAACCAATTACGTAAATATTATCATCTCCCTTATAATTACATATAAGTAGTATAAACATGAATTTAAATGACTTACCGTAAAGTAAGTATTCCCAGAAACTTCGCCAAATGTTACTCCATATCCTTTACATGCCTACAAAAACAAAAACAAATATAATGTTATATAAGTTAGAAAACAAATTAAATTTTATACTTAAAGTTAACTAACCATTCTCGTCTCTCTTTGTAATATAGAAGATGCAGTATTTGATCTTGTAGATACTAATTTTGTCGGTCTACTTACTTGATCTTTACAAATATTGGATGAATAGGGTTCAGTAGATACCGATAATTTTGGTGGCCTTCCTCTTTTTCGTTGCATTATACATATTAAAGATAAACATAAAGTTAATAATACTTGATGAATAACAACACATTTGTTACATAATTAAAATATCTAGCTTAACAATTTTAGGTTAGCTTGGAGGCTGATTCTTATTTTTGCATCCTCTTATATTGTGGCCAATTTCATGGCCATGATGGCATCCCATAATTACTCTAACCTTGGTCAACTTGTTGGGATTGCAAGGTTCTTCAGTGTGATCCCTTTTTTTTTTTCCTTTTTCGGTCTTCCAGGCATCTTCTTAATTAGTGGAGATAATATTGGTTGAAGATTTTCAATCTTTAACCAAAACTTAGGACCACTAATGGGTTCCATAGTAAACTGGTAAGTCTTCAAATAAGAATCACACTTATAACATTGATTCACGTAAGCATCGATATCCTCCCTCTGATAAGATATACAAGCCACAACATGTTTACATGAAATCCTGGTTAAATCCAGTAGTTTATATTGACAAGTTTGTGCTTACAAGTCAACGATGTATTTGTTCATAAAGATACTGACTTCAAATTTCAAATTCCTATTTGTCCTAAGCATACAATGTTTTGCATCCTAATGTGCTATCTCTATTTTCTTCGTTACTCTAGGAAAAATCTCATGTGTGCACTTCATTATCATATCCTTTTTTTCACGTATCCAAGTCATTAAAGAAACTCGAATGCCTTCTAACATACTGATCAAACTTTTGTATGAGCTTCACAAATGAATCCATTAAACGTCTCTAAAAATATTGTTATATACTATTTCACACTTTGGTTTTGTGCTCACAAAGGCCTTCACAAATGTCTCTGAATTCCTACTTTTAAAATTCTCATAAGCCTTCACTAACAAACTCTTCAAGTCCTCCATTACCTCATCAAAATCAACTTGCGTTGTGGAATTCACCGCTTTCTAAAATAAAGTCCTATACGTGTTCCCTTTATAAACACTAGACTATTTTGCATACACATAACAAACACATTTTCTAGTTCAGCTTTTGGAAACAAGTTTTTTAATGCTTCCACTAAACCTTGTAAAATAAATGGTTACGTAATTAATTAAGTGTTGACCACATAAACAAATGAACATAAGATATATGGATATTTAAAGTTTACCTTCTACTGATCACTTACGAAATTCTATGAATTTCCACTTATGTGGAGATCTTCTGCAAGAATGCTCAAAAACCAATTTCAAGATTGGTAGTTTTCTCCCTCAACTATAATCTAAAATGTAGGAAACATCTGATTGTTTCTGTCACGAACAATAACAGATAATAATGCACCATCAAGGAAAGTCTTCAAAAAAACATCCATCTAACCTAATAATCTTCCTGCATTCACCAAGAAAACCATACTTCAAAGCACTAAAACCCACATAAAATCTTTTGAACATTGGTCTCCCAATTTGTTCATCAATATGACATTCAATAATAAACTTTCCATCTTTGTAAGCTTGCATTAACTCATGTCCATAAGACCATAACTTCGCATAATGACCTTGCATTGATCCCTGAAGCATAGTAATTGCTTCCCACTTAGCCCTATAATATTGAATTTTGGTGACCTTTAGTGCATATTTTGATTGAAGATCATCAATCATTTCACTAATAGGCCAATTACCTCCTGAACTTGTATATGAATTCATTCGCAATCCACTTCCAGCTAACTTGCTTATTCCTATACACTTTACTGCAGGTATGAGTGTTTTTGACTCTCTTCACAACAAACGTCTTCCCATTTTCAATCCAACTAGCATACACCAGAAAAGGACTGTGCATCACAAACTGCTTCCATTCGTACACTAGATCTCACCATTGAAACATTATACCATTTGTAATTGCATATTTCCTTATACCTTTCCTCAACTGCTTCTCGTCCTAGAACTTCATTCCAATTTGAAACTTAAATTATGTCATTTCAAATTTTGGATTAAAACTAATGTATTTCTTCTTTGGCATCGATGCTTTATCATCACTATGAACTGGTGATTGAATTTCTTCATCACTGTCATCATAATCACTATTTGTACAATGTGAACTTACTTATGCTCTTCTAGAATCATTCGAATGATCACCAACTTTATTGAAATTGTTTTCACTTCCACCAACACCATCGACAACATTGTCGAATTCAAACCTATTTTACGAAGTCTTCGTACACCTCCTCTCATTTTTTCTAGCACTAATATATTCTTCATCATCAGTTCCAAAGAACTCCTCATCAACTAAATAATCACTAGAATCATTATTCTGCATAACAATGAAGTCCTCATCTTGCTCTAATTCAACTTGGAACAACCCCTCATTTTGCTCCAATTCATCATCAAAATTTGAATCCTTACCATCTGTTGCAGGATTTTCATAACCATGATCATAGTATATTTGAACATTCTGACAATTCAATTCCTCCATTTTTTTCAGCATATCCAACATGTCCCTGCCATGCTTTAAGCCTAGCTTCATTAAGCTTTTGATGGACTCATGTGAAAATTTGTAAAACATGGAGATTACTCTATGTCCTTTATCTTGGAAATCCCTTTTAGAAATAGCATGCTTAGCTTATCAATAACTATATTCTTTTTTATTTTAATCTTACCCCTAATATATTTATTTTCCTGCCTTTCCAACACTCCACCATAATGAAATTCAAAATTGACTAACATCTGCAAAGGTAAATTGTGTCTAAATACAAAATGATAAATATTACAAGAAGAAAAAAAGAAGTAACAACTAAGATGAGCAACAACTAAGAAGAAAAAAAGAAGAAACAACTAAGATGATTCACTTCTATCCCATTAACTAACAGTGCACATAAAAAAGTTAGTATAATTGCATCAGAATAATACATCCATATTTTCAGATGCAAGGAGCTTCATAAAAGGCTAGTACTACTTCAGAATAATACAAACTGAAATGTTGGAAGGCACCAGAAACATACTTTTACAAATTTCCTGAAATTTTTTCGTAGTATTTCATAACTTAGTTGCCTCACCTACTACAACGATCATAAATAAGTCATTTTAAGGATTTACTGCTTCAAAAAGAATGTATCCACAACATACAACTAAGAAACTACACTCAAAAAATTGAGACAAACAAAATGGAATGCATTCACTAATTACCAAATAGAAATAATATTTTCAGTAATTACCAAATGGAATGCAAGTTGAACCAAATGTTAAATATTAGAGCATAAAGCAAGCCAAATAGAAAACATACTTTTCAGTAATTACCAAGATGTATATATTATACATAAACACAAAACAAAGTATGAATCGATCTTCGTGGATTCAGTTACTCTGATTTTTTATTCGACTTGCATTTCATACTGAAAGCCAAGTTCACTATTTAATTTGCTATGTACATATACAAGTCAATCCTTTTTTTCAATAACAAAAAAATCGTACCCTAGCACAATCCAATTTGAAACCTTAATACCCTAGCACAATACAAGTCAATTTTTTGGAAACACAAATCCAATTTGAAACCCTAGTACAACAAATTGGAATTGTGCTTTCAGAACTCTAGCATAATCCAATTTGAAACCCTAGTATAACAACACACCATTTCATATAAAAACTGAATCATAGTGGAAAGAACAATAGAGAGAGAGGATCAATCATATCCTAGTCGGTACCACAGGAAGTCTGATAATGAAATTTTCAATTTTTACCAACGACAAAATCACTCTCTTATGAAGCACCCGTGCACAAAATCACAAGAATGCTTGTCTGATGGGGCAAATAACTTTGCGATAGAAGAAGCACCAACACACGAATTTACTCTCTTATGAATGTTGGGGGATTTTAGGTTACAGATTAAGTATTTCAAAGTAAGAGTTTTCAACGTTAATCGACAAATAAAAGACGGAGAAGAGAGGGAGAATGGAGGGACATCTAATTTAAGTTGAAATGACGTCATTTTACTAATAAAGCAAAACGACATCGTTCTTTTAATCAAAAAATCTTCTCCTAAACCAACTAAGGTGTCTGATTAGTGAGGGGTGTCGACAAGTAGCTATGCCATATCAGCACAGATAACGGTGAGACTAACATCAGGCTATAATTAAAAAATTAAAAATTTTGGCACTTTATTGCCACTTTTTAAAGTTCGAGCTATAATTGAAATTTTGAAAAAAGTTTGACCTTTTTTTAGTAATTAACCCTTTTGAAAAATATAGCCAAAAGTGTAACTTTTAGCTACGATTTTGAAAAACATAGCCAAAGGTGCGACTTAAGCTATGTTTAATTTATTAGTTAATTTTATAATTTTATACTTGAATTCCTAGTTTTTCTTTCTCTCTTAAATCATGACTTAAGCTATGTTTAATTTATTATTTAATTTTTTGATATTATACTTTTTAGGGCTATAATGTAGTTAGATTATGAATAGTTGAACTTGCCTAATTTTAATTAAATTGATGTTTTATTCCAATTCTATGTTTACTATTTCATTTTACTACTAATGTTTGTGCTTACTTGATCAAGAATTGCATGACTTATGATTCAACTTGAGACTAAAAAGTAATAATTGAAATATCATATCATTGTCATAAGATAGAGATATTTATGAAACTGTACGTACTACTATGAACTTTTTAGCTTAATGAATTTCATAAGTTCATAGTTATCACAGGGAGTAGTCGTTAATTGATTATCGCACTTGGCTACCCAACATTTACCTTGGGCATGATAACTGGTACATAGGAAGTTTGGGTAGTATAAGTGATCAAGGGGTGGTAATCAACTTCCTTTTTTTTAATTTGAATAGAAATGAAATACTAGATAAGTCAAATGGAATTGATCTTGGTGAAATCGGAAGTCCTAGATTCGTTTAATATGACATTTTTATTTTTAATTATTCTTTATTCAATTACTTTTTTATTATCCAAAATTTTCAATTAAATTAATTTTTGTGATCAATAAATACAATCCTTGTGAGACAACATTCTTTTCGTTATTGTATTATTTTTTTGAGATAACATATACTTACAGTAAAAAAAAGTTACTATAAACAACTTTTAGCTACGATTTTGAAAAACATAGCCAAAAGTGAGACCTTTATTTATGATTTTGAAAAAATGTAGCCAAAAGTTTGAGTTTTAACTACGATTTTCAAAATCGTAGACAAAAGTTTGTACTTTAGAAACAATTTTCAAATCGTTTCCAAACGATTGTAGCCAACAGACTACGTTGTTGTACCCTTTGATGCCAATTTTATTGATCTATCATAGGAAAAAAATGTAGCCAAAAGCCTACTCTATTGCAGTGTTGCCTATGTAAAGAAATCAACTTCATATGCCTCTTAGACAATAGTGAAAAGTTCTACCAATGCATCACTTTTGCCTATTATTATTAGTATTTAAGGATTATGTGGAGAAATAAGGTGTATTTGATAATAATAGATTTATATGAAAGAATAAATAAATAAAAATTAACAAAAGAATTTTAAAGAAAATTGACTAATTTAGTGTCCATAAGTCTTCGAGACTCAAGAGCAATTGATTTAATTATATTGGTCAATCGAATACTTGAAGATTACACATTTTCTATTTATAAAATAGGTTTACACCATTGTAAACTTTAATCAATACACTTTTACTTAAATAGTTTCTTACTAAACTTAACTTAATTTAATCATAATTTTAACAAGTCATGAAATCTTTTTAATGTCTATCATCTATCAAAAACACCGTTTTAGATAAGGCTATCAATCGCTAATATAATATAGGTCACAATTGTGTTCAAGTCATGAATCTCACAATTTTTTTCAAAACATGACAAGGGTTCTGGTATACCTATATCGCACTCCATAAGTCCTTCTTCTTTGTAGTCTATGATATAATCGCATCATACCATGTCTTCCACAAAAAAACCTTTGACATAACAACATATTAATATGTACCTTCACCTCTAATTTTCAGAATTGAACATTTCGTGGGCTATACCCATGTCTCAGGCCATTGTTTACCTAAAAACTTCTAAGAAAGCACCCATGTTCTTTTTTAAACACTCCAAGACTCACCTATGTATATAAGCATATATAATAATATCTACGTTAGAGGATATACTTTATACATATTAGGTTATAACCATGTCTATCACCCTAAAATATTAATCAAGTCCAAGCGATGCTTTAACATCTCCTTAATAATCAATTTTTTCAACATGTCAATTGCATTTTTTAAATATAATTCTTTTCTAATTAGTACCCTAAAAAGTAGTTGGATTCTTATAATTGAAAATAAGGGCATACACGTTTAAATCTTTCCGATCTTATCTACTTGGAGGCCTAAAGATCTGCCTCACTTTATTTGTAACTATACCATGTTAATGCTCTATTAGAGAAGTGCTCTAAAGGCAATTACCTTGAGCACTTATTGTACAAATCTTTATGATTAATAAAATGCATTTTCATTAATTTGATTTTCTTGTTCTTTATGAATTGATAATGATCTTAAATCGAATTAATGAAGTCCTTGATACATGGAAATCATGATGAGATCATGATAATTAGATTCTTATCATGTGTAATTATGTTAGTATCTAAATTATCCATAGTCATAGGGTTAATGAGATAGGACATTATTAATCTGGACAGACTAGTACATGTTATACTCCTTGATTGGATTAAGCAGTGGATCTTAAAAGCTGTAAGCATAAGTTGTTTAGAGTTAACATGTGGATGCTTACTAAAAGTAGTAAGTACATTGGTGACCTTCCATGAGACAATCATATGGATAATTTATTGTAGTGTCAATAATAGTCTCATCATAGAAATGGTGCAAATATCCTTAGACTTAAGGTGCTCAAGGATATTTTGGATATTAATCATGTACTTTAACTCTATTCTTTGATGTCTCTTAACAGTTACTCATAGGGTGGTGATTAGGTACAACTTGAGGTATTCGAAGGTAATTGAGTAGCCAATAAAGGATTGACCACTCCTGATAGGTGGAGATGATACCCACTGCCTCCTGTGGGGCTTATTACTCAGGAATCTTTGGTCAGTGTGGAAATGTCATGAAGATAGTCTTTAGTGACATATCCAATTGAGTAATGAGCCTCAGGGACAAGAACTAACATCACTTGAGCTAGATGTGACGTAGTCAGTCTAGTGAGAGTTGACGCTTTGACTATACTCTAAACCAAGTGGGGTATAAAATGGTGAAAGAATGAATTACACAGGAATATTGTCTATAGAAGGGTGGTTCGTAGTCAAGCTACTGACTTTCACGATATAATGCTAGATACCACTTATGACTTGCTTGATTTAAGTGTTAATTCAAGTGACTAATATAACCAGGGACCTAATGGGTCATATGCATTAGAGATGCGAAGAATGGGTAACATGGTTTTGGATGAGGATCCAAGATATTAGAGATGCATGACTAAGCTACAAAAAGTCCGGTAGTTTAGTTTCATTTGATTATGAGTCATATAACACATGTGAATCTTGCTTATTAGGTAAGATGACAAAATTACCCTTTAAAGAAGGGGTGAATGCTTTCATGCTAAATTAAGTGGGATTAAAAGCCACTTAATTCCCACTAACTCTCCATTGATGTTGGGAGTTAGAGGGAGACCAAAGGGTCCAAAGACACTCCATTTTTGTGCAAAAGTTGTAAGAAAACAAAGTGTCTTTTTGTGAATTGTTCACCATCTTCTAAAA
>JAOTJB010000210.1:42372864-42394625 GCA_027123815.1 Erythroxylum minutifolium
TAACTGATGTTGTAAACCAAAATTTCAATTTTCTGGTCCTGTACATTAAACAGATCAACGAGAATAATTATAAAGATGAAAGAGAGGTGGAGTTTGGAATGTCAGAAGCATTTATAAAAACAAATCACCCGTTTTTATTATTACATGTCTATTTATCTAATAAATAGCGTTTATAGTTGAATGTTCATAAAATAAAGTAGACTCACAGTCATGGAAATATGTTATCTAAGAGACAAGATTCTTTGCCCAATTTTATAATGTTTTATTCTATCCTATGAATCTCAACCATTTATTTATGCGGGTCTGTAAAAACAGATCACCCGTTTTTATTATTACGTGTCTATTTATCTAATAAATAGCGTTTATAGTTGAATGTTCATAAAATAAGGTAGGCTCACAGTAACGGAAATATGTTATCTAAGAGATATTATCCTTTGCCCAATTTTATGGTGTTTTATTCTGTCCTATGAATCTCAGCCATTTATTTATACGGGTCCGTATGATCCGTATAAATAAATGGCTGAGATTCATGGGATAGAATAAGATACCATAAAATTGGACAGAAGATCCAAACTCATTATCTAACCCTCTAGTCAATAAGCTAACTCAATAGTTAGCGTATTGGGACCTGCATAAATAAATATCTGAGATTTATGGGATAGAACAAGACACCATAAAATTAGACAAAAGATTCAAACTTGTTATCTAACTCTCTAGTCAGTAGGTTAACTCAATGATTAGCGTATTGCTTTCATACATATAAAGTTATTGATTTAAATTTAATAATAAGTAGAACTTATTAAATATCATAATCAATTATATCTAATAAATTTTTTTACCTCCCATATTTATTTTATTTTATTGGTCAAATAACTAAAGCATTTCAATCAATCAAAAAATAATATGTTTACCAAACTAAGTCCGTACTATAAAACACCAATTCTCCCAGGTTGATCATGTCTCCACGTATTCGCATTACCATGTTTTCAAATATGTCACCAAAATCAAGTCATAAGTAAAGATATCGTATTCTTTGTGTAATTTTATAGTGTCTTATTCTGTTTTATACGAAACTTATGCGGAACTTACATAAATAAATGACTAAGAGTTAAGGAACAGAATAAGACACTATAAAATTGGACAGAAGATCTAGACTTATAAGTAAAGAATTCTAAATCTACACGTAAAACATATTCTTGCAAACTTGAAACCTTAAATTATGTAAATTTTTCCCTCTAAGTTTTCAATAAAATACAATTTGAATTCTAATGTTTTGAAATATTCAAATTAAATTATAATATTTTTAAAACATTTAAAAATAAACTTTAAATAGATAAAAAAATTTGATGAAATTTATTTATATCGGTTAAAAATCATGTCAATATTGACATAACATTTTTATATATTTTTTAAAATAAAAAGTATGCCCCGTAATTACATACTTATCTTTTAGATTAATGAAAAAATTAAGTCCTACAGTTTTATGACAGCAGAGCCACTATTTATATATTTTAGACAATTGGTCTGAAATACTACATAATAATGGGCTCATATTTATATATTTTATACAGTAAATTTCACTTTACATATGATAATGAGACTTATTTTTTAATACGTGACGTTTAATTGACAAAGAATTAATGCCGTTAAAATTTTTATTTATTTAAAGCCTATCTTGAATATTTTAAAAATGTTAAAGTTTAATTTAAACGTTTTGAACATTAAAATCTGTTATATTTTATCTTATAAACGTTGAGGTTCAAAATATAGTCTTAACTAGACCTTAAATTTGAAGATCATTATTACTGAGCAATCTTTCAACGTTGTTTTTTGTAAACCTGAAGCATGAAGATCTCATACCTTATTTTATAAAGATATTTCTTATCAATTAATTAAATATCATGTCAATAAATTTTTAAATTAAATAGTATGTAATGTTATTTTTAACTAATAAAAAAATTGCTTCTAAATGACTTACGTATAGAAGAAAAAGGCGTTAAATTTTTTATGTAAATAAAAATAGAAAAAATTGAACCAATAGTATTAGTTCTTCTTCATAATTTTAGGAATTTTTTGTCTTAAATTAGCATAATAAAAGTGAAAAAAATGAATAATAAAAGTGAAGTGATAATCATGTTCTTATTTAATCCTTATCGCATAGGGAGATTAAATTCCGATAATATTGATGAACAAGTCAACTTCGAATAATAAGTACAAACTGTTCAAAATTCTAATAAATAAGAAATAAATAAATACGTATAGTGGGACCATAAAACAATGGTTGGCCTGTCTACTCTCCAGAGTCCAGACGTCTCCATTTAAGGTTCTGCTCTAATCCCAAATAGTCTTCTTTGGTCTTCGATTGGTCGAACGGCCAACAACAATCTTCTTCACTTTTTCAGGAAAATTAACGTTTCAACTTCTATCCAGAAACTAACAAACTGAACTAAACTAAACTAAACATTCAAATACAGAGAGAACGAGTCAAGTGATCGGCTATGGCTCCTCACGGCGAGAAGGTGGACGTTGCGGGGGAAGCCATGGTTGTTGAAGAGCGCCGTCCAATTTCTTCTGTTCTCATCATTATCGGTATTTTTCTATTCAGTTTCTGTCTTTCTCTGAGCTTTTGTATAACTCTCTTGGAACTTTTTTATCGAGTGCTTTATGTGATGGTAAGTAACAGCAATGCAAACGGAAGCTGTCCCTGTGGTGAACAAGCTGGAGCTCAAAGAGGAAAATGATTCTGTGTAACTTTCATTTCTTCAAACCTTTGTTGTGTTGTTTGTTTTTCGATTTTGATGAAGATCTTGTTACTGTGTTTTGATCAGTAATGATATTTTGTCTGTTTGATTTTGGTTTAGGATTTAGGAGATATCTATTGTTTTTTGTAGTTTATTTCAATAATTAGAAGAAAATAACTCTTTACTGCTTTAACTGGTCACTTAGAGATTTGTGTGGTATTATCCGTCTTCTTTTTTTTTCTTTATTTTCGGCTTATTAATGGGGTGTGTGTATTTGTCCTGGTCTTTTGCTTTATAGTCTTAATTGGAAAAAGTTAGGTTCTTGAGATATAGGGATTGATGCTGAGCGGTACAGTTTGTGAATGTTGGTGGTATTATGTTTTCAACATGAGTTGCATATTTGGAGTTTGTGGTCATAAGATATGCCTAAGCATGGTGGTGCAGGTTTCCGAGTGGGGTCCCTTGGGTCCGATATCATGGTACCTTTAAAGAGCTTCAGATTAATCTAGTCTGGCCCGGAAAAGATCCCACTTTGGGTAATTTTTTGGATTTTGCCAGCTTCCTGTTTAAGAATGATTTTTCAAGCACTCTTCTGATGCATTCTGCTGATATACTTCCCAGTTTCTAGTATAGTTCATAGGTTCTCATTACTTGCTTTATTGGAAGAGGTTACTCTTTTATTCTTAGTTCCCAGTGTTTCTATCTTGCAATCTTTCTTCAGATTATCTTCTTTTCAGGGGTTGACAGTGTTGGCACCGTTTCTGCATCTCTTGTGACTTATGCTGCTATCCAAGCACTAAGGCCAGATTTAATTATCAATGCTGGCACCGCGGGTGGCTTTAAGGTGCATTCTTCTTCGTTATTATTTTATTTCTTTGTGCTTATATACTGTTGATCGTGTCTTTTCATCAAATTTTCCAAATTTATAGTGTGCCAGTTGGCAAGTGGATCATCGTTTCTTAGTTGTTCCAAGGTCTATTCCTGTGATGTACCTTGTTAACTCTCTTTTCTGCTTTTATTTTTGGAACAGTTACTTGTAGTGAAATGAGTAATTAAGGTGTAGGGTTAGTGATATCTTCAGCGTAATACTGCATTTTATTTTGCTCTCATACTAATATTGAGACACTTACAGGCCAAAGGTTCATCCATTGGTGATGTTTATCTTGTGTCTCATGTTGCTTTTCATGACAGACGAATCCCTATCCCAGTAAGTATTGCTTACCTTCGATAGTTGCTTCCTATTATGTTAATGAGGCAAGGGAAATTTAGCCATTGTTTTCTTGTTCTGATCCACAGAGATTGGTTGCCTTGAAGTATGCCCAAAACTTGGCAACCAAGTCATCTGCTATTTTTTGGCAACCAAGTCATCTGCTATTTTTTTTCTCTTCTTTTACCCAAAAAAAATGATTTTAGAACAATACATCTGAAAACCCACATAACTTGGTTTTATATCTGGTTACTTGGAGCATAAGTGTCAAGAAAAACTAGAAATAGACATAAATACTGTAATTCATGAATGATGTTGGATTTATCAATTTTTTTTATCAGATTTTATTGGCATTCAGTGCATAGTTAATCTGCTCCTTGACTTGTTTTAGGTTTTTGATCTTTATGGAGTTGGTTTGAGGCAGGCCTTATCAACACCTAATTTATTGAAAGAGCTTAATCTAAAGGTTGCTGCTATCAAGTTCCTCTGGCTCAATACTTTTCAAAACTCACGGATGCCTTCAAGGGTTTAATACCATTATATATTTATATATATATTTCAGCTTGGGAAGTTGTCCACTGGAGACTCGCTTGATATGTCCCCTCAGGATGAATCATCAATAATTGCAAATGATGCTACTGTTAAGGATATGGAGGTTAAGATTAATGCTCTTATATTGGCATCATTACTCTTACTATGTTTCTTAGACTTTGCACGATATACCAAGTCAGTTTGCTAGAAATTTTGGTTTCAGGGAGCAGCTGTTGCTTATGTAGCTGATCTCTTGAAAGTCCCTGTTGTATTTGTAAAGGCTGTGACTGATGTAATCGATGGTGACAAACCAACTGCGGAGGAATTTTTGCAGAATTTGGCTGCGGTGACTGCAACACTCGACCAGGCAGTTGCCCAAGTAGTTGATTTTATCAGTGGAAAGTCTCTGCCCGAACTTTGAAATGATTGATTTACACTGGACGATTATTTGGAGACATATGAGAAGTGTCATGAGAACCAGCATAACATATTTGATTGTTACAAGAATTGTGATATTTAGTGTAAAGCTTCTGTAGTAATGATTTGCAGTTGTTTGGGTTAAGCAGCGATGGAAATCTTACGATTGAACTGTCTGTTTTATCGCAAATTATGAATGCATAGTATGCATCTCTAGCTGAAGGTATCACACGTTTTGCTTAATCGTTTTTAACTGGCTGTTTTAGTGATGAGATGAGTTGGGAACTTTTCATGCCACCATAATAGGATCTGCTATGGTTGGCCCTTGTTATTTATAATATTGAGTTACATGAGCTGGCCCTTAGCCACATAAATCCTTGCAAACAATGCTCTTGAACTGTCTAGCCTTAGCCTTAATCTGGGAACGTTTATTCAATAATATCCTGGAAAAGAATCAAAGAAGATCTCGGACGAAGATTCTGATTCTGTGTTAGAATAGAGATGTTGAGGTCTGACTTGAGTTAAAACAAAGGCGTTCATAATATCTTGTCATCCTTACGTTCGAAATCAGGTTGTAGTAGTACGCTGTCCTTTTAATGTTGGAGACTTCCGTTACAATGTGCAGAATCAACAAGCAACCAATCGCCTACCAACATCTTTAAACATTTCCTCCATGGGAACCTTGCTTCTCAACTACACAGCCTTTACCATAATATAAGAATCGCCACGCTTATGGTTCTTCAAACAAGAAATAAATTTACTGTTAACCTACTGTTATCTTATTATTTCTTCTAAGACATGGCTTGCAGTTGTATATATGTGATCTTAGCTCTTCTGCATTTGCTTTACTACAAAGTGAAAGTATCCCAAGAATTATTATCACCTTATCTGTATTGTTAGACAAGCATCAAGCATGGGCAGCGAAGAGACAGTACAGGGAGGTTTTGTAAAAATGGCCAACCCTGGCAAAGCTACAATTCTGGCCCTTGGCAAGGCGTTTCCTCACCAGCTCGTCATGCAAGAGTTTCTGGTTGATGGGTACTTCAAGAACACCAATTGCGATGATCCTGATCTTAAAAGGAAACTAACTCGACTCTGTAATATTCCCAACTTACTCTCTCATTTACTTTCATCCATATACATACGAATGTTAGATACTATTTGTATACTGAGATTTTTTCTCTGAATCATTAAACAGGCCAGACAACAACTGTCAAAACAAGGTATGTGGTTATGTCAGAAGAGATACTGAAACAGTATCCTGAACTTGCCACTGAAGGCCAACCGACTTTGAAGCAACGACTGGATATCTGTAATGATGCCGTAACACAGATGGCAATTGAAGCTTCACAAGTATGCATCAGGAACTGGGGCAGGCCTCTAACAGATATAACCCACTTAGTCTACGTCTCCTCGAGTGAAGCTAGACTACCAGGTGGTGACCTTTATCTAGCAAGGGGTCTAGGACTAAGCCCCCAAACTCGTCGTGTTATGCTTTACTTCATGGGCTGCTCTGGAGGTGTGGCTGGTCTTCGTGTTGCAAAGGATATTGCCGAGAACAATCCTGGAAGTAGAGTCTTGCTGGCTACTTCAGAAACTACCATTATTGGGTTCAAGCCACCAAGTGCAGATAGACCATATGATCTAGTTGGTGTGGCACTCTTTGGGGATGGTGCTGGAGCTATGATTATAGGCACAGAACCAGTTTCAGGCAGGGAAAAGCCTCTCTTCGAGCTTCACACAGCAATACAGAATTTCTTGCCAGAAACTCAGGGAACTATTGATGGCAGGCTCACAGAAGAGGGTATCAGCTTTAAGCTAGCAAGAGAGCTTCCTCAGATAATTGAAGATAACATTGAAGATTTTTGCCAGAAGTTGATGGGAGTTGCCGGCCTATATGAAAAAGATTATAACAAGATATTCTGGGCAGTCCATCCAGGAGGACCAGCAATCTTGAACCGGATAGAAAAGCGACTAGATTTGATGCCAGAGAAACTGAATGCTAGTAGACGAGCTCTTATGGACTATGGCAATGCTAGTAGCAACACCATTGTGTATGTGTTAGATTACATTATTGAAGAAAGCTTCAAGACCAAGGAGAATAACGAAGATACAGAGTGGGGGCTGATACTGGCTTTTGGACCTGGGGTCACTTTGGAGGGAATTCTTGCAAGGAACCTCACTCTCTGAAAACCAAGTCTCTGTTTCTTTCCAATAACTCGGACTTTTTTAAGGTCATCGTAGCAAAACAAGCTAGTACATTCTATGGCTGAAATTTTTGTTTAACGCATGTCTCCTGGTAATCACCTTCATAGTAGACCAAGTAATTGTGATCACCACCAACCTTCAATTTCTTGATTAACCCGCTTGGTGCAAATGAGATTATCTGCTTAAAGCATAATATTGAACTTATTATTACTTGCGGGCTAAAAAGAAGACTTTACGGCATTCACCAACAGGCTTTTGTAAGTTCGAACTTTACCAAAGTCGAGTCATCCATGTAAACTTCAGTGCGGGAAGCCGAAACCCAGCACCAATTGCACACTTAACAGCACATATTATTACCAAAAGAGTTTTTTGGAAAATTCTCTTAGACCAGAAATTAAAGCAGGTTGTATATAATAATGACTAATAAGTTATCTAGATAGATCCACCTTTGGTAAGGAGCCATCCGTGATAACCAGTAACAGAGACCACAAGTTTTGAGAAACTTTGTCTACATTGTAAAGACAATATTAGCATTTGGATGAGATAAGTTATGTCAGGCCTCAAACTATATTCCAAGTACATCCACTAAAGTTTTCAATATCCCCAGCTCTACAAGCAAACCCTCTTGTCATGACTGCAACACAGAACTGAATCCGGCACAGAAAGAGAACTTAAGAACATTGTGTAAGATAATTTCATGGTAGCATTGCTCAGGAACCACACTAGAAGAGACTTCTGTGTTACACCACTCCAGAAGGTAGACGAAGAACAAGCTGTCCTCCAAACACACTGCAAAACCGACAATCACAGTAAGCTTTGACTAGTGATAAAAAAGGTGTAAACTAGCTTTCTTTGTGCCATTTTGGTGCGACATGATGTCTGCCAATAAACAAACCTTTTGACATAATAGTAACAGAAATCGGCTAGGATGAAAGTCTGAACAATTTCCGAGATAAGAACCATAGAAGGCCACAATCCATAGCCCAAAGCAACCAGCAAATGTCCACGGGTATCTAAAACCTGTTCAACAACATATAAACTGTGCATTCATAGAATGTTGTGACCGTAATCATTTTGTTCGACCATAAAACCAGGGAAATGCTTTGTGTCAGAAAGAGGAGCAAAATGCCGCATATAGATAATCTTATAATGGCATAACATCATGTTAAGAACACACTGAACCTAACCACTACACGGCAAAATCTTTGTAAATGTTCACAACAATGACATAACTAGTTCTAAAACTTTTCAAAATTTTTAAATAAAATCCTAAAACTTTATATTTTATATCTTTTTGAGTCCTAAACCATGTATATTCATCTCAAAACAGTACTAAATATCCTGTAGAGACGGAAACCCCTTGAAACTTTTCAATCCAAAACTTTATTATTATGATTTTCATACATAACTTCTACAGATCTTCAACTCATGCTTTGGTGTATGCTTAAGCTAAAGTTCTTTATTATATTAATCATTTATGATAGTAAGGAACTTATTCTATACATGCAATCTAGATATTCAAGAAAAATAATTTGTATGTGTAAAACTTTCCTTAAGAACTCAATTGTAACCTTTTAAAATGTTTTATGACAACTGAAAAATAAAAAGAAAAAAATGACGATTAAAAAATTGTAGGAAGTTTTAGCAGTTGCGTTATGGGTATAACTAATTGTTTAATACATTGATGTGTGTGAATATTGATTAATAAATGAAGCATGTCTGTGAAGAAAGTGGATTCACAACATGAATGCTTGTATACGTCATGCGTCATCAGTAAACTCGTACAAGCAATTTGTTACACACAAACATAGAAACTCTCGCGCATAATCAGACATGATAGCGTAGCTAGCATGACAAGATAACAAAACAGTGCATTAATAGAAGTACTAAACAGAAAAAGGTTGTAGCAATCTCATTGATAACTCCTCCTACTTTTTGTACCACAAATCCCTATTGTAGCAGGAATTTAAATGCAAAAGCTACAAAGACGCTTAAATCAAAACAATAAAGATCCTATCTCAACATTTTCAGCAGTCAGACTTGCATGATAAAATTCAACTATGCCAGAAAACCAATGTAAACTCAAGTTAAACCAAAGATATGGAGAAACAAGAACAAACCTGGAGAACCCAGTGAGCACAGCTCAAGAACCTTGCAACACCCAATGCAAATACATAATGAGCAGTGAATGGCTCAACAATCTGAAAGCACCCAAGGGACAATTAGTTCCAATATTCAACAAGTTCCTGAACTGGTGTATCTTCCATTATGTGAGATCATACCTTTGTATTCTGCATAACCCGCAACTGAGGTAGTACAGAAACAGCTTCCAAGTAGACACAGAATGCCCATGAGATCCTGTTCAATAGGTTATGAGAAGTTGATGGGTGAATCAATAAAGCCAAAACAGCACAAGGTACCACCTACAAATAAAACAGTAAGTATATGGTCAGAGACATGAAGATTAAAGTAATGGCCCTCCATAACAGATAAACCATAGATCCTGTGATTGGCATTAACAAGACCACAGTACTGATAATAGACTAGGAAAAACTTGAACAACATAAACAAACAATGTAATAGGATGACGTAAATGAGCCATGAATAGTAGAAACAAAGGATAAAAGGGCCAGCTACAATGGAAGAAATCTACTTTGAAAATCATGGTCAGACAAATTGTAATCTTAATCACCACAACACCCATAATCTAACGATAAAATGAGCAGCCTGATTTCCATCCTATAACCAAAGCATTCGTCAGGACCAAAATGCAAACCAGAACTGGCAAAGTAAATTTCGTGAGAAATTTCCAACACCTCAATGAATGTATTTGAGTTCATAACTAGATACATACCACATAATATATTGCAAAATTATCTTTGTCCTCCATGTAACTAGATCTTAGCTTGAAACGGATCATATAAATAACCCACAATGTTGTTGCCAATGTAGCTAAGTCTAGTATTGTGTGTATGTCATATTCCATTACGAAGCTGCAGTATAACCTGACAGCTAAAAAAATTGCTGTCAGCTCCTGAGATTTTAGTGATAGTCCTGCAAGTCAATCAAATGAATGTTAAAAGTGTTCCAAACAAAACCCACTAAAATGAGCCAAAATAAAACGGATATAAATAAATTATTTTAGACATTACATATGGATTCCTTGCACAATTGAAATATAAAACCTTCTACAATTTACTTGGAAGTAACCAACGAAGTGCCACCACTAATGTTAACAGAATTATAAAACAAAACCAATACATAACCAATAAAACAACAGTTTGCCTGTGAAAATCCTCTCCTCGCACATTTGCCACTTTTGGATTCAGTGTATGTACTATGCAAAGAAGACAAGCGGATATAACAGAGGGCACATCATACAAACATTCAGCTCAAAATCGTTCGAGATCTTCATAATTCCCGTAGCTTTGTTTTTTTCTTTTTTCAATTTCCAGTCGAGGGAATCCTTTTCTCTTAATTTTACAATAGCAAGCAGAAAGAATTCGAAGTGTTATTTGGGAAAAGGTCAAATATTTTTGCGTATTAGGTCCTTCATCTTCAGCTTCAACTTAAACATTTCAGATTGGAAATCTTTTCATCAAAAAACAAAGATTATAACAAAAAGTGAGGGGAAACTCATGAGACTCCTATTTGCAAGAGTTAAGATTGAGATACGGAAACGGAAATTTTCATCTTTCCTAACAAACCCAAACAAGCAAACTGATCCTACAAAACATCCCTAAATCCTTAGAGACCAGAGCTTCCAAAAAGAAACCAAAAAGCACCCTAAAAAACCTCCAAATTTCCCTCTTCTCCTGACAAATCACCAAATAAAAAGCTAATCATTCGTGCCACAGAAACGGCCAAGGAAAAAAAGCTTCCTTTACAACAATTATGATTACCAGCACATGTTTTCTCCTTCATGAGCTTGTAGATAAGGACGGATATTCCAATAGAGTGAACAGCCTCGGCAGCTACGAAGAGGTTGTCGTGGTCATGAACTATGAACCTGAGGAGGACCAGGGTCGCCATACCCGCCACCACCGCCAAAAAGGCCTTGACTTTCGGTGGCTGTCGTCGGACCCATGTCGTGACTGCGTGGATCGGTTTCTTTGGTGCCCTCATCGGTAAGTCAAACGGGCACTTAAGTTAATGGCTTCCGGATGGTGGTTCGTTGGTAAATAAAGGGACTTTGAGAATACGAAAAAGAGGGAAGGGAAAAGAAGCGAAGAAGAAGACCAAGAAGAAAAGGAGAGACCAGTAACTCTTATTTGGTGGAAAATTCTTATTTAAGATATTATCGGAAAAGACTTGCTCCGATTTTCCGTGGGTTTCAGAAACCAGATTTGGGGTTATTACTGTGTAGTGAGTATATTTTCCAATTAAAATATCTAATTATAAAAGATTATGTTCATACTAAAAATATGGAGATAATATAACTTTATAATTAGATTTTGTTGCAAACAATTCCAACTTGATCCAATTTTTGCCATCTTTATCCTTCATGACATATATATATTAACTATGTAATTTACCACTACGTTGCATTAAGTGTCATGGTTTAATAGCAAGTGAATTCCAAAAACTCCACTGATACTCAAATTTAACAAAATCTTTATGGATTTGTGTACGTTTCAAGTGCTTAAAATAAATCGACTTCACTTATTTGTTTCAATAAAAACATCAAATTCCCCCCAAAAAGGTCGAGGTCCTGTGAGGAATAGATTCGCGTTTTTGTGGCTTGCTCACCATACTTGGGCGCAAGCAAGCACAGCAATAAACCCAGAATAGTTTCCTTTCAAGCACTATAGGCTTCTTATAAACAGTAAGAAGAATGATCTTGGATCAATCTTGAAAGAAAGACGATTATAATAAGTTGTAACACACAACTTCCAATAATTCCACTGCCTAAGTGCAAACTGAATAAGAAATTCTAAAGCAAAATACCGTTTACACCTTATTCTGACATTTAATGACATTAGAAGTCGAATAATATCAAACGTCTTGCCCTGCACATACAGCAATTCAACCTCTGTTATCACTCCAATTCATTGTAATCTTTAGTCCCAAAGTTCTTGCACCACAATTGTGAGGGAATTGGGCGAATTGGGGGATGTGGCCTTTGCTGCAAGAAATAAAGTCCTCTTTCCCATCAATTCTGATTGTAAGAAGCTCCAGGATAACATATGCAATAATCTTATGAGCAGAGCAGTTCACACTGGCTAGAATAATATTTCATCAGCTCAGCCTAAACAGCATATGTGTAGTACATCTGAAAACAATTGGTATTTCATTTCAAGCAACTTCGGAGCCCAAAAACATTCACTGACAAATGAAAGGAATAAAATAGTGAAGCATCTAATAGGGTAAATTGTTTTAAAAATCCAAAACTTTCCACATATTCTTCAATAATAGCCCATCTTATCTTTTGTCAATTAAATACCAAAACTAAGCATTTGAGTAAAAGATGCCCTGAATTCAAATTCTTTTTATTCCCCTTTTTGATTCTTGTTATTTGGTATGCCAAGTCACTTAATTCATACCAGCCTTTAATCCAGAGTTAACGATTAAAAGTTGACGATAGAAACAAAAGAAGAGGCTCAAGAATTGTTGAAAAGGAAATAGGTTGGGTTGCAACAAGTGCTATGCGAGAGATCTAAGGCTCTAGACAAGATGGCTGGGAGCTGTTATCGGTTGTTATTCTACACATTCAGGAGTTTGAAATTTAAAATGATTAAGGAATTTGAAAGAAAGGGCTAAGGATTTCTGAATGAGATGGATTTGAATACTTGCTTTACAGTAAGGTCAGGATGGTCATTCGCAAAATTAGCTCATACAAGTGTACCAACTAATGTGATGGAGCATGTGAGATCCCTTTGGTTAACAGAAAGAATAAACTGAGTTTCAATTCCACCTCTTTTTATACAAAAGTCAGTTTCTGGTATAGGTTGAAGCCTTTCATAAAATTAACCCTGCGAAATGAATTAAATAGGTTGTGAATCTATGACCAGTAACTTAATTCTCCGGCATCAGAACACCTAAAAAGTACAAGAACATTCTGTGAATCCAGAATAGACCATATGTTAAACCTCAGACAAAATCAAATCAAACTCTAAAGTCAACATAAACAGGAAGTAAACTCATACTTGAACTGAAAAAGATTAAAATGTATGAATCAAAATTATGCACCTTTCCAATGTACTTCGAGGATAAGATTTTAACAGTAATTGTCTACTAGAGCCCTATAATTGGAAAAAGGAAATAGCACCCCAACAAGGCAAATATTGCTAAAACCTAGAAGAGAAATATTAACAATGAGTAGGAGGTTAAATTCTCAATACCCAATTACTAATATTGCACAATAGACTCCCCCAATTAGGAAAAAGCACAAAACTTCACTAAGATCCAATCTTTCCCAAAAAATAAAATCATCATCGTCAACAACAGCAACGACAACAACAACAACTATCTATAAACTTAAAATTCAACTTTAGTCATTAAACCTACTCCAAATAATTTAAATATGGGGATCGAGGAGAGGGGAGAGAGAAGAGAGACCTCGAGCTCGGCGGATTTTATGGCGATGGGAATGCAGATGAGGAAAACGCCGGCGAGGGCGAGGGCAGTGTTCCGGCGCCAGTGCTTGGGGCGGCAGTTGGGGCCGCCGGTCATGCTCCACACCTTCGTCCTAAAATCGCCCCCGTGGGCTCCTCCTTCGGCGCCGTGTCCATGCTCTGCTCCTCCTCCCATCTTCGATTCGATACTCTCTTTCACACAGTCTTTCCTCACTTCTATGCTTTCTATTGCTCTCCACTTAGGCCATCTGCCCATTTCTATTTAACTAAAAGAATTGGATTGGATCAACAAGTGCACCAAAACGCAGCGTTTCAATGGTTGAGGGTACTTTCGTCATTTCATCAACTCTTCTTGGTTCTATTGTGACCTTTGTTTTTCATTGGATCTGTTGTTTTTCTTCCTCAAATCAATCAAGTTATCTATTTCTAAATATATTTGTCTTTAAAATCATAGCTTTTTTGGGAGAGTTGTATTGATTTTTTATTTTTTTGACATGTGCTCTCATTTAATTTAAATCCACATTGATTAGCAAAATCCATTCCCAGGTCTACTTGGAGTTGGAGGAGAACTTGGTATAAACTTATTAAAGAAATAGTAATGGCAAGTGCTACAGAAAAAACTGGGAAAAAGTTAAGAAGCTGAACTGCAATGCATGGTTAAATCACAAATGCCTAAAAACGTGAGGTACCAAAATGTTAGAAAGTCCAAGAATTAGATCTTTTCATGAGGGGCTTCATTTGTTTGTCTTCCTCCAATGCCACCATTCCCAGATGAGAAGGGTCTTCCAGCATCATTTTTGCCACCAAATAACCTGCGACAGACCATGTCTGGTTCTTCCGCGCTTGCTTCCCAATGTATCGGCCAAGCTTCCCGTCATAGTATTCAGGCCAACTGTCTTTCATCAATCTCATTTCAGCTACTTCAATGGCTCGCCTCGCAATCTGTGGTCGGCCAGTTTTTATGCATGCAGCCGTGAGAAGCCATAACAGCACTGCAAGGGATTTGGCAATTGCCATTTTGTATTTAGATTACAGGAGTATAAATTAGATTGATTATGGCTTCAAAGAGTAAAGGGTTATAATATCAAACAAAATAAGCAACTGTCCTCAGATCCTCAGTTCACTTCCACAGCTAATAGAACTAAGAAACACTTATATTTGATAGAATGAAAACCATCGTACTTTGTGGCAATAGAATAGTAAAAGTGATAAGTGTTAGCTTGCAAGATCTGCCAAAATGCATTAAAATAAAGTTTGAACGTTCAATTAATGGCAAAAAAGAATAATGTAGAATCACTTGATCACTTCCTTCTAGTCAAGAATGAAGCTTTTCAAAGTACAACAGCATATTGAATGGGATCCCGAATGCCAAGGACAAATGTGTTGAGAGTCATACCTGGCCAGGACCCTGCATTGTGATAGCTCCATCTAGTATTTTTGGGGTCACATCCTGTGACAATTCTCCACTCATGGCTCTCAATGGCTGGAAAACATACCTTGAGTGGCATTTCTCCAACTAACTCTTCCCACCTTGATTCTATAAGATCCATGATTGCAGTGGATTGTTCAGGGGTCGCCAAGGATGACAGAATAGCAATGCAGTTACCCAAGGCAAACCACCGGAAGTCCATTCTTGCAGGACTAACATTCCCGATAAAGTAACCACCATGAGTTGGCATAAAATCAAAAATCCACTCGGGAAGAGAGTCAGGTATTACATTGAATTTGTTTACAGCAGTATGCGAGTATTCCTCTGTTTTATAGCGATATATATCATTTAGTTGCTTCAAATCAATCCAATAATAACCCCGCACGTGATAGCTCAACGCATGAAGGCGTTTCACAATTCTTTCTACAAACTCCTTCCCCTCATCATCTTGTTTCAACAAAAGTAATGCACATCTTAAAGCCATGAAGAAAAGTGCCTGAATTTCAATTGGATACCCATAGACACCCTGATAAGATAAACAACTGAAATTAGACACAGTTCAAAAATATTAAAAGAAGGAAAAAAAATTCAATCTAAATGAAACTTGAAATAGAGGGAAAACATGTATTTTGCGTGTGAAAACTGGTTGCTTCAAAAGATGAGGGAAGGGTGCCATGATATGATAAATATAAATTTGCCGGTTAAGTCATGAAGAGTTCAAAAGAAAGACGGGATTGAACACGAATTGGCCAAGGAATGAATCCAATCAACTGAAACCCCATTAATTGTAATCCTAGCTATATATCTGTTTCTACCTGTTGAAAAAGAAAAAAAAAATTTATATAACATTCTATTAGATACCACCGTCCTGATGAAACACAGTCTGCATTCACTAGTTTAAACAGTTTAACTTGAAACCCAAAAACCTTCCTCTGATCAAAATGTGAAAAAGAAGACATGAATCTGCAAAGAAACAATGGATGCCCCACATCCAAAAGTAAAAATTTAGCATGAAATTCACATTATGAACTAGTTTGTGCTACAAGGGTAGATTATGTTCATTAATGAATAACCAACATAAACAATGAAAACTTACCATTCTCCTATCAATCATGCAGCATCCATCAGCACAAAGAAGAGTAGGAAATGTGTCAAAACCCTCTGACAAGCATAGACTCAATATCAGTCGCATACCCTTCTGACATTCTGGGCGCTCAGCCAATGATATGTCACCTGTAGACTTGGTGTATGCCCGAAGCAATATAATCCACCAGAATCCAGAGTCAACAGGTGCCACTCTTCCTATTGCACTTTCCCCAAAATCTGCTATCAAGGTCTCACTGTTCCTGACTGGATCATGAAGAACTTTAAAACTGGCAGGCATTACTCCTTCTCCTAGGTGGAACCTGTCAATCTTTTTCTCCCAAGATTGAAGTCGAAGAGTTTTCAATATGAAATTTTTTACAATCTCAGGTTCTCCATTCATCAGAAATGCCAGTGCGCTAGGCACAAAGTCCCTCACAAACACCTGCAAACGAAGATATTACGTCCACTTTGCAGCTTCAAAACAGTTGAAACTGAGGCCACTCACATGTGTGAGAGTTACAAAGTTACGCTTTGTTAACTATAAGAGGAACACTACAGATGCTCGATTAAGGACCAATGAAGTTACTAAATTGAAACCAAACTTCTTTATAACAGCTTATCATAACTTGTAGGATAAATACCTGATCATAATTTAGTTTTTCATCAGAATTGTCTAACGCTGCAATGGTTCCGACAGGTTGACCACGAAAATGGACTAATGACCGCCTCAAAGCATCCCAAGCTTCGGCCACCATCGGGTAAGTCTCAAAACCAGTCTGTGACATGGGGGAAGTAAATCCTGATCTTCTACTTGGTGAGTACACAAAATCAGCATGGTCAATCACTCGAGAAGAGTTGTCAGCTCTGGACGAGAAGCGAGGAGACATCACGACGCCCAACTCAAACAGCGACCTTTCGTCGCATGATCTCTGTCTATCCATATTCAAAGCCCTTGGCCTCTCTAACAACTTGGAGAAAACAAGTTCTTCAATTTCAGCCGCATTATAATGGTTATCACCGTCTTTTACGTCTCCATTTGTAGACAGGTCTACTGTCTGGACAGACAAAGACATTCTCTTTGCGCTTTGACGTTGCTGGTGAAGAATCAGCCAGACTTTTGGCTACTGCGTTCAGTAAATTGCAATTTATCATAGGAAAGTTCGTGACTTCAGCGCACCAAACACACATTTATAACGAGTGAAAACCCAAGATTTTAATTTTACAGCCATTTCTATGATTTCCCCTTCAACCAAACAGAAAGTGATCACGTTTAATCAACTAAGACCATATTATTTAGAATAAATAAGAACATCCTAAAGGTCACATTCTGTCGCACGCGCACGACATGCAAATAGCCAAAAGAAAAGCAAGAAGGATATCCAGTACGAAACAAACAATTAGGAAACAGAGCAAAATGCAAGAGCACTGTATTAAATGAAGCATCACTGCGTGATCTATTCATGTTTCAATGCAGATTCCAGGACTCAAATGAACAAATTCATGTTCATTGTAGATTCGAGGTCTCAAATGAAAAACTACAACAAGAATTTACCAATTGAAGATCTGAGAAACTCCCACAAAATCTCTCTCCAGTGCCAGCTTCCAAGATCAAAGGAATAAAAAATGAAAGAACAAGCTCACAGAGAGGGTGTCAGCATATAAGCAAATGGGGTCATGAAAAAGAAACGTTCTTGATGCAAGCAAGTGGTCCCTAACGCTTAACCGGAATAACAAGTAATGATGAAGAGGTAGATTTGCAGAAGGTGACCGGTAGATAGGGTTGTAACTTGTGGGGTGCCTGTCTGTACGGACGATTCAGAATCCTTTGTGTAGGGCCTAATGGGTACTTGCGGGTTACTGTGAGCTTCAGATTTTGGCATGGAACGTCACGCTTTTGCGTGGCATGATGATAGCAGTGTGGTTTTAGGTGTGCTTAGGAACTTGAGCCGTCAGTCATTTACCAACCTGTGACAATAATGTTGAAGGCATCTCTGCAGGCAGAGTAATGTCTGATAGTGCACGTGTACGGTCGCATCAGATCCAAAGACAGTTGTGTACCCGTGTCATATCACCATGGAATCACTGTCTCAGCATTTCTCGCGGAGCAAAGCGTTAGCACACCTATGGAGAATGCAATTTGAGCGAGGCTCGGATAATCATTACAAACCACGTTACATGTCTTCATCAGATCATCAAGTACTTATTCTAATGGTGCGAACTTAGATAATGAAAAATGGATTCAATAAGAAGATATGATGTGACTCTGAAAAATGCCGCTTTGTCACTTAAATATAAATTAGTTCGTCAAGTCTAAGAAAAAAACAAAAGAAAAATTGGGAAACCAATCTGGCACGCACCAATCAGTCAGCAGCAGCCTCTTCTGTGTCTGTCAGTGTCTCTGTCCTTGCATGGTTCTCCTTTCATTTTCAAAGTGCCAAACGATTAAGGAAACAAACTGGTTCTCCTCTATGCCAAATCAACGAAATTCAGCGAATAAACAAGAAAGAGTGATGAAGATAAGTAATTAAAGAAAGTTGCATCACTTGCGAATTTCAAGTTTTCTACGTCATGTACATGAAACTCTAGATTTTTTTTTTCCAACATTAGAAAGTGTAGGAAGTCTTCTTCAAGATTAGTAATCTTGTACATCAAGTTCATGGTTGACATAACTGGAAAAAAGACTCGACTTGTGGAAGGCAGTCTCCTTGGACAAAATGGCATACGATGGCATAGTTTACGTGTTTTACAACTATTGGGGCCGAAAATGACTGTAAGAACCTCTACAATTGAGCTTTAAGGTTCTCTAAAACTTAGGGTATGCTTGTTTAGTGGATATGAGAAGAAAGGAATAGGTATAAAATCAAAAACAATGCTTAGTAAAGAGTTATGATTGGATAGGTAATATTATCGTTCCTTATTTTGGGGCCTTATTTCATTCCTCCCAATAATCAGAAGAATGGGAATCATTACTTAGACCAATCTTGCTTTTTTTTTACTCTTTTCACAACATTTTTAACAAACCAACCACCATCAATGATAATGGTAATCATTTCTTTATTTTAACCAATCATCATAATTATAATGATTATATCTATTCTCATTTCTCACTATATTCATTCTCATTCTCATTTCCATTCCCCTCTTTAAACCAAGCGCCCCCTTAATATTTGAAGCCGTTGGGCTTAGCCACGGGACCATTCTCTTACGATGTTAGACAGATACAAACAGGATTATGCTATGTCCAATTTTGTTTAACCATGATGTTAGCTTGAAAGAGGATGGTTACATGCCCTTCTTTTATAGATATCAGTACCTGCTAGTTTTTACTTCAATTTCGGACAAGTGCTTGGCCTAATTGTGCTTCAAACTCCTAATATATTATTCTCCCTGCTGTCACAGTTAAGGCATCTGATTATACGTGGGTTCATGTTCTAGGCCTGGTTTATGTTCCATATAAGTAATTGATTGATTGTAGATTTTATGAAATAATAAATTAAAGGTATTTTCATTTTTTAAAAAAGTAATTGGATTATATTAAATGGCTTGTGGAACTAGTTAGGGGAGTATCCAAGCAGATAACTAGACAATAATCAAAATAAAACAAAACAACAGTCCCTAGCTATATTGGAACTGAAGCTTGTAACAACACGCAAAAGGTTGAACTACAAAGACAGCCTGGTTACTACAGCAGGAGAAATTGTCGAGATTAAGTCACAAGAAATTGTAAAAAATCTTAGTTTGAATAGAAATTTGGTGCAAAGAGTTCCCAAATCAGTGTTAAAGTGACTAAGTAGCATGTTATTCCTTTCTCCCCGAAGAAGGTATATAATCGTTCCAAATGCCAATCCAAAGAGCGTCTTATCAGCCTTGGTTTTGAAGTTGATAGAAGAAGTTCATTGAATGGTCGATGAATAGTCCACACGGGGATGGAAGAATAGACTGATAACTTCAAGTATTCCAAATAGCAGTTGAATATTGACATCTGAAGTAGAGGTGATCATAGGATTCCTCAGCATCATTACGTAGGACACAATTAAGAGAGTCAATAGAGAGTTTTATCCTGTCTTTGGTACCAAGTCTTCTAGATGAGGCAGTGAGGGAGTTCCACACTAAGTCACAAGCCTACATCTTTGGTTGAGAGCCAAGCAGTAATTTATTGCATGAATGGTTAGAGAATTTTCTGGAAGAGAATAGTTAGGTAATAAGGAAATGATATTCTGGGATCCACGCGAGGAATGGAAAGGCTAGTACCAGGAACCATTGAGCAAAATAACTTCAACTTTTAGTATCAGAAGGGAAGGTTACTTTGAGGGTGTTGAAATCATCGACTGTAGAAAGAACCAGGTTCATGTCAATGATCATACCAGAAGTTAGTAGATTTCCCATTACAAATTTTCCGTTTGATATAAGGTTGCATGAGGGGTCTAGCAAGTAGAATCTGGTGGAAAGTGAGAGAAAGATTGTTCTTCATTGCCACTGTCCATATACTTTTGTTTTTCAGGTAGTAAGTGTAAACCTACTTCACTCATAGTTTTTTCTTTTCTGTGCAGATCATCCACAACCTCTTTTCCATCAACACTTTGGGCATTTGCTTGATTGGTGTTCTGCCCAAACCTCCATTTTTTTAGGCAGGCAAATTGTGTCCCATTTGATAAATGGCATTTTTGAAATGTTGCTGCTACCACTCCAGATAAAGTCCCTTATGATTCTATCAACCATTGTCATAACTCCTCTGGGAACGGCTAGGTATGAGCACCAATGAATATACAAATTGTTGAGGACTATCAAGGCAAGTTGGAGTCTTCCACCATAGGATAGAAACGTATTGCACTATGAATGAATTCTTCTTTCAATAGAGCTTATGAGAGGGGAACAATCTGCTACACTTAGCTTCTTAGCTGGGATTGGAACTCTCAGATATTTAATAGGACGTTGCTTGAGTTCAAACTTTAACTGAATATTGCTGCGATTAGAAGTTGATAAATAAAGGCAACTTTTCCTTTGTTTGAAAGATAGCAGTCATTTTGTTAGCAACACAATGGAGTCTTGATCAACTCCACAGAGTAGCAAGAGATTATCTACAAATGTAAGGTGGGGAATATGCAATTTTTCACATTTGTAATGAAATTTAATGCCAGTAGTTCTAGCTATGTTAAGACCAATGATTCTAGAAAGAACCTCCACAGAGATTCCAAAGAGATAAGAGGACAAGGGTCCCCTTGCCTTAAGCCTTGGTTTGCTTTAAAGAGCGCTGTAGACTCACCATTTATCAGTACAGAATATAAGATAATGGAGATGCAGGAGTGAATCCAGGCAATGAATTTAGTAGGATAACCAATGATCTAGAGTGTATTCAATATAGGCTTCGTTTGGGAGAGCGGTGACGGTTGATAACCTGCTGAAATCAACCTGCTAAAATGATAAGTACTTATTTTCAATAAGTACTTATGAGTTTGAGATTGCTATTTTGGTAACTGCTGAATCGTGAAAATAGCTGCTTGACAAGTGCGGCTGCGGTTGCTTAAAAGAGATAAAATAACTAAAAAGCTCATTAATTTAATAAACTA
>JAOTJB010000210.1:42432186-42447229 GCA_027123815.1 Erythroxylum minutifolium
CAACATTTTGTATCTATATCTCTATTAACACAATAAACCAATTTACAATTTTCACTTTCGCACTTCCAAAATTCCATTCCATTGCACCACAATCCATATCCACAGTCGGCAGTCCACAACAACACAACAAATTAACATATGTGATTCCCAATTCACAAAACACTAACATTTCCATTCACAATTCACAAATACATCAACAATTCCATTCACAACAATTCACAAAAAAAACATTAAGTCATAACACACACCCAATTATTTCAGAAATTCAACAACAATTTTAAGGGTCGGGGATGTCAGGGATAGATCTAGCATGGAAAAGGAGAGGAGATCCGAGAGTGGCTGAGGCGATTGAGGCATCGATGGTAGTCTCTAATGGCGTCGGTGGTCTTGGCAGGTGATAGGTGTCGATGGTCATGGGCGTCGATGTGTGAGTGAGAAATAAAATATTGGGAGAAGCAATATAGGGCGTTGGTGGTGGTGGGTGGCCTGGGTGTATGTCGATGCTCGATGGGTTGAGAGAGATAGTGAGAGTTGAAAGAAAAAAATCAGGTGTGGCCGTGTGGGAGTGGGATAGGAGGAGGAGGACAACATCAACACGAGCGTCAGTGTGGCGATCATTGGGTAGGCGGCAGTGGCGACGACGAAGAGCAGAAGAAGAGAGCTGCGGTGTGAGTAAATGTAAGTGAGGAGATGAGATGAGAGATAGGTTAGAGAAGAGAAGAAGAATGCATGCATTTTAGGGACTTAGGGTTAAAATTTTTATTTTTTGCAGATATATCCCTAGAGTTTTAAAAATTCCTAGTACCAGCCACTATATGACCGGTATTGCAAATATCGTCCATACTAGCTGGTACGGTACAAAACAGGCCGATATGGACCAGTATTAAAACCCAATACACACAACCCCTATCTTGTACCATTCTCTAACCGGTACGATACATACCAGCCGGTACTAGCCAGTATGGTACGAGACGCAAAAGCCTAATTACAAACGCATTTGGTCTCCAACACCATCACCATTACCACCTTAGTCTCCATGATGGGTTCTTATGCTCTAACCCTTATCTTTTCATTTTTGTCTTTATTTTGTTCTTATATTTTCGTATTATTTTATTTTGATTTCCACCTTGTAAGTTATTTGTCCTTCTCACATTGAGGACAATGAGTTATCCAAGTGTGGGGAGGGTTGTGTTATGTGCATCATATGTTTTTATTTTGAGTGTGAGTTTTCATATTATATGTTAATTTTGTTTAGATTTTCATGATGTGACTCGTGTGAATGTGTCAATGGCTAAGCCTTAATGGAATCAATTTCGTTTTTAACATAGTCTTTTAGGTTATTAAGATTTATTAGCTTGTGAAATTAGTCTCCTAGGTTGCTTCGGTTAAATATGCATGTTAATTAGGATATGATGTTAGTTCATTCACTTTAGGAATTTACCACATTCATTTATAATTTTAGGCCAATCGAATATGTAGCATCATTAATGTCTTTTCATGAGTATGATTAGCTTAAGAAATGAGGTAGGCCAAAAATATGTGTATCTTTAAATAAATAACTATTTCACTAGCCCTTTTGAAACAATCGGGTTATGAATAGAGCTAGTAGCAAGTTGAGAATGTTATGTAGCTGAGTAACTGGGAGACATTCATCACAAATGTTTGTCTTCATGTCAAAATGCTATAATGACATTCCAACTAATCCGCTTAACACAAAAACATGACCTAATTAAGTAATCGGGGTACATTCATCACAAATGTAATGCTAGGTTCATGTCAATTAAAATAAAAAAATTGCACGTTATGAGAGTTAAACAATCTAATAGATCACACAAATAATCAAATCTGTAATTTATACGAAGAGATATCTCGTGTGAGGACCCGATAGTCTATTAGAGGGCTTAAGATCTAATTGGATGCGTGGATTTTTTTGTTAATTGAGATATTACAAATTACATAATTCAATTAGTGGTTATGATTTAGGGTTTAATGATTATAACTCGAAAGAAAGCAATCCACCCTTCGAAAGTCTAAGATTGATATCGCATTAACTCAAAAGTAATCATGTTAGCATTTGATGCTAGGATAAATCCTCTTTCTCATAATCGACTAATCTTCCTTGTGTGATTTTTTATTGTTCATTGGTAGTGTTCAATTTTGATTTCTTTATGTTAATTTTACAATTTAATTTTCAACCAATCCATATTCACGAATTTACTTTTCTATTTAGTTTTTATTTTCTTTTTAGTAATCCTTTTAGGCCTTAGATAACTTAGAATTAGATCAATTCACCAACTCCTTGAGGAATCAACACCTCATATACTACATTCACGACCCATGCACTTGTGGTATATTGAGAGTTTTATAAGATTAAAACTTGCTCAACTTGCTTTAGTCTCCTCTTAGATCAACTCAATCGTGGAGTCAATGCCCAGTAGTTTCTTGAAGTAATCATACCAGCGTATTGCATGGATGTGATCTTATTCTTCCTTTGAGCTTAAATGACATTATAGTAGAATTTAATGTTCCTATCTTCATCTTTAGCCACTAAATTTTAGACTTATTCTTTAATTGTGAGTGTTAATTATTCAAGGAAGTTGCATAATTCCTTAATGCTCCAACCTCTAATAATTTTGGTATAAGTTTTATAGGGTTGATATAAAGACATTCCTAGGATTTGCAAAGGGCATTAAAAGCTTCTCCCTTGTCTAGTAAAAAAGGATTCTTATTCTTCCCCTAGATAGACCTAAGCTTATTCTTTATTAGTTTTAATTTCTATTGATATATGAAATCACAAGAGCCTTTGTCTATAGCAATCAAACCTCTTTCAATAACCTCTTTAAAGTTTCCTTAAAACTCTTGCTTGGATGAAAATGGGTGCATGATCAAAATTTTTCCAATTTTAAAAAGAGCTTAATGGGAAAATTAAGAGCCAGGTAAGGTTAACTAGGCACCTGTCTAGTTTCTTTTGCAAAAACCATTAGCCAGATTCTTTATTGCACTAAGTGAAAAAATTATCAATAAAGCTTAAGTCAACTAGTTTTAGATTCTTGACTATAGTGGAGAGGTCTTCATTCCGATACTTTATAAGGCATTTAGATCCCTAAACTTTTTAAGTAGATTATAATCAAAATCACCAACTATAACCTAAAGGATTAAGGAGTTTGAGTCCATATGATCTAGTTCATCCCACATCTTCTTCCTTTAAAAGTTATAGTTTAAAACATATTATACAATATGCATGAATGAATGAGACTTAAAGAGAAGCACCTCACAATATAAGAATTGGTCAAAGAAGGTCCATTTTTAAAGTTGGAAAATCTATCAATGAAGAGAGACAATGATACATCTATTATAGTGAGATCCATAGTTATCAAAAGTTACCTAATTTTTCTCTAAAAACTAAAGACTATTATTTAATTGGTTTGCTTTTATTTTAGTTTTTACTAAGTTTACAAATTTTGGCTTTTTGAGGTTGAGAAAATCCTTAAAAGCTTATTGTTTACTGAGGCTATTAATGCCTCTTATATTTCATATTAGGAAATTCATTTTTATGGGGAACTAAGTGCCTTCCTCCTCTTTAATTTCCTATCAAGATTGGTAATGCTTATAGAGGGTTAAGAGTTGTTACACTTATCATTAGGAAAGTTTGTGTATTTCTCAACTTGTATAACTTGTTTAGTGGCACCTCCTTATCGCTAGCTTGTAGTGTCACATTATCCCCATTTTTTACTTTATTCAGGAGTAGTTTGGCTTGTTCCTTATAATGTGACAAGTTATACTAGTTCTTCATCATTTGTTAGCATTTTGTCTTTCTACCTGGCCTTATTTATAAAAAGATCAATAGAGCAAACATTAGCCTCATCATATCTCTTCTGAATTGTGGATTTTTTAGGTATAGATATCTTGTAGATTTACTTTATCCTTTGGTTTCCAAATCTGAACTTAGTCTTTTTTTATTGGTTTCTATAGATAAGAGACTTTTAATGTATCATTTACTTATGTTCCATCATCAACTAACATTTTGATGTTAATAACTTATGAAGTCTTTATTAAGATCAACTTCAATACATAATCATGCAAAACTTATTCTCTTAAAGTTTTTCATGGGGACACCTAATAAAACGAGGAATATGGCTCATACCCTATGAAAACTAGTATTCAAAAGGTACCTAGTGGAAGTTAACCTAAATAAGGATGAAGTTCATCCTAGTCTTATCTAATGATAGCCTTAGTCTCCATTTTTAAACAATTATAGGTCTACTTTGATGTTCCAGTTTTGCTCAATCACCTTGTCCGCCTTATCTTTTAAGGAAAATTTAAAGACAAGAAATCTTCTTCACTTATCAAGACACTTTCTAACCCTAACAGTCTCCTATTAATATTCACATAATGATTAACTTGGAGAAATGGCAATCTCTTATTGAGAAAATAGCCCACAATAGTTGTTTGCCACTTTTTCACCCTAGTTGGAGAACTTTAAATAAGGAGATAGGAGCACCAGCCTCGGACTTTAGAACATATCAATGTTATTTTAGGAAAGTGGGTCTATAATCACTTTATTTTAAGTTACTCTAGTATGCATTATGCCTGCATTATCCGTAGATGCTAGTTTGAGGGTAGTTGGTGCAGAAGTTGGAGCATGGATCAAGGTATAGGATGCTAGTTTAGAACAGAGGTCTGGAAGTTTAATAACCAAATTTTAATTTGCAATAGAGGTAGAGGAGGAGGAAAAAAGAATATTATGACTCATTATGTTGCATCAAATGCACACTCTAATACCGTATCAAGAATAAAGAGATATAATGTTTCCTCGTGTATTATTTTGTATTGGTACATCAGTATGAAGACTACATATATTTATCCATACATAACATAGGCTATTATATGAAGATTACGTCTACCTCATGAAGATTTTGTTTATCATAAATACAAATGAAGATTACAGATTTAAAATAAAAAATTTGTATATATTTGAATTTATAGGATGAGGATAAAGATTATCTTAACAAGTGTAACGCGTATTAAGTCCTTATTAATTAGTTAAGCTTAGGGATGTCGATATTAGCCCGGCCTGGCCGGTGGTCAACGGGTTTAACTCAATCAAACCGACCCATGGGCTAGGCCACGGGCAGGGCCATGGTCCGTGAAGCGCGGGCCACGGGGGAGGGTTGACGGGTCGTGGGCTGGCCTGTGGTTCGTGGAACTGGTTGGCGAGCCTGTCCGACCAGATCGGCTCACAGCCTGCGGCCCGCTCATAAGTTAAATATAAAATGACATCGTTTTGTTCTAAATAAAATGATGTCATTTTATGTAAGTTTAACTAATTTCTACCGTAGCTTAAACGACATCGTTTGCTTTAAACATAAAATGATGTCGTTTTATGTGGGTAACGTTAAAAAAAAGGACAAAATGACGTCGTTTTCTTGTAAGCAGAAAATGAAATCGTTTGTGTCTATGTTTTGATTCACAGTCTTGCACCCCTCTTTGACTCTCCCACCCTTGGCTCTCCCACAGTCCCACGCCTCCGACTCTCCCACCCTTGGCCCTCCCTCTCCTCCGTCGTCAGTCGTCACCGTCATTCCTCTCCTTCGTCACCCTTGACCCTCCCCGCGTCTCTCCGTCGCTCTCGCGAGTCGCCAGCGTCTGCTTATTAAGGTTGGTACTTGGTTTTCTCGTATTATTCATTTATTCATGAACATTTAAACTTGTATGAATGTTTGGAGAGAATGTGGACTGCTTGGTTGCGATTTTACTGAGGATGAGGAGTGGTTCTGGTTGTGATTTGAATAGTTGTACATTATGCAGTATGCACGTTAAGTGTTTGATGAAATTCTTTCTAATTTTTCTATTTTCTTTTGAGTGCATTACTAACGGTGCTTGTCAATTGAGCACAATAAAATGTAATTGTGAATAGGGGAAACAATGAAATGTAGTTGTGATATTGAAATTAGTAACCAAGTGATATTGAAATTACCTAAAGAATGAGAGTTTCTTGGTCGTAACCAATGCTTCTGGATGAAGGATTTTATTCCCCTTCTTTTTTGGTACATTTGGAAATATATTCGTTTCTACTCCTTACTCTAATATTTGGTGACAAGAGGTGTGTGTCTTTTCGATGACTTACTTTGCTTTTAGCTAAATACTTGAAAGTTTCTGATTATTGAATTTGTATTATGCTGATTGTTGAATTTGAAGGTTTCTGATTGTTGAATAAAGTTTTTGATTGTTGATTGTTGAAAGTTTCTGATTGCTTTTAGCTAAATGCTTTGGTTTTATGTATTACACTGGAAAATGACAATGTTTCTATGATAAAAGGATATTTATGTGTATGACAGATAAGTTGTATGCATGTCATTGAGATTTTTGAGATAAAACTGGTACATTTCATTAAAAGTGTGTAACGCAAATGTAATTTAAGGTTGATCATTCGACCTATTTCTTTAGTTTGGCCTTTGTGTTCTGTTTCTGTTTAATCTTTTTCCATTTATTGTCATCTTTTATACTTATAAAAGGGAAAATTAAACTTTATACAAAATATCAATTCATATCTCAAGTCTTCAGTCTTCTATAATTACACTACAAACTTCTGAAAAATAACCAATTACCACCTAATTATTAAATCAATCCGAATTCATACAATAATCACCTTCAAAAGATGTTACATATTTGGAATAACTCTTTGATTTTTACTATAAGTAACACTTGATTTTAATTAAATCAGTTTTTGAAATTTAAAAATTTTCTATTGAAAAATGCATGAGTCCAAAAAACAAACTAACCGTTACAAGTATCAATAAACTCAAATGAACAAATAAGGATTCAACTACTAACTTACATAGAAAATTCAAAACGATTTTATGTCGTTTGAATAGGTTGCAAATAGATAGTTAATACCACCTCTACTTTTATGTCGTTTGAATAGGTTGCAAACAATATTGTATTTAGATGTTTTAGATATAACTTTTATGGAAATATTAGATTGAGGTCATATAAGCAGTTATGAAAAGATAAGAAAAATTTTATATATTTTGATAAAAGACAATAAAACTTGATCCATATATATTGGTCGATCAGTGGTTGACTAGTTTTAATCATTTTCAAAATCAATTTTTTATAACAATAGTTATCAATTTTACATAAAATAAACCCTAAAGTGAAAAGAAAGTACATGTTAAGCTTAAGCATGGGAAATTTGTTGGATTGGATTTGGATAGAGAATGCATAGGCCAACTATCTTTGAAATAAGAACAATAATACACCTGAAGTTTGAAGATCATAAACATCTTAAATTATAAACAAAAATCATATACAGCTCATCTTCCTGAAAGTTTCATATACAGCTCATGATAAACAAAAACAAGAAGAAGAAACTTATTAAAGACCGATTGATATTGTTCCAGATTCAGGCATCTATTATCTATATATATTTTTATTATCTCCTTTCTTTTTCTTTATTTGATCTCGAACATGGCCCTATGCATCAATTACGGTTCTTTTTTATGACTAGTTTTTTATTTATTCATGTATTGAATTTTTCTTTAATGCTTATGTTTTTATTGATTTTCTAATATATAAGATTAGTTTCTTGGTCGAGGTAATCAATTGCTAGATTAAAATTGAACTCGTAAATGTTCAATTCCTTTAATTATTGTTTTCTAATATACTAAATCTCTTAAATCTAGTGGTTTTATAGTTGGTTTGTCAGAGGGATGAACATATTCCTTCAGTTGAGAGTTCTAATCCGGTACTGAAGGTAGAAGTGGAAACTTATATTCCGACACTAAGTGACAATAGAAGTTCAATTAGAAGTCAAGTTAGTCAACTTAAAAGTGATGTTTCGAATCACTTTAAGAAGACTACATCGACTGACATAATTGAAAAAAACATAATGCAATTATTGTCATAAGTTATACTCAATTGGTTCGAAAGATGGAACGTCTCATTTAAAGAGACATATGAAATCATGTACTAGAAAGAAGATAGTTTTAGGAGGTCAATCATTTTTTACCCCTAACCTTATGAAAGGAAAGAATGAAATAATCGTAACAACTTTTGACAATAATAGATCAAGAATTTTGATGGCTAATATGGTTTTTAGAGATGGACATGCATTGGCTATGGTCGAAAGTAAAAGATTCAGGATATTTCTTAATTCACTCCAACCAAATTTCAAGGTTCCAAGTCAGAATACATTGAGAAGTGATATTTGAAAATTTATGAGGAGAATAAGAGAGAAACATTAAGAGTATTGTCGAGTGCTTAAGGACAAATTGCCATAACAACGGACATATGGACTACCGATAACCAACAAAAGGGTTACATGGCGGTGACGGTACATTATATTGATAATGATTGGAAGTTATGCAATAGACTTTTGAGGTAATTTAAATTCTTTAATATTATTATCATTTACTTAATATCATTATATTATGAATTTATGATTTATATTGTTATGTTTTTTTATGATAGGTTCATTTATGTGCCGACACCACATACAAGTGAAAAATTGGCAAATATGTATGCTGAAAGATTGTTTCATGAGTGTGAACTTGTTTGATGAGTGTGAACCTCGGCAACAAAGTTTCCTCTATCACAATCGATAATTGTAGCACAAATGATGCTATGATTAAGAAGTTGAAGGGTAAGATGCAAGTTGGGAGCTTATTGGTTGGAGGTAAGTTATTCATATGCGTTGTTTTGCGCATATTCTTAACTTGATTGTGAAGGTTGGGTTCGAGACGATAAAGGAAGCAATTGAGTGTATTCGGAGTAGTGTTTTATATTAGAGTGCAACTCTTAAAAGATTGAAACTTTTGAAGATATTGCACAGATTTTATGCATTCCCTGCATAAAGAAGTTGGTTTTGGATTGTCCTACCAGGTGGAACTCAACCTTTAAGATGTTGAAGTTGGCAATCTCATATACTCAGCTATTTATTAGATTAACCGAAAGGAATCCTCAGTATACCTCCGTACCATCAGAGGACCAGTGGAACTTGGCTAAAGAACTTTGTATGAAGTTGGAATTATTTAATAGGTGGATTGAATTGTTTTCAGGAACATAATATCCAACTTCGCACTATATCTTTAGCAATATGTCCAACATAAAGCATATTTTAAGATTGTGAATATTTGACTCCAACGAAGTGATTCAGATGATGGCAGATGATGGCACAACGGATGATGGAGAGGATTAATTATTATTAGTCTAAGATTGGAGATATCGTTGTAATATTATATGTGTTAGATCCGAGATACAAGATGGATAAGGTTGAATTTTGTTATAAAAAGCTAAGAAACTTTTTTTTTCATGAATTTTGTTAAAATTTTTATCTTTGCATTCTTCCAACAAAGCCTTTTTTTCTTTCCCCGTTAAAGGAACCCTTCCACCGTCTTTTATCGGCAGGACTTAGTGTTCATGTCTTAGCCAAAAACTATTAACCTATGCGACTTAAAAGGGAGGGAGTCCCCTGTATTGATAAAACAGTTTCTTTTACAATAATGGGCAGCAAAGCCGACACAAAAGCAGAAAATAGAAACCGATCACTGCCTAGTGTCACAGTCCACAGGATTGACTTAATCAGAAGAAATTACTCTTATTCATTTGTAAAAACGAATGGCATAAGGTAGTCAGATTACAGCATCATCCTAAAGGACATTCTCTCTCTTAAGAAGAAAAGAAAAAGGACTAATAACCAAAATTCCGTTGGAATTGAACAACCTCAAGCACGTTGCAGTAATCTTTACACTGAAATATTTCTTTTATGCCCTTATTGTGACTCTTCTTTTAAATCTGATGTTATGAAATCAAGCAGCAACTCTCTCGGATTTTACAGAATTGACAATGGTCACAAACTCTGGGCCCTGTTCACGATAAAATCACTAAAAGTTCAACAACAAATGCCAACTTATGGCAAAGCAATGCAAATGCTTAATGAACAAAACATCCAAATTGTTGCAGCGAAGGATATTTAAAATCCTTCAGTCAAAACAAGCTAATGGGAGAAAAATACCTTCTAGGATGCACCACCAACTAGGAAACCATCAACATCTTGATTTGTAAGTTCAGATCAGTTGCCTCCTTTTACAGATACTAAAAGAAGATTCAGCCATTATTGGATTATATGAAACAGTAAAAGGAAAGGATCAATCCAAGCTTTTCATAAAGCACTATGCTTAACCACTTATGTGACTTTCTCTTTGGTACATGAAACACATTACGACTAGAATTAACTCCAACTAGCCACAAAAATCCTGTCTCTCCCACAGTCCAGAATTAAGAACTGGGACAAACAACCCGTGCCAGAAAAAGATGGGAGTTTAGAAGAACCACATTCTTTCCTCTACTCAAGGGCAAAATAACACATGCTTTCCACGTTTAAAGCAAGTGAAAATTAAAGACGTATCATTCAAGAGATGCCTCCATAGACAATACCTTTTTTTTATGCAACTTCTTCTGACACTTTCTTTTTAAGCCAATCGTGGACAGCAATATGTACTTCCTGAGCCTGCTGTTGTGCAGCCACTTTACCAGTTCCAATAGCCCATGCAGGCTCGTAAGCAATAACAATGTTATCCCAACAGGTTCCACAATATCTTATTCACTTAGGCAATAGATTTTCTCCTCTAAGTCTCCATGTAAAATCGCAATTTTTACATTCAATTGAACTAGTTTCATATCAAACTGTACTACCAAAGCTAACAAAATTCTCGGCATAGAAATAAGCAAAAATAAAGAATCGGGGAGACTTTGTTTGACTCAAAAACAGTATATGAGAAAGGTACTAAAATGCTTTAGCCTGAATGAAAAGTCAAAACCTGTTAGTACTCCGCTCGCTCCTCATTTCAAGCTCAGTACATCTTTGTCTCCAAAGAATGATGCAGATCGGGAATATATGTCAAAAGTACCATATACAAATGTTATTGATAGCTTAATGTATGCTATGGTTTGTACAAGACCTGACATTTTACAGGCAGTTAGGGTTGTGAGCAGGTATATGGATGATCCTGGAAAGAAACAATGGCTAGCTGTGAAACGGATTCTACATTACATTTCGAACACCGTAGATGTTGGTTTGGTATTTCAATGAGATAAGCAAGAAGGTCAATCTGTAGTCGGATATTGTGAATCTGACTATGCCGGTGATTTGGATAGGTGTCAATCAACTACTGGCTATGTGTTTCTTGCAAAGGCACCAGTCAGTTGAAGGTCTACCTTACAGTTAACAGTTGCTTTGTCAACTACGGAAGCAAAGTATATGGCAACTATAGAGGCTATGAAGGAGGTAATTTGGCTTCATGCATTGCTTGGTGAATTAGGGGTTCGACAGAAGCACATCAAAGTGCATTGTGATAGTCAGAGTGCTATCCTTTTAGCTAAGAACCAGGTTTACCATGCAAAGACGAAGCATATCGATGTTCGTTACCACTTTGTACGAGACGTTCTGGAAGAAGGTAGAGTAGCAATCCAGAAAATTAAGACAACTGAAAATCCTACTGATATGTTGACAAAGGTAGTGACTACGATCAAGTTCCAACATTGTTTGGACTTGATCAATATTGCTAAAAATTAATACCCTCCATAGTTAAAAAATCCCAAAATTGTCTTTCCTTAAGACAAAAATTCCTTCTCTCCTTTTTTAATATTTCACTTGTATTATTTCCTGAAAATAGTGAAACATTAATTTAGAAGTGTTTGAGGAAGTAGGCATAATTAGCTGAACCTCGTTAAATTATGGTATTCTTTATTTGTCTATTTAATAGCTATTATCGGGTATAGTTGTAGTGAATTATTGTGCTATTAAATTACATGACTAGGAAAATTCTGTCTAAGAGGTTAAGTTTTAAGTGGGACCATTTGTGACCCTTCCAATCTTTTCTGAGAATTTACAATAATAAAAAATTTACCTTGAGCACTATTGCCTAGATGAATAGAGTGTGAACGATTGTACTAAAAAATCACACCAGGTAAATTCTCACAAAAAACTAGAGGTCACAAACGGTCCCACTTATAACCAAATCTCCTAGGTATAATTTTCCCAGACATATAATTTAATAACACAATAATTCACTATAACTATACTCGATAATAGATATTAAATAGACAAAAAATATCGGCCAATTATGCCTACTTTCTCGAACATTACTAAATTAATATTTCACTATTTAGGAAATAATACAAATGAAATATTACAAAAGGAGAGAAGAAAATTTTGTCTTAAGGAAAGACAATTTTTAGATGTTTTTAACTAAGGAGGGGAGGCTCCTTTTATGGCTTTAGGAATCTCCACCATTCCCACAAATTTTCGATGTGGGATTGTAGGATGAGCCACAATTTTTGACTGCTCAACACTGGGTACAGCATCTGAATACAATGGAAAGGAAATGTTCTTTTTAGAATCTTTCAAAATTGAGAAACAAATGAGAAGAACCTCGGCTGTGCCAGCAAATGCCTTTAGTCACAGATAGCATACATCAAAAGTCTTCCTCACTCACTTCTCATTCTTCCACCAGTTCACCGATACAAGCTATAACCCCTAAACCCTGGCTCAAGGAAAAAGCAGCATTCTTTCCTATAAACTGTTATTTCACAAAACTTGATTCAAGTTCAAACTATGCTGCATAAACTAACACAACCATTAGAAACAACCAAGATTTGCACCTGATCATCTTCCCCAATTATGTGTCTATGCTCAGAATGCCCAAGAATAACCAACTTGCAGCCAAAATCTTTTAATTTTTCCCCTCTACAAAAAATATTTAACAAGACATGTTGTAGACACCAAGAAAAGAAAGAATTGAGAGTTTGAGTTTTTAGTTTGTACATAATAAGCCAGTTTAAAATCCAAAGAAAAATCCTAACCCACACAAGTAGGCAGGTTGGTAGATCAAAACCTCAGATAGAATTGTGCGTTGATGAACATCATGGACTTGTGATTGAACTTGCAAGTGACCAAAGCATTTGGCCAACGTAGTCTAATAAACAAAAAATAAAATTCTTTCAAGTAAAAATACTCATGAAAACTTCATTTTACATTATGCATGAACAATGGAAGTAGAATGGCATTAAATAAACTTTTCTAGACATTTAGAATGAATTGACATGAAATAAAACGGTAGCATCCTAAAGCAAAAAGCAAGTCACTTACAGATCCTCTTTTGGAAATCAATAATTATGAATCAAATAAAGCTAGAGCAATTTATAACTTGAACAATCATCATCCATCTACTTTCCCGAGTGATAATTATGCTATTAGCATAGAATTGATTGGTATCTTATACAGTTTTAACTTCAAAAGATTTCAAGACAAAATTCTCTGGCTTGTCACAAAGGGTAACATCTCTCGTCCATTCTAACAACCAACTATAAGATGTTTTGTGGAGATATTGCTCATGTACAGAACAGAGAGTTTTAGTTTTACATCCTACACAATTTGAGTAGTCTACAATGACAAATGAACAGCTTTTGCAATATGCTGCTGAACAACAGAGAATAAGAATGATTATGATTAAGTAGTCACAAACAGAGACTAACATACTATAAAGAAGAATGATTAAATAGTCACAAACAGAGACCAACACACTATGACTTAAGATCAAAAACTTCCCAACCTGATTTCTCCAGTAAATGCTCCCCCCTTGCGGATCCAAGAGTTTTGGGCGCAGATCCCAGTTCTACTTATTAATGAGGCCTTCACCTGATCAATGTAAATAAAAGAAGAGCTACAACAACATCTGCCCAATTCAAAACACAAAAATTAACAACACAGAATGATCATGAATGACATACCACAAAGCTCATGAATGTTGACAGTATCTTACCAACATCATTGCCCAGTTTTGCACAGTTCAAGTCAGAAACAAGCTTGGTAACGGATTCTTTCGTCCCGTTCCAGGAAATAAGCAACCAAGGAGACGTGTGAAACATAGGAATCTAAACCCAAAAGCCACAACACTTAAAACAGTTTTTTATTTTTCCCAGCAAAAGACAAGACCGGGCAATAAAAACAAGAAGCTTTTTAAATGGAAGGATACCTATCTATTTTCCTTGCTTTCTTCACTACGATTACAAAAGAAGTATTGTGAAAACCATGACTACATAAGCTAGAAGTCAGAACATGTACTTACACACTTCCAGTTCCCCCGACAAAGAACGGCAAGCACAAGAAAGAATGGGAACTAATTAGTGAACAAGCAGACCGAAGATTGCACCGCAACTAAATAAAGCCCATTAGCCAAAAGGCCTAAACTTTGGGACGCAGAGACCTCAAAAAAAAAAAAAGTTATGAATACAATAAATTTTCAAACATTCCGTACAAAAAAGCCAACGTTGTCCAGTCTCAACTCAAAACATTGATTTTTAATGATTCTCTGAGAAGGGAAGTCAAAAAGGTATGAACTTTATACAATACCGAAACGAAAAGAAGAACGACGTAGAGAAGCAAAATGCAGAAAATGCACCGTTCCAGTGCCCGCCATAGCAACAGCGACTCTGCAAGGTTTCTAGTAGTACTGTAGTAGAGAAGCGGAGATGACTGAAAAATGAGTGAGAACGGGACGTGCGCTGTTGTCAATGCAGCTTTGGTCATGATAGACGAAGATTCGAGAACGAGGTGGGTCCGGAGACTGACGTGGACAGCAGAGCCATGATCCATGAATAAGTGCCGGAGCTCAAGTTTGAGAGACAGAAAAAGTTTCACGGTGGCTGTCTGGTCAATAGATAAACGTGGTCGTTTATTCTGTGTTTGGCTTGCATGGATGATAGAAGGAATTCTCTAGTCTTACTTCATATTCATATTTCACATTATATACATTCATTGTCAACTTATCCAATCACAACAAATTAATTTTTTAAAATACAAATTTTAGTTACTATAATTTAAAAAGCAATCGGTTGTATGAGATAATAATAATAAAAATAAAAATAAATATAGTAAAAAATGAGAATTGATTTTATTATTATAATTATAATAATTAATTAAGAATAAAAATGATCATTACTAATATTAACAATAATTAGTTTGTAAAAAATATTAAAAAAT
>JAOTJB010000210.1:42450594-42463231 GCA_027123815.1 Erythroxylum minutifolium
CTACTATTCCATGTTCATATCATCGTTACTTTATGTTACATAAGTCTTTCTTTAATACTTTTCCAAAAGACCATGCTGCTCCAGTCTTTAACGCAACAATTAAATATTAAATTAAAAAATTTTACTTTTAAGGCATGGAGTCCATACTTATTCAATTACTATTCCATGTTCATATCATCATTAATAAACAAAAACAAAAAAAAAAGCAACTGTTACTTTACGTTCCATAAGTCTTTCTTTAATAGTTTTCCAGGAGACTGTGCTGCTCCAATCTTCAACGCAACAACCACAACAAGAGACTTTTAGAAATGGCGATGGACCGACCTCGCTTCTATACTATTTTTTCTAAAGACTCGGTTACATCATTTTGATTAAATAAAGAAATGGGAATCTTAATCATTTTGAATTAAATAAGCCAATTTTTAAAACTTTATCTTGAAAGAAAAAGGTTGAATTGATTGTCTAAGCCACCTACCATCAATTAAAAGCGTGATTCAAAATGATGACGATTACATTTTAATTCTCTTTTGACAAAAAAAGGTAAAGTGAAACAAGAAAAAAATAATGACAAAAGAATTAAAATTGTAGTTAGTTACACTTTTGACAAAAAAATTAAAATGAAGAACATGATCGTATATTTTTTAAAATAGTTTAATTAAAGAATAAATTTTTTAAATTTAATATTTAAAAAAGTTTATATTTTATTAAATAATCATGTGCATCTCCTTTATTTATTTTTTACTAAAAATTTAACAAAATTAAAATATTACTATGTGTTAGTTTCATAAAAATTTCAAAATAAGAAAAAGTGTGTTTATTTTAATAAAATATTTGATTTTTTAAAATATTAAACTTTAAATTTTTTTAAAGAAATATAGTAGTTAAAAGCTAAGGATAAAATGGACATTATCAAAAGGAAAGAACACCATAAGAAAGCAAAACAATCAAGTCATGCAACCATCCATAAATGAAATCAGCAAGAGTAAGGAAAACAAGATTAATATGTAAAGGTATTAATTATCAAAAGCTAGATAAGACATCCATCCTTCAAGGTCCAATGCCAAATGGCCATGTGTTGATGACATGTCGGAAAAGGCTATCTCCAGAGTTTTATCTGCCCTGGAGAGGTTCCAGAGTCCATAACTCGTGTACAGTCAACTAAAAAATTATTTTAACAAAATCATATTAAGAGAATAAATCAGCAGTACTAGACAAATGCAACACAATTCAGCACCAATATGCTCCCCTTTTCTTAACAATGAAGAGATTTGAACCCAAGTTATGAATGTTGAAGGTTAAATAAAAATTTGGTTGCAAGGGAATGCACCAATACAAGTGCCACATAAATTTGTCACATAATGCCAATTTACACTTTAAAGAGACAATGACTAACGTATGTTGGCCGAAAATTTGGAAAATTTTTCAATGAAACTATTATGCGATAACGATCTTTACCACTCTTCCCTCCAAGAATAGCCAAAGATCCAAATGAAACATCTTGGCAAGAAAGAGATCAGATAGAAATAAGGAGCAAAATTAGCAAGCATCTGGTTAGTATTAAGAAAATTTGTGGTCTTTACCTCCCAACGTACAAGACCAGTATTTCCACTAACAACTTTCAGAATATGTCCACGAGTTTTCCTTGGAATAATCAGAGGCTGGCTAGTTTCCACAATCTCTGGGTCAGTATCTACGAAAGTAATTCAAACAAGGATGAGACACCAACAGATGTATGAAGAAAATTATACCTGTTCAGAAAATGAAGATTCAAATTATGAGTAAAAAATAACCGAATTAGCTACTTTTCATTTAAATTATTAAGTATGAGGCTTAAACAGCTCATCATGTGTGATTTCTGGAATAATTAAGGCCAACCCTTCCCTTAAACAAAATTCAGAGAGAGAGAGGGTAAATGAAAACACAGAATCTGCTTGCAAGAGTATCAATGACTTCTATGTTTCACAAATAAGGAAATTGCATCTGCCACTACAGATCCGTACTACCATATAGGCTATCTAATTATCTGTTCAAACTACGGGATTTACAACAAGCACTTGATCGCGAACATAAACATAACGATCATTTATTTTCATCAAGAGAAAAATCAATTCAACAGTTAAACACTCTCAAACTTGTTATCCAGACATTTGAATCAAATACAGTAATGACAATTCCACATTTAGTCCAAGAATCTATCAATCCTTTTGGATTCACTAAGCCAGAACAAAGAATGTAATGTTTATATGCACACACACACACACACACACACACACACACACACAAACACAACTTATGACCATTTCAAAAAACACAGAGCAAGTGCAATGTTTAAGCCTCAGCAACACATTTCAAAGGACAGGAGCCCTTCTAGGACCGATGCCTTGCGTACAATACCACTTCTCCTTATTTGATCTAAGAGGAACATTAATAATTACATACATACAAGAGTAAATACTAAGGACATATAGTTGTTGAATTGAATTGTTTTGTGCAGCCTGAAGTATTAAAGATGGTGGATGAGTTAGCAATGTCAGTGAAAATTAGGAAGAAAAGAAGGCTGAAAGGTAAGCTGAGGGACTTCATGAGCAAATGGAAGTTAAAAACGATGATACTGGGCATAATTCAAGATTGCATGGATCGAAGGAATGAAGGTCAAGTCCTAATGAGTGAAATTCAATGCAAAAAGGAAGATGAAGAAAAGATAGAAGCAGTTGTGAAGATTTCAGAATATGCAGAATGAAGAAGAATAGAACAGAAGAAGAAATGCAGAGCAGGAAGAATAGCAAGCAAAAAAAACTGAAACTAGACTCAAGGAAGATTAATTAGTGTAATCAAGACTTATTAGAGTTAAACAAAACATGTGTAGCTGGCACATCATGCATTTCATTTCCTTGGCCGACAATCGGATTTGCAATGTCAGGATTGTGTCTCCTGAAGAATTGATTAGCTATTAGTTTCTGTTATGCTAAAGACAATTTGGTTGCTTTTGTGCTTTGCCAAATGGGGAAAGGCTTATACTAGGCTAGTTTCTTTACTCTTCAGATTATGCTTTTATCTTTCAGTCATTTACAAAATTGTATCAGAATGCTTTAGAGCTAATATAAAGCTCATCTTTATTCCTTTTCAAGCTGTAAGAGAGATATAAAAAATCATCAATACAAAGCTTTTAGATCAATTTTCTAGAATTCTTGCTATGTTCATCTTGTTTTGTTTTTTAAGAAGTTAAACATTTTAGAAGTAGAATAACTGAAGTAGTACATTACACAAAACAGAAGTTTTGCTCAAAAAAGAAGTAGTTTTTTCGGGATTTCAAGAGAGAGTGACCAACAATTTCACAAATACAGCCAATCTACAACCATACATTCATAAGCCAGTGAGAAATTATTATTACAACTTTGAAGAAACATTCAGAATACAAATCAAGGTTCAGAAGTTGGAAAATTTCCCATCTTGTTGTAACCTGAATAAATAGTGTTTGAAGGAATCTGCAAAAAGTTTTCAGAAGTCCAGGAAGACTTGTCCTTTAGCAGTTGGTAGAAGGTACATTCTTCAACCTTCAAGAGTGCGCCTTCAAGAGTGGTATCAGAGCATCTAGGTTCACATAGTCTGGACCAATCAAAGTTATGACAGGTATGAATCCTTCCTTGGTGAACTTGCAAAATGTTCAAGCAAATATACCAGTGTTAATCAGTGAAAACTACAAAGCATGGGCCATTCGAGTGGAGGACTGCCTGAGGATTAGTGACTGTTAGAATGTAGTAGCTGAAGGAATAACTGAAGATCTTGGAACCACAACTCAAGCAGATCTGACAAGATTAAGCCAAGATAGAGATAAATACTTCAAAGCACTTGTCTTGAGATCTGCGGTAAGTGAATCAATTTTGCTGAGGCATGCTAGTTGTAGGAGTGCTAAGGAATTAGGGGACACACTGAAAATAGAACATGTGGGATCAACTCAATCATTGAGGCTAAGGAAACAAGAAATCATGAGAAGCTTTGAGAATTTCTCAATGAAGGATGAAGAAAGTGTGTCAGCAGCAAAGACTAGATTTTTTAGTTTAGTGTTGCAGCTGAAGGAATTTGGGGAGAACACAAGCACAAAAAGGTTGGTAGATAAGTTCCTACGTAGATTGCCATTGAGGTTTGAAGCAAATGTAGCACCAGTGGAGTGGCAATTTAGCAATGACCCAGAATCAGTCACCTTGGAGCAAGTTTTCAGTGTTATGGAAACGCATGAGGAGAGATATGGGAATAAAAGAGAAGGCGAGGAGTATGCACTAAGGGCAGAACGTTTCAAGACACCAGAAAATCCACCAAGCTATTCACAGAACCAAAACTCACTTGAATCAAAATCTACACAAATCCAAATCCACCAGAATCCACTAAATCTGCTTCACAATAACCAAATTCCTCATCAGATGACTTCCTATCCTCAGAACCAGCCATATTCAAGCCATATGTATCCTCCAACACAATTCTCTCCACAAATGTCTTACCCAAACTTCCAAAACACCAGTTAATTTCCTGGAAACAAAAACACCCGAATGCAAGGTGCATCAAGAATGACTAGATGGGGAATGTTTGCAAATTACAAGTTCTGTGGAAGGAACAATCATGCAGCTGAAGAATGCTATTGGAATGATAATGTTGAATGTATTTTTTGCAGAAAAAAAGGGACACTCCAGAAGGGTATGCTATGAAAAATGGTTGAAAGAACAGCAAAATCCTCAAAGCTCTCTCTTTGGGAAGCCACCTCCAATACATCCTCTACAAAGACCAAATACCTCACCAAATTTGATGCCAGCTCAACCACATCCTTACCAACCTTATTCTAAATCACAAATTCACCAAACACACTTTGTTGGAAAACCTGAAAACCATCAAACATCACAACTAGTTCAATCTTACACAACTCCATTTTTAGTACCTCAGTCACATACATTTTAACCACACTTGACACAACATTCTTTGATCCCTCAACCCCATGGTTATCACCCTCAAATGAAACAGCCAAACTCATCTCAATTAGGTTTGATATGTCAGACTCATCATCAAACCACACAAACACCAATGTCTAGCCAATCAAGCCAACAATCTTAAGGAACAAGCTCAATGATTAATTCTATGCCATATTCTCAATCTGAAACTCACTCAAACTCTCAAAACAATATGCCAAACATGTCAAGCTCCCAACCTGGACCTTCACAAACCAAAAATCAATCAAAGAAAACAAAAACCAGAAGATAATGGCAACCATGAGTGACAAAGCAGTTGAAGACAAAGACGTTGATGTGTTTTGTTGGATAGAGACATAGCCAATTCAGAATTTCTACATATATACTCATAAAACCGATCACCTCCAAGATCGAAATCTGACCCGAGTTTGATTATACATACCCTTTTGACAAATTTCAGAGGAAAAGAATGAAAAAAGTTGCTGCTTGGATTGAATAAAGCAAAAGGAAGATGATTGCCGAAAAAACCTCGCTGGGTTAAGCTTGAGAGGTTTGCAGCATTTTTGTTTGAGAGATGTTGGCATTAATTCTCATGTTCTCTTTATTGCTTCTGATCTAAACGCCTTTATAAGGTTCTCTTCATTGCTTCTGATCTAAACTCCTTTATAAGAATTAAAGAAACTATAATTCACCGTCCTCCTGAAATCAAATATTTAATTGTAAAACATAAGTTCTAATACATAATGCAAAATCAAAAACCTCGAAGCATGTTAGAAAGGCGTAACTCACCCCCAAAAGCTAACTCAAGAGGGGAGGTTTTCACATTATTATAAATTGTTGAATGCTCTTATAATTGTCCGATGTGAGATTCCTGACACACCTCCCTCAGTCCAAATCAGGACTGGACATCTGATGAACATATTGGGCAAAGGGACATAACCGGGCACCGCCTCAAACTATCGAGACAACCTGGCTCTGATACCATGTTAGAAAGGCCTAACTTACCCCCAAAAGCTAGCTCAAGAGGGGAGATTTGCACACTATTATAAATTGTTAAATGCTCTTATAGTTGTCCGATGTAGGATTCCTGACAAGACACGTTAACCATAAGTATAATTCAAGCAATACTTATCATCTAACTACTTGAACCGGAAGCTTAGATAGTTTATTGAATAAGAATCTTGACAAAATATTAATAGTTCATGCAAAATTATGAGTATATCTTAGGTGTATCAAAGATGATTGAACCCGAATCTTACCTCATCAACCACACCAATATAAGGAGTGTGGTAGCATTTCTTGCAATAATAAGCAGCATGTTTTGAGTTTCTCAAACTCTCACAAGCATGACAATAATATTCATCTTGTAATTCTTCTTCAGCAATTGTATCCATTAAAGTAAGAGGATGGACATGACATATACTCTTAACATTTTTTGGTATTGGTATGCAATCAATGTGTAGGTTAAGATCACACTCCAAACAACGATAAAATGATGTGTTGCAGTTTTTGAAACACTTTTCCAGCTAAAGTATTGGTTAACATCGTAGGGGCCATCAATTATATCTTTAACCACAAAGCAGAAAAGGTTGTGCCTATAACACTTATGTTGGAGACTAGATGTGAGGTAGTTGACACATTTTGTATCAAGCCTAAAATCACATTTTGTACACTCATAACCAATCATAAAAAAACTTTTGCAAACTTTACAAGATTTACCAGTATGAAATTCAATCAACTTAAAGTGCAAGGGATGTTGGATGTGAAAGGGATGCTGAATATATTAGAGTTTGAGTTTGTCAAAACATGATTCATGAAGAAAGAAATAACATGCATAATAACAACAATAAGATGGACCTGAAAATTGCGACGAACATGCTATGCATGAAACCTTGAGTTTCTTAGGAATAAAGGCAAATCTAAGTTTATGCTTACGGGAGAAATGGAAAAATCCAACTTTACTCTTATTATCATTCAACTTTTGGTAATGGTTGCCAAAGGAAGGGATTGCTTGAGCACACGTTCTGTCGAACAAAAAATTAAATTCTTCGTAATGGTAACATATGTCATTTTTATGATAGACTTGACATCCATCACATGTAAATCTTTTCACAAGCTCTCCTCCTATGATAGGAAGAGGGTGTTCATAAAGATTGTGTTCTATTTTGAAGGGTAATTCTGCACACTTCTCGTGCAAGTAAATTTAATTTGGCAATACGAGCATTTATAACCTGAACAATTCTCTACAAACTCTTTACATAGATAGCATGAGCAGGCAATCATATCTTCGAAATAGTTCAAAATATGATTTTTGAAATTATCTTTAATCTGGATAAAGAAAAAGAAAGAGAGAAACATATGTTTAAATTAATTATAAGAAAAAATCCCGTAATTAATATTGTTATTTTTAATGTGTCTTCTATCATTTTAATTTTATTAAAACGCATGTACATGATATCATTTAGTTATATGGGTCATTTTTATTTTGTTTTATAATCTATAGTATTATAATTTCATGCATATTATAATTACTAATGAATTTTAAAATTAATATATTTATTTTATCATAATTAATAATTGGTAAATTTTAGAGCTTGTTTTTATTTAATTAATTACATCACTTTAATGAAAATTGATATTATAAAAGAATTTAAAGATAATAATTCCACAAGACATTCTAGTACCGTGAATCCAAAATTTTAATATTTTTAGAGATATTAATCTAAAAAGGATCCATAAAAAATATATTTGTACCCATACATTTAAAGGATTAAAATATTGAATTTGATATTTATTGATGTACAAAAGAGTTAAAACTTAAAATAGTAGTTTAATACTGGTACTTCATCGAACTTGAACTTACACTTTTTCATTATTCAATTATAATATATTTGACTAGTAACTAGGTGTGTCTTACCGTTAGCATTTTAAACTATGGAAGCACGGTATATTATAAAGTAATATTTAACATATACAAATTTCAGACATAGCTAATGAAAAATCGAAGGGGGTTAATTAATTCGCAAACGTGCCACAAATTTCTTTGCCACCAATAAAATAAAAACAAGCTGNNNAATGAATAATTATATTTCAATTAGTTATATTTTTATTAATTAATTATATTTTTATTAATATAATGTAATTAATTTAATTAATTAATATTAGAAATATTTTTTAAAAAAATAAGTTTCGTTACTCTATTAAATAAAAGGTATGAAAAAAATAATTTTCATTACTCTACCGAATAAAGAGTACGAAGAATTCTCAAAATTATTAGATATCAATCCATTGCTTCTATAATTTCTATAATAATAATCAACAAGACAATAACCAATCTCTTAACTTTTTATTCCTTACCTGTTAATTCCGTCCCAAGCCAACGAATCACCCAAGCAACTGTTAACTGTTAACAGGGAAGGATCAAACGTTTCTCCCATCTCATCTCATCAGTTCCATTGCACAAGAGAAAGCGCTGAAGATGTCGGGTATGGGAGACGGGTACGTGGGCACGGCCCAAGATGCCGTGAGGATCCGACGGCTGGAGAAACAGAGAGAGGCGGAGCGCCGAAAAATTCAGGAGCTCAGGACTAAGTCTGCCTCCGCTAAGGGCCAACCAGGTCTCCTCCAATTCGGGTCAAGTACCTCTGAGGTCAGTCAGTCGTCACATTCTAGGGTTTCTTAACGACCCTTTTCATATTGTAAGGTTTCGGAGGAATTGAGCATGGTTTGCGAGAAAAGGTTAAATTTGATAATGTTTATCAAGTGGGTTTTTGTTGTTGAATTGCTGTTTGTATGTTCAGATTCTGGAGACCGCTTTTAAGAAGGAAACAGTGGGTCTTGTTACCAGAGAACAATATGTTGAGAAGGTAGATATCTTGTTTTTATGGATTCCGTCGATGTTTTTCATTGGTTAATACTAGCACGTAATTAATGGTTTTGATTTCTATCTGTGCTTGGTTGTTTCAGAGAGTTAATATTCAGAACAAGATTGAAGAAGAAGAGAAGGAGAAGCTTGAAAAGCTACGTCAAGTGTGAGTTTTGACTTCTCCATTGTTCTTATGTTTTGATTGTTGGTGGATGTTTTAACTGTTTAATTTATTTTTTTATGGTGCAGGGAGGAGGAGCTCCAATTAGCAAAGCGTAAAAAGAGAAAGACTAAAGGGAACTCACGATTGTCCTTCTCTGATGATATTGAGAATGGAGGTGAAGAAGAAGATGAGGAAAATAGTAAGCATATATTTTTCATGGTTCCAATTCTTTGATGTTTCCGAAATGTCTAATTTTAAAGATTGAATTAAATAAGTCGAACAGTGTTATTTGTTTCTATTTGGTTCCCATTGGACGTTGTGTACAACCAGATTACGCATATTTTTACCCTTAGCTTTATGGTTTTGTATAATTTTTGATGATGCGAACAGGGCTGGGAGTAAACATGTTGAAATATTTATACTTTGAACTGAAGTGACTTACATATGCCAAGTTTTAGATTTGAAAATAGCAAGTAAGCATTTTGTCGCTTGTTTGATTGCTTATTGATCTTAGTTTGTAAGCCTTGATGACTGTGTTGACTTTTTGGCTGCGCTTAACATATCCCAAAAACTACACTCATCTGATATCACGATTATTATGGATCCATTTTCTAGTTTCAATCTTAACAAGGTTGTTGTTTGTCATGTTATATGTTGAACCTATTTTCTGGAGACTTGGTTATAGATTACAGGTCCGAGAGGACTGTACTTTTGATGTGCACGTTTTGGATGATTCTGACATTATCACTTACCACTGTAGATTATGTTAAAATACTAAACTTTGGCATTTGAACTCTGAATTTATAAGGCAATTACAACCCATAATTTAATTAGTTTTAGTTGGTTTTCTTGTGAAGAAACTTTGCTGTTGTTTTGTAATGCTTATACTTCTCAAATGGTAATGCTATTTTCAGAAACTTTGGTTTCAGAAAGATTAGTTCATGGGAAATTAGGTAAAGATCCAACAGTGGAGACTAGCTTTTTGCCTGACAGGTGTGAGACCTCTCTCTCTCTCTCTCTCTATCTCTGCATAGGCTTGGGACTAACACACGCACCTAGGGGTGCTGGGGGTGCTATTTCAGTGAGAGGGAGGCAGAGGAACAAGCTGAGCGTGAAAGGCTTCGTAAACAGTGGCTTCGGGAGCAGGAACAGATTAAAAGTAATTAAGCAATCCTGCCCATGTCTAGTTTAATACTCCTCCATGGAAAGCATTTTGACCTGAACGTAGTTCTTTTATTTTTTCAGATGAGCCCCTTGAGATTACTTACAGTTATTGGGATGGAACAGGACACAGAAGGTCAATCAAGGTTGTTCAAATTTAATTGATACATTTACTATTCTACTTTTAATTTTATTCTGTTATTTACTCATTAATGCTTCTGTAGTTATTTGTACTAATATACTTTTTAGGTACGCAAAGGTGATAGCATTGGAGGGTTTCTTCGTGCTGTTCAGCAGCAACTTGCACCCGAGTTTAGAGAAATCAGAACAACTTCTGTAGAGAATTTGCTTTATGTGAAAGAAGACCTTATCATTCCCCATGTGAGATAGTTTAAATGTTTAACTTGCATATTAAGTCTTATTATTACTATTATGGTATAACTAAAAATGGATCACTTTATGTTCTCCATTTTCTGGAATTTTAGCAACACAGTTTCTATGAGCTGATTGTGAACAAGGCTAGGGGCAAAAGTGGACCGGTAATTCTCAGTTTCTTGAATCTCCCTCAATATTTTTTATGGTGATTTCGATGCGTGTTCTATCCGATTACCTCAGTTGTATGCTTTGTTGGTATATTGAAGATGGTGAACAAGATTGCCCAAGCATCATACTGTATATTGGATAATATTCTACCTTGCTTTGGACATAATCCCTAGCTTTTTAAGATTCACTAAGCAATGATTTCTTTTAAGGCTCTTAGCAAGCATGATTTCAAGATATAATTGAGCTTTTGGCATACTGGACTGCTGCTTATTGAATTAAAGCTATAGCATCATGTGAAGGTCATGAGCATAATGATTTGTCAATTTTATTCTTTTGTTCTCCTTTGGTCAGCTTTTCCACTTCGATGTGCATGAGGATGTCAGGACGATTGCGGATGCAACAATAGAGAAAGATGAGGTATGCATCTTATGTTATCATCGTCTGTGATAAAAAAGAGGGTTTTGCTTCTGCAGTATCACTTCTTGTAGCTTTCTATTATTTTCATGGCTATGGTACTGAAGGCATGTTTTTGTCTTACAGTCTCATGCTGGTAAAGTTGTTGAGAGGCACTGGTATGAAAAGAACAAGCACATATTTCCTGCCTCCAGATGGGAGGTGCGCACTCTCTTAACCCCAATCAAGTCCTTTTAATGAACCTTTATGGGGAATACAACTAATGTCCTGATCTTGTGATTTCATTTTGGGCAGATATATGACCCAACCAAAAAGTGGGAGCGTTACACCATCCATGGTGAATGAATTGGGTGATACGAGTAATGGGATTGAACTGGGTTACAGGCAATAATAGGATTGAACTGGGTTAAGGTCAGCAATCTCATCTTTTGTCAAAGAAACAGTGGGAAGAAGATTTGCATCACTCTTTAATTTGTAATGCTAATCATTGTGGATTTAAGCAGGACTTGAACTTTTTGTTTTATGTTGTTGAATAGCAGTTTACTTCCCTATAGACAAACCATGTTGTATATTTCAAGCCCCGATGGTACCAGATGGTGGGTAGCGTATCATGTAATTGATGGATCATTAGTTGCCTTTGCCTTTGCCTTTGCCTTTCTTTGGCACAATCATAGATATTATCCATCTAATGTATTTATCCATTTAAATCAGAATCTTAACTTTCTTTGGCACCATACGTTATTAATGCTTACCGATACGTATGGATTTTTGGACACTTGAAGATTCTTCAGGTCTAGGTATGGACTCAAAGACTCAAATTTAGGTTATTAGGGAACTTCTGTTCCCATTGCTGTATTCCCCTGTTCTCAAGCTCATTCATCTATTCATTGTAATAAATTGGATGGATGAAAATATTTGAGGCGAACAAACCGCAACTGGGTTTTTGTGTGTTTGTCTTCAGGCCCTTCTCTCAAAAGAATTGCAAAATTAAGAGTCGGCAATTCTTTGGAATTTGGCCTCCTAAGGTCAAGTGGGTAGTGGGGAATGACCTTTTTCCATTAGTTGTCATTGGGTAAAGATTTTAGGAGGGGCTTGGTTCAAATTGAGCCCTTAGTTCAAATTGAGCAATGGTAATAAGAATAAGGGTACGGTTGATTTGTACAAGATAATAGTAATAGGAATGAGAATGAATATAGTGAGAAATGAGAATAAATATTATCATTATAATTATAATGGTTGGTTAAGAGAAAGGAGTGATTATACTTATCATTGATAATGGTTGGTTTGTAAAAAATATTAAGAAATAAAAACTTATTATATTTTAACTAAGTAATTAATTATAATTAATTAATTAATTAGTTACAATATAATTAATTAAAATATTTTTAATTATTTTTAATTAATTATATTATAACTAATTAATTAATTAATAATTAATAATATTTTAATTAATTAATTAATTAATAATTAATAATATTATAATTAATTATATTGTAATTAATTAATTATAATATTTTAATTAATGAATAATTATAT
>JAOTJB010000210.1:42498519-42516738 GCA_027123815.1 Erythroxylum minutifolium
TCCAATTAAACAATTTATAATCATAGATCAAGATTGGCGTCTAGTAATGCATCATGACCACCTAAATATTTAGGAATGTCAAAATAGTTTTGACTATCCTTTCTGTGCATGATTTTTCCGTATAATTCAATCCTTTCATCAACTGATGTTCCAATTAGACATAAAGCATGGAATTAATGTCTACTCTATTTTTAAGTCTAATCATACTATTTCTCCGCCATTAGCTATCGATTCAATTGATGACATTTGTAAGCTATTTACAAAGCATCATTTCACCTTGGCTAAAGATTTCTTGAATCAATACTAATCGAGAATAACGAAACATTCTTCTTAATTACTTTAGGGTGATGAATCCTATCTTGATCACACAACTACCTCCATATAGTTCATGCTACGCCTAATGACTATCGATTAAATGACCTATGATTAAATATATCATAAGTAGTATCAAAACATGGTAATCCCATACAAGATAACTTTGATGACCTTAAGTTAAAGGATCACTTATACAATCATCACTATGAGAATTCCATAGATATATAAGTAATATTTCAAATGGATTTCTTATATCGGGTCTATTTAGTAAACTTGTTCTCTCGCAAGCACCCACACATTTCTTTAAGTATCTGCATACTTTAGCCTATGAGATCAACTACTTTATTCATAAGGAAAAACAAAACATGTGTTAGTCTTTTTACGTTCTATTAATGTCTAATCTTAATAAAACAATGAATAGGAACATTTAGGAATAATACATAAATGCAATCTGAATTTCATAATTATAATCTCATTATAATTTCATTTGCAATGTATAATTATCCCATGGACTTTATCATACATCTAAACATGTATAAGATAAAGAATGCCTTTAAATAATTTGTCACTAAACTACAACCAAAGTGATTGGCTGTAGGGCATAAACTAACATTAGGATCAACATATCGACTCTTCTAACTTTTGAGCCAATCAAGGACTCCCATGAGGAAGTAAAAGGACTAAAATTCCATGTAGTAGATCATGGAACTGGTAATTTGACCTAGCTATGACAACTTTGTTAGTTGTTTGAATGAAATGACAATAACAACTTTTGACAATAATAGATCAAGAATTTTGATGGCGAATATGGTTATTGGAGATGAACAGCCATTGACTATAGTTGAAAGCTAAAGATTCAGGATATTTCTCAATACACTCCAACCAAATTTTAAGGTTCCAAGTCGGAATACATTAAGGAAAGATATTTTCAAAATTTATAAGGACAAGAATAGAGAAACATTAAGAGCATTGTCAAGTGTTCAAGGACGATTGCCATAACAACGAACATGTGGACAGCTGATAACCAAGAAAAGGGTTACATAGCAGTGACGGTACATTATATTGATAATGATTGCAAGTTTTGTAGTATACTTTTGAGATAATTTATATTCTTTATTGCTATTATCATTTACTTTTTTCATTATTTTATGAATTTATGATTTATATTGTTATGCATTTTCATGATAGGTTCATTTATGTGCCGACATTGCATACAAGTGAAAATTTGGTCAATGTGTTGAAAGATAGTTTGATTAGTTTAAACATCGACAACAAAGTTTCCTCCATCATAGTCGATAATTGTAACACAAATAATGCTATGATTGAGAAGTTAAAGGGTAGATACAGGTTGGGAACTTATTGGCTGGAGTAAGTTATTTCATATGCGTTGTTTTGCACATATTCTTAACTTGATTATAAAGATTGGGTTGGAGACAATAAAGGAAGCAATAAAGTGTATTCGGAGTAGTGTTTTATATTAGAGTGCAACTCCTATAAGAGTTAAAACTTTTGAAGATGTTGCATAAATTTTATGCATTCCCTGCACAAAGAAGTTGGATTTAGTTTGTCCTACCAGATGGAACTCAACCTTCAAGATGTTGGAGTCAGCAATCCCATATGCTCAGCTATTTATTAGATTAGTCGAAATAGATCCTTAGTATACCTACATACCATCAGAGGATCAATGGGACTTGGCTAAAGAACTTTGTATGAAGTTAAAATTATTCAATAGTTGGATTGAATTGTTTTTAGGAACAAAATATCCAACTTTGCATTGTATCTTTAGCATTATGTCCAATATAAAACATGTTTTAGAATTGTGGATGTTTAACTCCAATGAAATGATTCGGACAATGGCAGAGAAGTTTAATTCTTATTGGTATAAGGTTGTAGATATTGTTGTAGTATTATATGTGTTAGACCCGAGATACAAGATGAATGGGGTTGAATATATATATATAATGTATTATACAGTGGTGAAGTTCAAGAACGTCTACATAATTTGAAACAATTATGGTATCAATTATTTCATCATTATGAAGCCAGAATGCAACAAACTCATGATCAAGATGCAGGCAATTTGACTCAGACTTCAATTTCAAATTCGAGCTTTTCTTCTAACCCATTATTAACAGAATCTCTTTCAAATTTTTTGAAAGAGAAAAGGGCTAGGATATCTTATAGTACGATGGAGTTCGATAGATATGCTTACGAGGAGTGTGTTCCTGAAACGGAAGGTGAGTCATTCGATACATTGTTATGATAGAAGATGTCTACACATAATTATCCGATCATGCAAGCCATTGCACGGGACTTGTTAACTATTTCATCATTAATTGTTGCTTTAAAGTCTACATTTAGTACTAGTGGTGGGGTCATTACTCCTCGTCGTGCTCGACTTCATTATCACACTATGGAAGCTCTTATGTGTGCTCAAAGTTGGTTAAATAATGAAGATATTGATGGTAAATTCTTTTCTTTTTTAACATATTTATTTTATTTACCTTTATATTATCTTACTTAATCTTGTGTTTTTTATTTTCCTACAGCCACAGGTATTAATGCAGAGGGGATTACTGAAATTAATCAACCAATGGAAGGTTATTTTGATCAAATATATAAAGATGAAGGTATTTTTAAATTTCTTCTTATATAATATTAGATTACTAAATATTGTTTTTATTTTAATATTATATTACTAAATACAATGTTTGTACATACAGATGATTAGATCCAAACTATGTCTGTTGATGACCTTAACAATAAGTACAATTAGAATCAGATGATGCTCTTTCAGTCTCCACTCTCCAATCTATCCAACTGCTAATTTCCTAATTGTATCTTTGTTTTGTAAAATTATTTAGATAAGCATTCAAGTACAGCAAAATTTTCTATGGTTAATGAATTTGGTTTTATCAATTCTCTCTTATTGTAATTAATTGAATTGAATTTCTTAACTATAACTATTAACTTAACAACTTTTCATACAAATTTCTAATTAATTGAATTAAATTTTCTCATTAATCATACCATTACATACATCTCAACATTTTAATTTTTGTATTTTTCAATAATGATATGCAAACGTATGTAGTACCCTTCAGTATAAACCTAACTTAATAACTTTTAACACAAATTAAATTCATATTTAACTCATTAGTCTATCATCATACTTAAAATATTAATTAAAAATTAAGAAATTAGTGATGTTATGCTTTCATTTAGTGACTTATAGTTTTATTCAAATGAAATATTAAGTAGTTCAAATAAAAAGATATAAATATTTTGTAATTTAATATTCAAAAAATTAATAACTTTATTATATCATAATTAATTAATTATATACTGTTATATTTTAAAGTTGTCACATAATATATATATTAAAAAGGAAAAGGATGAAAATTTTATAAATTTTATGAAATATGATATGCTTGTAACACTTTATGGATGAGAAGAATTTAAAGTAATCCTTATATCTTATATCAAGGTTTCGATTAAGGATCTAAGAAATTACTCTTATCAAACTTTTAATTAGAGTGACTTGGGTACGAATGAATCTTCTAATATTAGAATTTAGACAGGAGAAAAAATTATGAATATAATTTAGATTAATTAGAATATATTGATTTTAAAAAAAGTCAAAGAACTATTTTTGACTTAATGATATAAATATTTTATAAGAAAATCAAAACAATTTATAAAATGTATTCTAGTTTTAATAAAATAATAGCTATTTTCAATATAATACACCGTACTTTTTTGTTTTTATAACTAAATTACTTATATATTATTTTGGAATTGATACATTAGGATTAATTCAGTGATTAATTCATTTTAAGATTAATATAAATACATATATGCATAATGTATATATTGTATAAATATGAAAATAAAATAAAAAGTTTAAATTGATTTGTTTGTACAGGGAATAATTATAACAACATTATCATTGCTATATATTTTTAATAAATATAAATTGGTTAGTATTTTGTATCTTTTATTTTATATAAATATTTCTGTATAATTTATGGGTAATTTCATTATCATCTTACATTTTACTATAAATGATTATGTTATAATTTATAGTTTATGAATTTAAAAAAACTTATATATTATTTTTGAATTGATACATTAGGATTAATAAAGAGATTAATTCATTTTAAGATTAATATAAATACATATATGCATAGTGTATATATTGTCTAAATATGAAAAATAAAATAAACAATTTAAATTGACTTCTTTGTAAAGTGAGTAATTAATTAATTATGACAACATTATCATTGCTATATTTTAAATAAATATAAATTGGTTCATATTTTATATCTTTCATTTTATATAAATATTTTTGTATAATTTATGGGTAATTTCATGATCATCTTACATTTTACTATAAATTATTATGTTATAATCTATAATTTTTAAATTTTAAAAAATACTTATATATTGGAATTGATACATTAGGATTAATAAAGTGATCAATTCATTTTAAGGTTAATATAAGTACATATATGCATAATGTATATATTTTCTAAATACAAAAAATAAAATAAAAAGTTTAAATTGACTTGTTTGTATAGGGAATAATTATGACAACATTATCGTTGCTATATATTTTTAATAAATATAAATTGGTTCGTATTTTATATCTTTTATTTTATATAAATATTTTTGTATTATTTATGGATAATTTCATCTTACATTTTACTATAAATGATTTTGTTATAATTTATAATTTATGAATTTTAAAAAATACAACTACAACTTTTTTAAATTGTCTTAAAATAAAAAATTTTAAAAATATATTAAACGCCTGGGTCAACTCAGGCACAAACTAGCCGGGCCATTCCAGTCCTCCAAGGCCATGGGTCAAAATTTTTTTAGGATAGCCCAAGCCCAGCCTAGCCCGTTGACATCCCTATTTGTTTCTTCGTCTAATTTTTCTTTTAATGAATACTAGCATGTGTTCACTGTACAAATGCACAGTGAGATTTGTAAAACGTTTGCCCAACTGAACTAGAATGTGCTAAATAAAATTTGCTTGGATAATATAAACAGGTTGTTTCTTATATATTTGTGGTATATTGGACAATTATTTTTGGATCACGTGGAATCGTAAAAAAATGGAGAAGAAAGATACGAAAAATGCAAATAATAGGTATAAGTTTCTAGTTTACCTTATGAGGTAGCAACTTTAATTCTTCAGGAGTTAGACAGTGTCTTCGAATCTTTTGAAAGACACTGTCTAACTCCTGAAGAAGAAACAAGATTGCCTTTTGAAAATATAAAAAATCATAGTATAAGAATAGAGGTTAGTTTGGGGTGGAAGGAAAAAACAAAAGAATCGAAGTGTGGGAAAAACATAATAAACACAATAAATAATAAACAATTATTTAATTTGCTCACAAGAACTGATGAGAGATAAAAGTGATCACATAGGTGAATTGGTGTACATTAAAATATAGTTATATAAAATGCTCAGAACTAAATGTATGAAGCAGTTTGAAGGGTGAGATGTAAAATACTAGTAATGATGAATCTTTAAGAAAAGGTATATACTTCGCTATTGCAAAGTGTGTTTAGATTTCATGATTGTGGTTTTTGGTGCAATCATCAACAAGAAAACTAAAAGTTATCAACAGTTTTAGTTCATTATTAGCACACGATTTATTTGATATGTGAGGGGTGAGAAAAAGGAGCATTGAAATAGTTTGATGAATATAAATACAAAAAAATGCTTGAATAAATAATGATAGGTACTTGAAATAGTTGTGAGTCTTGTTTCATCATTGTCATTATCTGCTTTTTCGCGTGAAGTTGAGCCTCCCTCTAATTCAACATCATCATTATGGTGGTAATAGATAATAGTGAAGCAATATCTTTCGCCTGCTGGTTGCATATGAACAGGTTTTATATGAACGATAAAGGTTTTTGTTTTTAATTCAGCATGGACCTTATTAAGAGGAAGTTTGATACTCTTTTTACTAAGAAAAATGTAAATCATTAGTCATATAATAAAGATGTTATAAAAAATAATGAAATGTATTTTTATTTGTAATAATTATAAAAATATAACCTAGTTGTAATACTGCACAGCTTCAACTGCACTGAAGTTCAAAAGATTTTCAGCTAGTTCACCGAAAATGGATGCTGTGATAATTCCTTTGTTGTCAGTCAAATCAACATCATACTAGCATCTACATTTAGAAAGGAAAACTAAATGAGAAAATGTACAGTTGAATAATAAAGAATATCATAAAATTGTATTTAGAATTGATATGAACAATCTTAAATTTAAGTTAATAGACAAGTATCTTAGGAATGTGTTAAAATTACATAAGGACATGTTTTGAACCTAGGATCAGCTGGATGTTTCTCCTTGCAAGAATTACATGTAAATGTAACCCCATATGTAGATGCAGTCGAGTGAAAACATTTTTTGGAGCTCATATATCAATATTTTTGCAGAATGTGTTGAAAGGAAATATGAGCTTTAATCCATGCTATTTGGAAAGATACAAATAGATGTTCGTTAGGAATATTCAAATTAGATAGATAATAGGTGAGAAAGAAAGTTCATTATAGAATATAAAATGTATGTACCTTGTCAGTGGACTTTAGGAAAATGATCTTTGAATTTTTTTTTTTGATTTGATGCAAAAGATACATCAAGATCATATTTGAGATAAGCCTATCGGGTAACAAGGGCTTTTAGCTACTTGTTATCTTTTTGGGCCCTAAAAAAGTGGTAATTACTAAAAATGGTAATTATAAGCGTAAACAAAAAACATCTAAAAACTTGAACGGAAGTTTGTTTGTTGGAAAAGTAAAAATGAGAAATAGGGAAGTACCAATTTTTAAAATCTTTAACTTCTAGTATTGGCAAATCAATGAGAATTGCATAATTAAACCATGTGGATAGTGCAACACCTGAAATTATTAAATCGTAAGCCTAAAAATAAAATACAAGGATAAATATAAAAATATAATAGTATGAAAAAAATGAAAATAGAATCACTGTTATAAAAGTGAACTTTTAGCCTACGACACACAAGCACTGGATAAGTATGCAAGGCTTGTACAATGTTTTGGCCTTCATTCATAACAAAAGCATCCCACATTAATAGTATAATGGTTTGTTGTCTAATATAAAAATGAAAAATGTCAAAAGAATCAAATGTTATTGGAGTTCACTAGTTGTAGAGAATAATAGGGAATAAAACATACTATTTGTTGGTAAGAACAAATTTTTGGACAGTCGAAACTTTGCCATTTTTATTGATGTGTCTCACATCCAAAACTTAAATAATAGCAGCCAAAATATCTATCATATGATAAGGATAAGTATAATCAAATGTAATAGAAGAAAAAAACTGTTGAGAGAAACAGATAAAAGATCTAACCGACTAATTTTTCTTTGTTATTGATAAAATTTATAAGATCTGTAAAGGATGCATAGATGAATTTTCTTGGTTGGATGTTGTCATCATCAGTTACAGGCTTGATAACAATGCGACTTGTAATAATTCATTGAATTTTCAAGTCTTCAACTTGGAACTTAGGTGGAATTGGCTTGACAATGGCATTAGAAATGATATATTTTTTATAAGATTGCAAAATGGGGCTCATTCTTTGGATATCATTGTTAAATATGATAGCTTCGACACGTAATCCTTTTTGAAAAATTGTATACAAAAAAGAGAAATTATTCAATAGATGCTTAAATCAGGGAAGATGTTTTGAACTAACATGGTGAAGTTAACAATGCATTTGAAAGATGTCAAAAATTTTTTTAACAAACAATAAAATGGATAGTAAACAATAAGATATAAAAAGTATAACCTGTTGAGAGATTCATCCTTATTATGATAAGGAATAACTAGCTGTTCGGGTAAATAAATTTGATCTTTCTCGTGAACAAGCTCTATACCTTCTCCTACCTCTAATAAGAAATTACAAAAAGCCGGATTTGATATAGCTCTTATATTTATTGTTGAAGATAATCTACGCATGTGTGGCCAGAGATGTGAATTTACAAGACTTGAATCAATTAACTATACTTTTATGGCCTAGTCTATAATGGGTAAGGTTTGTCGAAAATCACTGCCAAAAATAACAATCTTTCCTCCAAAAGGCTTATTGGACTCTATGATATCTTGCAGTAAGTCATCAAACGCTTCAATGACTTTTCCTTTTGCCATTGAAGCCTCATCCCATAAGATGAGACTGGATTCAAAAATCGGTTTTGTAGTACTGCTCTGCTTACTTAACTGACAAACTTTCTTCTTCGATAAATTAAGTGGAATCTTAAATCTTGAGTGCACTGTCCTACCACCAGGAAGGACCAATTTTGCAACATCTGATTGCAATAGCAATTGTAACATGGCCCTGTGATTGTAAAACTGTAAGAAGCGCTCTTTACAAGAAAGTTTTCCCAGTTCCACCCAGACCATCAATAAAAAAGCTACAACCATTTAAATCAAAAATTGATTCTAAAATCAAATCAAATATGTATTTTTGTTCCCTATTCAACCTCGAATGTAATAACAAATCTTCTAGGTCAATTTGTATATTTTTCTCACTTTGTATTTCTCTAGTAAGATGCTCATGATAATCAACTGTAAAATCATATTCAACAAATTGATAATCACTCAAGCTCTTCCCCATTTGTTCTAAGGATCTATTAATATCCTTTAGGGTCATCCTTGTAATGTTCTCGGATGTATATGCATTATAAGAGGAAGCATGCTAGCAATCAGAACATAGATATTCTTTGAATGTTTCCCAAAGTTGGTTAGGATTCGTCGGTGACCAATAGAATAGGAGCGTAATAAATAAAAATTTAAAAGAAGCTAGCTTCTAAAATAAAATAACCTCATCTAGAGTTTGTTCTATATAAGAATCAGACACTAGCAAGCCTAATTTTTGTGCAACCTCCCTAAAACAGCTTGTTTTTTCACTATGAATAGTAAATAAGTGATCAAATGATGTTGGTCCTTTATCATACATAAGTAATAACCTTAGGTAATACCTCTCTTCTTATTCAGGGTCAACAGTAACCGATAGTTGTCAATTGCATGATGTTTTAGGGTTTAATTTTTGATGTATTTAATGTGAATTTGAGTGTTAGGTATGCACCTAGGGTTTAATTATGTTAGTTTGAGTGTTTTAGTGTTTTTGTGGGTTAGTATGAGTCTTTAAGCTTAATTGTTACACTTTTAAGGTACCTTGATGGGTTTGTTAGTGTTTTAGGGTAAGCGGTGAAGAACGGAGAAGATTCGAGGAATTTTTAGGCCAAAAGCATAGGTCACGATCATGGCACAGCAGGCCACAATCGTGACAGAAAGGAAGAGCCAGAGTAGCCAAGCCATGATGGTGTGCATGACGGCACGATCTTGACGGAAAGTGTATAGTCAGGCCACGATCGTGCATATGAAGCCACGATCGTGACATAAAGGTTAAATAGTTGGCCACGATCATAGCAGGCAGGGCCACAATCATGGCCTACGTTGTGCTAATAGAATAACTCAAGTTTCGTAAGATTTCTTGGGTCATTTCAATCCTAGCTTTGACCTAGAGCCTCAAAAGTATAAATAGAACATCACAAGTCAAAATAAGAGTGGAGAGAGAGCCTTGGCAGAACTTTGAGCAGTCACCCAACGAAACCCTAAAAGAGACCTTGAGAGATCGAGAAAGAGGAAGACGATGCAAACATAATGTGCTTTCTAGATTAAGAACCTTTCCGAAGTCGGGCCTCCCATCATCCTGTTATAGTTTTGGTTCCTATGTATTTCAATTTTATTTAATTTATAGATTATAATTTTTTATTTAATGAAATATGATCATTTTATGTGTTCATTGAATTAATAGTGATTTATTCTACACTTAATATCTCGATAATAAACTGAGAGGGTGAATTGATAGAAAACAATGAATTTAGGCTAACGAAAGTTAGGTAGATTAATAGATCCAGAATTAAATCAAGTTGGTAAATCTTGTGTAGGGAGATCACATTAGGTTTCCAATTGTTTATTAGACAATTTAAGAACAAATTAGGTTTTGGATCTGTTGGTAATTGAGAGATTACAACCTCCCATAATTTGATTAGGGTTTATACTTTAAGGTTCAATTATAACTTAAAAGAGAGTAGTTGACCCTAGTATCTTCTAGAACTGTTAATTCAATAAATCGTAATTGGTTAGGTTATCATTAAAGATAGGTAATTTTCCCTTTCTCTCTTTTGGTAAACTCATTAGGTGGAACTTAGGTGTGTGATCATTGTTTGTTAATTAGCTAAATTCCATTACTATTCAATTTCGTATTTAATTTGTTTATTGTCATTGTGATTGTTTTTAATTCCATGTTAATCGTTATTTTAAGTTATTTTTTGTTAATTATTGCTTAGTAGTACTTCTGACCTTAGATTTAGGACTAGTTAGCCCTCCTCATGGGATCGATATCTTAGGTACTACGCAAACAACCTGTTTGCTTGCAAAATTTACCAATGTTATAAATAGTAAAACTTAGCATGTGTAACCTTGCGATTAGTAACCAACTTTCATATAACTTTCCTTAAACTCCTTTTGACTATGTTCTTGTTTGGGGTCCATACAAAAAGTTCTGGAAAATCTTTATACAAACATTTTATCTTTTTAGCCTTTTTATTTGTCAAATTCATTTTGAAAATTTTAGTTAAAATTGTTCTTGAGAAGTTAATTTTTCTCAATAAATAGGACAAATCTGAATTTCTGACAAAGGAGATGGATTGTTTATCAGGAAGATGAACCTGAAGCACATAAACCGATGGACTCATCTCTGCTAGATTAAACTCATATATACGCCAAAAAACTTCAAGAGGAAAATCTAATAACATTCTTAGATATTACTGATTTCATCAATATCAACATTAGTTTGTTGATCAACAACACTAAAATTAACAAGATCATAGCCCTTGAAGACATACTTATACAAGTACTTAACAAAATTAATAGTAAAACATATTTCAACATTTATATGGCAATTAATAAGAAGCAAAAGATATACACTACAAGGAACCACCCATCTATTATTAACCTCATGCTTACAATAACCGTCATTTTGACCGATGACAATACTATCCAAAACACCCTGCAATATCTTTGTCCTTATATCAATTTGTCTCTTTCTATGAAAATTGAGTCTAGATGTTTCAATCTTTATATAAGCACCCACAGCAAATTGCTGAAGTAGCCTTAAGCTATGGAGCAAAATTAACTAATCAAGTTCTCTTATGTGGAGCCTATAACAATAGTACTCTCTAGCAGAAACAATTCCATCTTTATAGAATTATTGACCAACAAATAAAAAATATACAAAGAAATCAAATAAATAAAAGGATAAGGTTAGACAACACTATAAAAATGAAATAGGAAAAGAAAAACTTGCTTATATTCTCCATATTAGACAGATTAGATGGATCAATAAAAGAACTGAAATTAATGTCACATCCGTCATTTGAAGCAATGTTCCTCATTCTCTTTAAAAACAACCGTTTAATTCCACGATGCCATCCATATTTACCACGAGGAAATAAAAAAGGATATTGAAGGGGGTCATAATAGGCATATTAAGATTGGATTCTATAACTTGTGCCTAAATGACTATAGACTTAGATGTGTGGAGATTTATCAACCTTTCCATCATCCACCTTAATCCATATAGCAGCTACTTGTGATAGAGTAGGAAGATTGTATACATGTTGATCAGGGCTAGGATAACACCTCAAGACTATTGTATGATTGTCAAGTGTGAGAATGACCTTAAGACTCTTGAAGAACTTAGCATAAGGATTATGTTCTAGGATTCTCATAATCAATTTTAATGTATCCTCACAAAATTTATCATAAATTTTTGTCCTTCTTCTAAGTTCCGCATCAGTATTAAAAAAATAAAGTTGGATACTAGATATTCTATCAATTGTCAAAACTAAATTGTCAAGGAAATGATAAACTTGACCTTGAACAATAAATGTATAAACACTTTTCTTATTTTTTGTTAACTCTCGATCGTACCTAGTAAGCCACATTATTATTATACGATAAACATTCTTCCTAAAATGCTCAAACTCTTCATCACCATCAATGAATAATCGTTTTAGAGCATATGGCATTTAACGAGCAACAATGGAAATCTATCCTAAAGAACAACAAAATGATGGGGATTCTAAATAGAATCTTTTTTCATCACAATGCTCATAGTTGGGAACAAAAGGATGTTGTAGAGGTTCAGTAGGACAATTCTTTAGGCATGCTAATTTTGACTAAGAACGATGATGGTTTATCCCTCAAAAGATTTATAAAAGGGTTTATCAGTTTAAGGAGGAATAATAATAGAAAAGTACAAAGAATATAACTAAGAAGATTTATACCTTGAACCTCAACAGTTGCCATTGAGGTGGATAGAACAGAAGAGGAAGATATATTTGGACAATCTAAATTGTGATGCATATTATTAGACACTTGAACTGATGATTCTATACTGACAACTTCCCCAAGCCGAAGAGATGAATGATTCACATTTGTATGATCCATGTTAAAATCAGTAGATGGATTCTGCACTAGTTGACTACTGGATGGATGAAGAAACAATTCTTTATCTACAATAATGCTATCAATGGTAGAATAAACAGGTTGATCACGAACTGATTGACATCAATGTTCTCTTATAGACAACTCGGGTCAATCTAAATTATATGTCATTTTGGGCATATCAGTTTTACACCTCTTATTTGTATGACCCAAAAAAGAAAGAATAGCATTACTCTTCTTTGCAGCATAAGCTTCTCGATGCCACTATAGAATCTCATGTTTTTCATTTTCTAGCATTTTAGCATACTTTTTATGCCTCTTGGCATTTTTATCCATATTTGAAAGTAGACAAACCTAAAATGAAGGGGAAAATAACCAACAACTATACATGCTAAAAAGATATTGAAAAAATGGAGGAAAATAAAGCCATAAATTAATAAAACAAGATCAAATTATCAACATGTAATTGTTGTATTTCATTGTATAATTATATAATATTTTTATATAAGTGTACAATTTAATTGTATATTAAATAATTATATTTTGCAAATAACTTTTAATAGTAAATGATAATTTAATTTAAAATAATTTCACACTATGCTGGAAAATTTTAAGATATAATGTAAATTAATCGTAGTAGTTAATGACAACAACAATAACACTCAGTAGGAGTCCTGCTGAAGTATGAGATTTTGAGAGATCTAGTAGTATACAACTTTATCCCTACCTAATAGAGAGATTGTTTCCGATGATTATAGTAGCCATTTAACAAAAATACTAATATGACGTAACTCATTATGTTATTTATATTAATAAAAATTTTAATATTGGACAATTTTCCCAAAAATTAAAAGTTAGGGTACTTTAGCGTCACTTTTTAAAATTTGAGTTAATATTACAAAATTAAGTAAATTTTATTTTTTATATTAACCCTTGCATGTAAGTAAACCTTTTTTTAAACAAAATTAACAACATTTTATGTAAAAAAGGAATAAAATATTCTTTTTACCTATAAAATCATTACTATGATGTTGCTAAAATTCTCCCTTATTAGATTACGATCATGTTCAACAGTTTTAATTCACATAAGAAGATTTGTAAAATAAGGGAGAAGATCCTCCTTTGCAGAATATTTAAAGAAAAGGACAGCTCATCCTTACGAAGAAGCAATTTTTCTTTTCATCCAAACAAGCACATCTCTAGGGTTTTAAGCTATTAGATAGCATATATATTTCCAACAAGATTCACTTATGTCTACATAATTAATAAACAATATGTACGTAAACTCGAATTTAATAGTTTAAATTTGAATTAAATAAATTTTGAAACGAAATCCAATTTAAAAAACTAGCTGAAATGATTCGGAATTTTATTACAAAATGAGGACATTCTATCATTTCCTTTCAATCCTCTCTCAATGGTTATTTCTTTGGCATACAAATGATTGTGCAGGCAAATCATCTTATGCTAATTCAAACTTAGCGTTGTAGGCCTTAATATTGAGTGAAGAGTATCTAATTATCTTGATTTTTATGTGTAATCGTAATTTTAATTTTAATTTTTAACTTGATTTTAAATCACTTTTTGCGACTTATCATATGCATGAGTATTATTTTTTTATTCCTCCTTACAAACTTAATCAAAAGACCTGCAAGTTACTAAATCAGAGGAAAACATTAAAAAAACTTTTCTTCTTTATTGAATCTCAAATCATAATGAAGTTTTTATTGCTAATGGTCTAAACTCTTGGATTAGAACCTTTGTGATATCGACACCTGGTGTCGCTTGAGATAAAGTGGTACGATAGAGATGAGACCGCTATGTGGGGGATGCATTTTTAACCTATAAAGGATTTCGTCGTAGGGCCTTTTGTAGAATCTTAGGAACGATAAGAAAGACTAATGAGCCTTGTCAGTCTTGCAGTTCTTTTTGAAAAACATGGCTGGTGATTGAAGGAAAGAAGGCCATGGAGTTGGCTGATTTTAACTGGCTCATTTATGGTCACATGGTACGGCATTGGAGTCAGAGGGAATAACTTTTATTGATAGGCCTTATGTAACCGTTGATGCTTTGACGAGATGTTGTAGCAATTGATGATACGAAAAAGATGGACCCTGCATTGTAGGGGATTTGTATCGAGCCCAAAGGAGATTTACTGGCGGCGTGCATTTTCGTAGCAATCAGGCCAGTCAAAGTAAGATACCATGGTTTGAGTGAGTTAAAATGTTTCGAGACAATAATCGAAAACCTTGAAGATAAGTATGAGCCATCCTTGGTTGTTGGTTTGATTGAATAAGGCTCAAATCGGAGGGAAGAGACTCATGAGTTACTGCGAAAATCACAGAACTCTAATGATTCTTCAAAGTCTAGTGAAGATACCACCACTATGACCACCGATAGCTCAACAAATGGTCGGGTATCCTGCAATAATTCACATTCCACAATTATTAAGCAAGCAACATTTGAGTTACAAGTTAGTAGAAGACCTTATTATAGAAAATTAACAAAAAAAAGGTAAAGAAAAGAACGAGAGTAGGTCAATAGTAATAGCCTCTTGTAGGTCCTACAATTAAAAGGGTTTAAGTTATTTATTGTAGAGAACAAGACTTGACATTAAAAGATCGAAGAATTAGCAAGATAAATTTGAATTTTACCTTCCATAGATATGAAAATAGAGATGGTGGGTTGATTACAAAAGTCTTGTAAAGCCTGCATAGGTAGTACTCTCTGACAATTCTCAGTGTTAGCAGGAGAAGATCCGTAAAAGTTAAAACATACCTAAAGAAGCCTGAGAAGTTAAGATGAACAAACTATAAGAAAACAAATGCTAGTGCGACACCCACACCCAGTTATTGATTTAAATTCAATTATAAGGTTTTCAAGAAATCAAGAAATTAGGCAATAATATTAATTGTATTGTAGACACAACATATTTTATAAATGTAAAGATTTGAAAAGATCAAGATAGAGGTCAATAAATGGACTATATATAAGTGCAATATGCTACTGAGGTGAATACAGCTTTAGAAGAAACAAAAAGATGATTTTATGTCACTATGATCCAATTGAGCATATTAAAAATGTGAAATTTGCTATGTAAACTATTGTTTTAACAATTCATCGAGTAGAACATTTATGTGTAAATCAAGCAAGAAGGTCACTTTTATAACATCTAAAGGTTAAAATTGGTACAGTATGAAATCTTGTAAGAGAAATATTATAAAACACACAGAAATCCAGCAATAAATAAGTCCATTAACTCTTTCACGTGTAATAATGGAACAATTAAGAGGTGGTTCAGACATTGCATGGGAATATAGCCGAGCTCTGAGTTTAAGCTCATGCATTTTTACCGGAGCAAAAAGTGTTACATGTCCTTAAACTTTTATAGGTTATTAACGAAAATTTGGAAGAAATGGACATACTTGCATTGAAGAGGAGTACAAATTGTTCGGTGTTTGTTGGTATTGTTGAAACGACCACCTCTAAAGTAAACACAAGGAAGCGTGTGAATCTATAGAAAATAAAGCAAAAGATAGATTTTTGATATAATGAACTAAGAAGCAAAAAGAAATGGAAATGGAGGTACGATCTAAAAGTTGATAAAGTCACTAACAGCTTTTGTGAATGGAACTTCCGATAGTCTTGTTTAACACAAAAAATATGTAACTGATGGGAACAAAGGAATAGTAAAGCCTTGGAAGAAGTATATATGTAACAAATGCAAAGTACTGTTTCTTTTTTTCCTTCAGTTAGAAAAAATGCAGAGAGTGATATAAGAGGGGAAACGGTGGATTGGAAAGTAACCAAAATAGGTCTTGATTCTTCATCGTGACCAGCTATATAGGCGACTCCTTTTACAAAGCTCAGCAGAAAATTTGTTTGCCATAAAGTTTTCTACATTGAAAAAACAAGAATTAGAAAACAAAAAGTTACCAAAAAATAGAGCGATTGATAAATTCTGAGCTAACGTTTGTTCTTTATTTTGAACTCGTGGCTAATGGAACAAAAAGGAAAATGAATGATTATCAAAAACAAAAGACTGAGAAGTAACAGGAAAATAGTAAGAAAAAACTTATCTACAAAATTTGGCAATAGTAATCATATGATAATTAAGGTTGTTGTTACAATACCAATCACTATGTTATCTCTCTAAAAAAGGCAAGCCCTTAAACTCTTTGCGGCCTTCTTCACGTTATCACCTTTAGTTCTAAAAAATCATCCAACACAAGCATCATTGTAGAATGTCTCCTATGATTAGGTAGAACATAACATTAGTGGCAATAGCTATTCCCTCCAGTAATAATATAATCTTGAAGATAGAGACAGTAGAAACATGATAGGCTTTTATCTAAAATTGAACATTTGGATTGCAAATAAAAAACTTGATGTCAAACATTCAAATTGAAAAGGAAGTGTTCATAATTACGATGGAGAAATGAGGCAGAAATACAGAAAACTCTAAACTTGACCTATGAAAGAAAATTAACAATGAAAATACACAAAATCCCCACCTACTTTAACGAGAGAGGAGTTGGTTTTCTTAGAAGCTCCAACACAACTTCATTTTTCTCATCAAGTCGATTACATGTTTATTTCTTGCCCATTCTGAAAAATATGAAGTAATATCAAAGGAAAGAAAGAAGGGAAGATAAGTTGAAAACATTCTACTTTACGCAACAATTGAAAACATAGGGAAATAATATAGTTTAGCAGGTGGACTATAGTATTAACTTTTATCAATGTGGTCTTTTTCATTTGTTTTCTTGACAATATGATTTAATTACTTGGAACCAGAAAAGGGGACTTGATATGACATGCATATTCCTATTTTTTTGTTTATGTTCTTAAATTATCTTTATAGAAGTATAAATTTAGGATTGATAGGAAAATCAGAATTTAAGATTTAGTCAATTGTGTCAGATAATTTAATGTTAACAATGAATGTGATATTTTCCCGAGCTCCTCAAGTTTGAAGGATGTGAGGTTATAAATGAATCACTAACTTGATATGGCTAATTTATGTCAGCTTGTGATCAAATCTTTTTATACTGGATTCTCCCACTCAGTTACTCCACTCAATAATTCTAAACTACTAGATATTTTCACTTAATCATTGCAAAGATTTATGTCAGATAATCTAATGTTATCACCTATTAAGTCATGTCGTGTAAGGCCCCAAATTGTACCCTAGTTGGAATGTTTCATTAAACATGTATTCCATATGACTTAATTATGTTTTTAAAGAATCATACTTGGAAAATTGGAATTAAATTGGCATCATAGATATTTAAGGTATTAATGTTGAGCCCAAGGCCTCGGAAAATATGTTATGAAT
>JAOTJB010000210.1:42516838-42551404 GCA_027123815.1 Erythroxylum minutifolium
GGCTGCTTTTTCCAAGGAAGGAGATCTACAGTAGATATTATGTTCTTTTTAGGTACCCAGATTTTCTTGGGTCCTTTAGGGTTAGTCTTAGAAATATTCATAGAATGATAAAAAGAAGACTGGTGAAATTTCTTTCTATAAGGAACAAACTTCTTTTTGTAATGAATATTGTTTTTAGCAAACCCTAGACCACTTTTATCATTAGGGTGTCGATAATTTCTAATCATGTCATTCGTTTTCTTCGTACTTCCAGTAAAGTTTGATAAATATGCTGAAAGAGAATTAATCTTTTATTTCAACTGACTAATTTTCTCAGATCTATCAATAGAAACTTTTTTCTTCATATCGTTTACTTGTTTCTCAAGACAGACATTTTCTTTTTCTAATACTTCCGTGTTCCTCAAGCTTTCAACATACTTTCCTTTTAAGGATCTATACTGCTTTAATATAACATGTGAATCTTCTATCAATTCTAAATATGCATCTTGAAGTTCATTAAAGTTAGAAGTTACCTCTTCGTCACCCTGTTTTTCGGCTACTAAGCATATATTTGCTTGTTCTGATGCTTCTGAATCAGAATTAGATTCGGATGACTCCAAATCTTCTTAAGTTGCCATCATACTATTTTATTTCCTTTATTCTTCTTCGGTTCTCTTCTAAGCAACGGACATTCAGACTTGTAGTGTCCTATTTTGTCACACTCATAGCAAACTATAGAGGTCTTGTCGTTCTTGACTTCTTCTTTGCTATTTTTCTTAAAAGAAAAGCTTTTATTTCCTTTTGCTTTCTTTTTCCACATCCTTCTGATCTTTCTTGAAATGAAAGATAATTCATCATCCTCCTCACTTGAATCGTGATCAGATTCACTGGTATCATCATTCTTGACTTCTTCGATCTTTAATGCTTTTGACGAAGAACTTCTATTTCTCTGAGTCTTGTGATTTTTCTGACCAGCCTTTAATGCTATGGATTTGTCTCTCTTAGGTTTGTCTTCAGCATCCAGCTCTACTTCATGTATCTTCAAAGAACCAAGCAATTCGTCTAGCTTTAGTTTGCTCAAGTCCTTGGCTTCTTGTATAGCAGTGACTTTGGGTCTCCATCTTCTTGGTAGACTTCTGAGAATCTTCCTCACATGATCTTGATTATCGTAGATTCTCCCAAGAGCTTTAAGTCCATTAATGATAGTTTGAAATCATCCAAACAACTGATCAACAGACTCGTCTTCTTGCATTTTAAACAGCTCTTATTGGTGTACAAGAATACTGATCTTGGACTCTTTCACCTAGTTTGTGCCTTCATGTATGATGGATAGAGTGTCCCACATCTCCTTCACAGTCGCGAATCTATAAACTTTATCATATTCACTTCTGCTCAACGCACAACTCAGAAAAAACTTGGCCTTTGAATTTAATTGAAATCTGACTTTGTGATCAGCTGACCATCTGTTACGAGGAATGACATTTACTTCATCATCTACTGGTTCGTATGGTCCATTCTCAATGATATCACAAAGATCAATGTGAGTGGATTCTATGAAGAGCCGCATCTTGTCCTTCTAATAATGATAATCTTTACCATTGAACACAGGAGGTCTTATGACGGAGGCACCTTCAGCTATAAAAACATGTGATTATGCCATGGATCTTTGTCCTCACTTTGTAAAGGTAGTTCTAGGAAACCGAGCTCTGATACCAATTGAAATAAATTACACATTAGTATAGACTTTACGTACATGAAACTCGATACACAAGAAGGAGGATTGAATGGCGTATCCTTTTTGTGAATATAAAATCTTGTTAAGAACTTCCCTTTCTTGTTAAAACGATATCACAAAATTTATACAAAAATTATTACATAGTTAAATTGCAAATAACTTCTGTATAATTGTTTAACAATAAAATAAACTAAAGTAAAGGATAGAGCATAGACGCTGCGATTTTTATATTAGTTCACCCGAAACCGTGGGCTACGTCTAGTCCTCAAAGTTCGTCTGAGTGTTTCACTATGCTCCAAACGATTATAAGTATTCTTTCTTCCCTTCCAGAGCCTCTTCAGGTCTCTTACAAAGTATTTTTTTCAGCTATCTTAGCCTCTCCAGGCTATCAGCCTTTTCTTTCTCTCACTAGAAAAAGATTGTGAGGTTTTGTTACAGTAGGGTTAGCTCTCTTCGTATCGTACTACAAAATTTCTCTTATTTAAGTAAGCACTGAACGCCCAAAGATCACTAATTTCAAAATCATAAGATTTGTAAGAATTTCTTTTTAACATTATAACATCTTCTACTACGACTAGTATTTATAGCCTTCTTCTCTAACTACTTCTTGATCATTGATAACCGCTTCTTGATTCCTGATAACCGTCATGTAGTTGAGTTCTATAACTAACTCTGACTAAATAACTGTTTTGTCGTGCTAATGTATCTTTATGGTATCGTCTATGTCTTTTTTGTGTCTGTATTGTCTTTGCGTCTATGTTGACTTTGCGTCTGCGTCTACGTCTGTATTTTGATTTTGCGTCTATGTCTGTGTTTATAGTCATTGTGTCTGCATTTGTGTCTGTATTTTGACTTCGCTTCTGTGTCTGTGTTTATATTGTCTTTACGTCTGCGTTTATATTGTCTTTGTGTCTATGTTTCCTTTTGCGTCTGTGTTCTGTACTTTTTCTGCACACTTATTACACTTGTCAAAAATTTTCATTTGTTTCTAACATTATTATTATTTGATTGTCATCAAAATTAATCATCGTGAAGTCCTTTTGACTTAACAAGATGAACCTGAAGCATATAAACCGATGGATTCATCTCTATTAGATGAAACTCATATATACGCCAAAAAAACATTAGGAGGAAAAATCCAATAACCTTCTTGGAAATTACTGATTTCATCAATATCAACATTGGTCTGTTGATCAATAATACTAAATTTAACAAGATCATGGCCTTTAAAGACATACTTATACAATTACTTGAAAGACTTAACAGTAAAACATATTTCAAAATTTATGTGGAAATTAATGAGAAGCAAAAGATATGGACTATGAGGAACTACCCATCTATTATCAATCTCATGTTTATAAATCTTTACTTTTCGACCATCATCTCTCCTTCTATAACATGCATAACTATCCTCACCATAGACAGTAAAAGTAGCAAAATTTTAGGGATAATGGTTCTTGCAGACACCATTTCTCATACAAGGGTTGTCTTTATTCATATGACCATAAGAACCGTGGATCATGTGTTTAATGACAAGAGAATAGAACCGTGAAATTTGAACAAGGTCTTGTATTTCAATAGATATGATTTGGTCATAAGATTCTGGATTAAGTAATTTAGAATGCAACTTAAGTATCAACAACAAATAAGCATGAGGAAATTAAGTAATTTAGAATGCAACTTAAGTATAAACAACAAATAAGCACGAGGAAAACCACACTTTTGGAACTCAATAATATAAACATAAGTGGCAACCTCTCCAAAAATCTATTTCTTGATTAGATCATTTTTTAAGGATCTAAAATTTAGCTCTAAAAACTCTAGCTAATAAATCAGGCCTATCTTATGGCTTTTTCTTAAAACTTAAGATTTTCTTGAATCTCTTTCCACATGAGGTTGCAAGTCATGGTGAGGAAAATTTTAGGTTTACCATACTTCTGTACTAGAGTCATTGCATCAAGATAACAATGTTTTATGTCTCTTAGACCACAACTCAATAGCCAATTTGATAACCTTCACTCTAACCGAATATAATATTATCCAAAACACTCTACAATATCTCTGTCCTTATCTCATTTTGTCTCTTTATATGGAAATTGAACCTAGATGTTTCAATCTTTATACAAACACCCACAATAAATTACTGAAGTAGCCTTAAGCTATGGAGCAATATTGACTGATCATGTTCTCTTATTTGGAGCCTATAACAATAGTACTCTCTAGTAGAAATAGTGCCATCTTTATAGAATTCTTAACCAATAACTAAAAATTATACAAATAAATCGAATAAATAAAAGGATAAGGTTAGACAACACTATAATAATGAAATAGGAAAACAAAAACTTGCTTGTATTCTCCATATTAGACAAATTAGGTGGATCAACAAAAGAATTGAAATTAACGTCACATCCATCATTTGAAGTAGTGTTCCTCATTCCCTTTGAAAACAACCGTTTAATTCCACGATGCCATCTAGATTTACCACAAGGAAATAAAAGAGGATATTGAAAGGGATCATAATAAGCATAGTAAGATTAGACTCTATAACTTGTGCCTGAATGACAATAGACAAAGATGTGTGGAGATTTATTAACCTTTCATCATCCACGTCAACCATATAGCAGCTACTTGTGATGCAATGGGAAGATTGTACACATGTTGATCAAGGCTAGGATAACACCTTAAGACTATTGTATGATTGTCAAGTTTTGGAATGACCTTAAAACTCCTAAAGAACTTAGTATAAGGATTATATTCTAGGACTGACATAATCAGTTTTAATGTATCCTTATGAAGTTTATCACAAATTGTTGTCCTTCTTCTAAGTTCCCCATTAATATCAAGAAAAATAGAATTGGATACCAGACATTCTATCAATTGTCGAAACTAAACTGTCAAGTAAATGATAAACGTAACCTTAAACATGGAATGTATAAACACTTTTCTTTTTTTTTGTTAAGTCTTGATCATACCTAGTTCTATACGAAGTAAAAGCCATAATATTATCATATGACGAACATTCTTCCTGAAATGCTCAGACTCTTCATCACCATCAATAAATAATTATTTTAGAGCATATGGTGTTTAACGAGCAACAATGGAAATCTCTCCCAACGAACAACAAAATGATGGAGGTTTTAAATGGAATCCTTTTGCATCACAATGCTTATAGTTGGGAACAAAAGGAAGCTGTAGAGATTCAGCAGGACAATTCTTTAGGCATGCTAATTTTGACTGAGAACAATAATGGTTTATCCCTAAAAAGATTTATAAAAGGGTTTATTACTTTGAGGAGCAATAATAATAAAAAAGTACAAAGAATATAGCTAAGAAGATTTCTACCTTGATCCTCAATAGTTACCATTGAGGTTGATAGAACAGAAAAGGAAGATATATTTGGACAATCTAAATTGTGATGCATATTATTAGACACTTAAACTGATGATTCTATATTAACAACTTCCCCAAGCTGAAGAGATGAATGATTCACATTTGCATGATCCATGCTAAAATCAGTAGATGGATTTTGTACCAGTTGACTACTGGATGAATGAATAAATAATTGTTCATCTACAATAATGCTATCAATGGTAGAATAAATAGGTTGATCATAGACTGATTGACATCAACGTTCTCCTATGTACAACTCAGATCGATCTAAATTATCTGTCATTTTGGACATATAAGTTTTACACCTATTATGTGTACGACTAAAAAAAGACAGAGTAGCATTACTCTTCTTTGCAGCATAAGCTTCTTGACGTCGCTGTAGAAGCTCATGTTTTTCATTTTCTAGCATTTTAGCATACTTTTTACGCCTCTTGGCATTTCTATACATCTTTGAAAGCAGACAAACCTAGGACGAAGGGAAAAATAACGACAACTATACAAGCTAAAAAGATATTGAAAAATGAAGGAAAATAAATCCATAAATTAATAAAATAAGATAAAATTATCAACATGTAATTGTTATATTTCATTGTATAATTATATAATAATTTTTTATATGTGTACAATTTAATTGTATTTAAATCATTATATTTTGCAAATAACTTTTAGTAGTAAATGACAATTCAGTTTAAAATAATTTTACACTGTGTTGGAAATTTTAAGATATACTGTAAATTAATGCAAACTAGTTATTGAAATTAATATAAATTTTTAGCTTAAAAGAAACTAATAATTTTGGAAAAAATCATATATACAACGTTATCAATAAGTTCATATTACTTTAATTTATCAAATTCTCTTATAATACAATTTAAGAAATCATTGAAAGTAACTGTTTGAATTAATTATTGATTAAAATATTATTAGATTTTCAAATAATCATCAACTTATAAATATGATATACATTCATAAAAATTTTAAATTTTCAATGCTTGAAATAAAAAAATCAAACTTTTCACTAATTATAAATGGATTTTAATTTCATGACTTTTATAAGACGTTTTAATTACAACAAAAAAGCTTCATCTGACATTTAAACTTATAATTATTATAAAAATAGAAACATTTTGAGAATTGTTTGTGATAACCCAATTATAAAATCATATATTTACTATAAATGGTGAAATTCTTGTATATTTAAAAGACATTATATGATAATTTATTTTTGACAAATATTTTAATTTTTAATAAATAATAGATGATTTTATAATGTATCATTACTCTAAATTTTAAAGACTTTTACATAACTTTTTAAGATTATAAAAAATAAATGTATGCATATATAATATTGTCTACATATATTTTAGTTGAAAAAAATGTTTTATGATCATATTGAATGAATAAACAAATATATTTATTTTAAATTGAATACAGGTTAGTATTTTAAAAATAAGTTAATATATTTGGTATTTAGTCATTGTGGTAAAATTAATAAATACTTGTATATTATACATGTAACCATAATCAAAGTTTACAATTACTTCAAAATGTCATTGGAGTAATTTTTAAAATTTTATCTGCCAGATATTGTGATAGAGTGTGACTAAAGTCGTATGCTTGGAGCTAAAATATGGGTAGTTGATGACCAGTGGTGTATTACGATAAAGAATTAATGCAAAAGTTTTGGTCATAATAATAATTTGAAATTTTTAATCTTTTAAATAAAAATTAAATATTTCACTTTTTATAAATGGATATTAATTTGTTGAGTTTTAATTATTATAGAAAAGGTTTATTTGACATTTAAACTTAAAATCATTTTAAAAACAAATACATTTTGAGAATTGTTTGTAGTAACTTTACTTATAAATCATATATTTACTTAAAATAGTTAATTTTTTATATTTAAAAGACATTATATGTTAACTTAATTTTTAAAAATATTTTAATTTTTAATAAAATAATACATGGTTTCATAATGTATTGCACATTAGTTAAAATTTTAAAAAAAATTACATGATAACTTTTGAAGATTCTTAAAAATAAATATATGCCTATATAATATTGTCATTATATATTTTTGGCGCAAAAAAATCTATTATGATCATATTGAATAATTAAAAATATATTTATTTTAAATTGAATATATCATAGTATTTTAAAATTTATTTTATATATTTAGTATTTGCTATTTAATTATTGTAGCAAAATTAATAAATACTTGTATACAGTAAATGTAACATATTAAATATTTTAAAAAAATTTACATGATAACTTTTGAAGATTCTTAAAAATAAATATATGCATATATAATATTGTCTATATCTATTTTTGGTGCAAAAAATCTATTACGATCATATTGAACGAATTAAAACAAATATATTTATTTTAAATTTAATATAGAATAGTATTTTAAAGTTTACTTTATATATTTAGTATTTAGTATTTATTTATTATAGCAAAATTAATAAATACTTGTATACCCTAAATCTAACCATATTAAAACAAATTTTAAAAATTTAAATGACAACTTTTTAAGATTCTTAAAAATAAATGTATGCATATATAATATTGTCTATATATATTTTTGGTGCAAAAAATCGGTTATCATCATATTAAATGAATTAAAACAAATACATTTATTTTAAATTGAATATAGAATAGTATTTTAAAATTTATTATATATATTTATTTATTATAGAAAAATTAATAAATACTTGTATACTGTAAATGTAACTATATTGAAAATTTTGAAAAAATTTTACATGATAACTTTTGAAGATAAATATATGCATATATAATATTGTCTATATATATTTTTGGTGCAAAAAATCTATTATGATCATATTGAATGAATTAAAACAAATATATTTATTTTAAATTGAATATAGGAAAAGCAATTAAGAAAAGACATAAACCAAGTGAAAGTCAGAAACTACAACGTTTCCTTCATTATTCATTGTGCACTATCTATATCCGTTTGCACGTGTGTGTGAGACGGAGAGAGAAGAAAAGTGATTTTGACAACTTATTCATGGAGAAAGCATACTATGTAATATATAACATGTGGAAAGTGGACAAGAAATATACAATAAATGGTCATAACAGAGTTGGCATTTTGGTGCATGTCACACACGTTATTTCCTTTTTTTGAATTTCATTAAATACATATAATTACTAAATTGATAAAAAAATAACTCTGCAAATATATTACGAAAGAAAAGCCAAGAATTTACGAATGTTGGGTAAATGAGGCTTAAACCTCTTGTATACAGTAAGACGGAGGATATGATGAATTCAATATATGGTTCAGTATAGTTCGGAGCTCGACCACCATCTTTAAATATATTCACTGGTGAACGCCTTTGAGACGATACAAATCCACTTCCTGATTGATGGATAAATAATTAAAAAAACTCATCATTTTAACTAAAACTAATATGACACCTAATAAGTTGTTTATAGTTTTAAATGATGACACCTAATAAGTTGTTTATAGTTTTAAATGAGTGGCGTACGACTAAAAAGTTTTTGTCATATCATAATACAAAGCTTATCATTAATCTTTTTCTTTTTACTGTATACTTTAGCACACAATATCTGGTTTTTTTCTTGAGTATCTTTCTTTTTGTCTGTGAAGGTTTGACGTTTAATAAATAACCATCAGTAAAAATTTACTGCATTGAATGATTTAGTAAATGGGGTTGATAAATGATCTAAAGGAATAGTAAAATGCAGGTGGCAGTCATTTCATTTCAGTAAGGGTCCCTTAAATGAATGACAATAGAGGCACTAGTTGAAAACAAAGAGTGCATTTAAATAATAAAAATTTGATGTAATCCTGATAGCTACTACACGATGGTTCTAAAATGACGGCTTACGAGAGGCATCAGATCACCTGTGTCACTAACACTAGTCCTATTTTGTGCCTAAAATAAAATGTCGATATTTTAACTCGTTTTAATTAAACCAAACATCTAATGCCTTAGCTTATTTTGCTTCAGCCAAGCTGATTCCTTGTCTTTCTTTGATTTTGCTTCCCACCTCAACTCTTTCTTTCCCCTGTTAATTTATGGAACATCTCCGTCCTAGATCGAGCTTTAGGATTCTTAAAGGCTTAGGTATGCTCTGCCACTCTCTCGCTTTCGTTTCTTCCATGAATCTCCTATACTTTCTTGTACGCTTGCTCTTTTTCTCTAACCATTTTAGGTGCTTCTCTCTTCACAAAAACATAAAGACAGTGATTGTCTGAGTATCGCCAAGAAAAAGAGTTTTAGAGGTAAAGAGAGATGAGAACTTCCTAGTCTAGTTTTATTTTGTGGGTTTGATTTCTTGGAGAAACTAACTTTGTTGGTGAGAGATGGAGATTATGTATTACTAGTTGACCAAGTCCACATATGAGGACTCTCTCAAAGTCTTGGAGGCTGATATACAGTATGCTAATGCTTTGTAAGTTTTGTTTCTGTAATCAGTTTATGTTCTTTTCACTTTGTTTCGAAATTTCTAGTCTTTTTCTTTTCTTCTTCTTCCTTCTTTCTGTACTTTTTAAGAACGATGGTTCTGGTTTTTGTACTTCTCCTTTTTACGTTTTTAATGGTGTATCCATATAGGATTTTCATAGTTTTGTTATGATCAGTTATAGGAATTTGACTGCTTAGTGAATTGGTAAGAAGGAAGATTATTGTTGTCTTTTGATTAGGCTTATGCATTAAGTTACCTTTTATGTTGGTTAACTCAAATTTATGATCCTTTATAATCATAGGAAGCAATACCCTACAGGGAATTGATCATTTCTGAATGACTTATGTGAAGTAGAAAAGATTGCAACTTTCCATCTTATTTAACCTTATCCCTACTCCATACGCAGAAGATTGAATTTTGATCTTGATAAAGTGAAGTCTACATAGTTATTCATAGCTAAAGTAGCTTACTTTGACCAATATTGGATTTTCATACTGTCATGATTACAATTCTGTGAGTATTTAAAATGGTGCATTACTGATGGGATTCTATTTCCTTATTCCCCTTTATATGCGGGTTAGAGGATATGTCTTACTCTTACATATATTGATATTGTAAGGATATATTCAATAGATATTTTTTTTGCTTAATGATTGATCAAACAGTGATTTGGGTATTTTTCCTAAGAAAGGAAGGTTTTCTAGGTTAGAAAAATTTGAAGGGGCATTCTTGCACAGTTATGATTAATCAATGAAAGATTGGCATTTGGTGTGTCAGAAGCTACAAATGTAGCAAGACGTGCCATTAGAATAGGCTCGTTGCTATTTACTATGGAATCTCTTTGGCCTATTGAATTATAAAAGATTTCTTCTCTTGCTGGAGCATTATTTGGTTTGATGCTTCAAGTTCTCGCTGCTTATGTTTAAGAGTGGTTCATTGAAATATGTGACCTTTCCAAATCATCTCAAATTGTGTCATTTACGAGGATGTGGTGCAACCCTCCTCTAATTGTGAATGACCTCCCTCAGGTTTCTTTAAACTGGAAATATTTATCGAATTGGTGCTTTCACTTGTATATATTGTACTTCTTAATGACAATTACCATGTTCCAGTATCCCTGATCCTCAGATCCTGATTTTCACTTGGACATGAAATTAAATGCTTCTTATTATATTGCAATCGAGTTGCTATTGGAAGTTTTTGTGAACCATCTTTCTGGCACCCATATTTGTTTTTTGAATTATATTTTTACCCTTTCAGTTAGTGATGATAAAAGTGCTAAAGCACAACAAACTTTGTGTTCTTTGTACTAATTGTATTGAAGCAGTGACATTTAGTTCTTGATGCAGATAAAAAATTCCAATTTTGCTGATAAGAACTTTTCAGTGAGTGTAAGCAAGTCAACAAATGAGGTTGTTACTATATATATGAAGGATGAGACTAGAATGGATCTAGTTATTCGTCTTCCTATGTCTTACCCTTTACTTTCCGTGGATGTTGAATGTATGAGAAGCCTAGGCATTAATGAGGTGAAGTAAAGGAAATGGCTGAAGTTAATGATGATGTTTGTCCGAAATTAGGTATTATCTACATAAGTCACCGCTTTTTTTTAAGTTATTCTCATCCTGGTTAAGGTGGTACTTGTCTAGGATTATGAGCTTCTAGCTTATCCTATGAATGTAGGAAAAATGAGTACATTGCAAAGAATTCATGGAATGAGAAGTAGGATTTTGAAGGGGAAAAGAAAATGAGGTTAAATTAACACATCACTGTAGGTTTCCCAATAAAGATGCATTGAGTTCTTGGTCGATGTCTAAAAATTCTTAGAAGATTCAACATTGTTAATTAGCTATATAAGAAACCATTCAACTCAAAAACTTGAGCTGTTGGGTGAGGCTCATAAGTGAATAAGCCATTTATAGTAAATAAATCAATTATAGATTTGCATTTCAATTAAAAGTAATTAAAATAATTAGCATAACTGTGATGTTCAATTAGGAAGATGGATAAATGAAGATTCTTATGCTTGATCTATCTTTTCCCTTTTCTTAATGTGATAAAAAGGATAAGTTAAGAAAGTAGTGGTTGATACATGTTTCACGAATCCTTATTTATGAACTAATCATGCTTGGAAAACATTAATTTGGATGAACTGGCATGAGAGCATGATATGAATTGGGAATGTCTGTTTGAAGATTTTTAGAAGTGATGATTCTTCTCTTATATAGAATGGGGCTTTCGCTGAAGCCATTCAAATATGGAAGAGTAATTATGACAAGGAATTTGAAGGTGTTAAGGAATTTGTAGGACTTGCAAGCACAAGTTCCATTCTGCCTGCCAATATAAGTGGTTCTCAACCTTTCAAAATCATCATGACTTTTATCCCCATCTCCATTTTGATACACTTCAATGATCAATATGGTCCATCCTGAAGCTTAAATTCATAGCAGCAATTATAATACAGAACTTTAAGAGATTACCCATTGCCATAGCCTCAATTGCTCGCTAGAGTATATTGTCGTGGCTAAAGCCCTTGGTTATATGATCATCGGTAGAATTGATGACAATATAATGCACACTAGTGATGCAACAATTTGCCTAGCTGACTGGAGACACTGACATACAAGCCCTAAATTTCCAACAAGACTTTAGAAGGCAATAAGAATGAAGATTTATGGTACTTGAAATTTGGAAGCAAAAAGTCAATATGACGATGCTATATACTCAATAGTGTTTATGTACATAAAATTTTAATGATAATTTTCTATTGCTTATTGGCGTTAACAAATAGTTTTGGAATTTCTGTCCTGAACCAATCATTTCCAAGGTTTATTATATTTTAGTTGATGATATTTCCTTATGGATCCATACTTGTAGGAGATGTAACTGCTTATGATATTAAAATCTGCATGGAAAGTGTCTCTAGTTGTTGATAAACACGATTCAAGCATTACAGCCATTGTAGTTAACTGGGATTAGAATGCTTTGAATAGTTATCCATACGTGCACATATGTCAACATGACCTTCATTTGAAAGTTTTATTAGATGGAACAATTATAACATGTGTTAATAATATAGTGCATACTCGTACTACAAGAATTCTCTATTCTAGCAAGTCTACGACATCTATGAAAATGCTATTGATTTGTTCTAGCACCAAAATTGCCTACATCATCTGGAGGATAACAAATCGCAATTTTCCAATCCTAAATTGAGGAAAGAAAGTAATATTCCATATCAACAGTTGGGATTCTTAAAGAACATCAAGTGCAAGGGGGATGAGAAGTACAAGACCATAGAACACTAACAAACACATCAAGGTACCTCAAATTCTCTATTCTTCACTGCTTACCCTGAAACACTAACAAATAGATCAAGGTACCTAAAAAATATAACAGTTAAGTTCAAAGGCTTATACTAAACCATAAAAACATTTAAACATATAAACTAACACAATAAAAGCTTAAATACACACTCAACACTCAAATTCATAATAAATGCCTAACAAATTACACCTTAAAACACAATGTAAATCACAACTATCAACGTATTAGTCTTTGCCTGCCACAAAATTGACACTGAGATGTGAAGCAAATATCAATGCCCTACATTATCCTTATTTACAAACTGGGACATAACTTCCCATACCTCAGGTAATAATAGGAGATGGCATCTGCTTCATCTAAACTATAGCAAGCTAAATTGACACAAGCATCTGCAAAATCGTCAAGCACCCACCATCATCTTATTTCGCATCATAGACCTAAAAGCATTTATTTGCGGAAGATGAAAAACAACAGATATGTTGCATATGAACTGATTTCCATCAAGGTTGAATTATTAGCAAAGTAAACAACTAAACTATGAGTCAGGGAATCAAATCTCAGATGGTTAACTCCTTAAAAGATGAGAATGTGCATTAATTCAACCAATATTGCAAATAATTCTGTTATCAAGCTGACAATTAACACAATGACAAGAATGAATTATGATGCAAAATTTGAAGCTAACCATTGCAAGTTCTATAGCTTAGATTGGTTAGCAAGATTTTATGGTTACTGGCTCCTCGTGCTCGCTGAATGTAAACCAGCTATTATAATGGATAGATAAAAACTTGGAGTAAATCAAGGGATATTTCAAAACAAAAACAATATAAATTATAACATGTTGTAACTAGTAAATATGCAGTATAAGGATTTAAATTGAAGGAAAACTCATACTTGGTCAATTGTAATAAGCACATGTACGCCTTTCACAAGTGACAAATCCTTCCTCGAGTGAATAAGGACTCCAATAGTTGAACGACATAATCTAAATGCCAAAATGAAAAAGGATATAAAGATTGGATAACTTCTTCACAGAAACAATTACCCATCACCACTTAGCTCTCTTGATATGACTATTAATTCATGAATGTGGTCAGCATAACCACGGTCATAACACCATGACAAAAGATCATCAAAGCCCAATAGAAAAATAATTAATTTTATAGGGAGACTACTTTTGCTTCCGTAATTTCTATTTCATGTTTATAAAATCTTTCTACTTTATCTCAACCCAAATAGCTCAATAGATATAATTCAGTAATTCATTTACAGGCCCAAGACAATATAAAGGGTGAAACGTGAGGCTTCTGGAGAGAATTATAAAGTGAACCTTTGATGAGTGAATGGCATGATCGTGCATTTTGGTGAATGAAAGATTCTGTCACGATTATGCTAGTGCACGATCGTGCAACCCTATTACTCTTCACTCTGTAAGCATGATCGTGCATTTCGCTGAAATGTTAAAAGATGTTATAAACTGAAGACTGTGATTGTGAATATTGGGCACTAACTTGCAACTGCCAGATCTTTGACAAAGCAGAATATCTTAAAATTAGTACCTATACATAATATCTCCAAGCTCTCCTATCAACCAGTAGGACAGTAAAAAATGCATACATAAGATAAAACATCACAAAAAATGCAATGACATTATCTTAAATAAGATAATAAATCTTTTGCAAGAAAATACAACAATGTTTTAATAACTTTGTTCTGTCCCAAGCTAGGCAAACCGATGCCTCCTCTCCCCTTTGATTTTGTTTCTTGCTTTTATCTGTGAACATACGGTTTGTTTTCACTTGGGTTACGAAGAGAACAGAGCTGATTCAAAACTCCCTGTCTTTTTGTTTTTACTGCTTATAGAAGAAGATTGATGATAGTATCCTCACTGCATCACCTCCTCCAGTCCATATCCTCATGACATCACCTCTTTCAGTTTACCCCAAGCCCTTGCCCCACCTCCAATCTACTTCCCGGAGGCGTGACGCCATCTTCAGGGAAAGCTTCTACACCTATGAGATTCTTCTGACCGCCATTTCCTCCACAGGTGTGAGCTATTGTTTGTATGTTGTTAAGATGGTATTATGTTGTTTGAAAGTTGTTTCAGGTTATGACCATAATTCATTTCTTCTTTGTTTCCTTATATTACACTCCTTATACTTTTTTCTTTAATTAGACCAACATATCGTTATCTTGCATCTTTGATGAATCACATTCCTGATGTACCAATATTGACTTTGAAAGAAATTGTTGTTCTGAAGTGAGTGTAAAGATGTCTTTATTCAAGAAGACTTAGTTTCTTGTCTAGAATGGCCTTCGATCCTTTAGCTCATAGCATTAGAATAATATTTCTTTATTAAAAACACTAGAGAATTGTAGCCATTTTTACTTTCTCTTTCAATATGCAGAGTTCAGAAGGATGTCATATAGTCCTTTTGTTTGCAAGATCCTTTATTTCTGAAATCTTCTTTCAGTCATCCAAATATTTATTACAATGGTAAGGTGTTTATCCAAATTAGCTTTTGCTTTTTCCATGTCAATTTAATCTATGTAGGTGTAGACTTCATCCCTTTCTTTTTGGGATAATTGTTATACAAAAAATGCTAATGAAATTGATTATGAGATGTTCTCAGATTTACCTGCTATGGGGAAAATCCTTTTACTAACTGTTTCATTTGTTCTTGGTCGTTCACAAACCAAAATATTAATTTGATGTCAAAATTTGCAAGTATATGTATCGTTAGTTGTAATTAAAAATAGATATCATCCCACAGAGATTGACGTTAGACACCACTCAATTTAGGTTAAGCTTTGCATAAGAAAACGATTTCAAGAGATTAAAAAAAGCTGGAAATTAAATGAAAATTAATTAAACTAGCAATGAACACCCAATTAAGGCAAGATTTTCTAAATTATCCCTATTTTGCTTTCCTCTTTTATTCTTGATCCGGTTATGCTTGACCAAAGATTTTCTAATGTTCAACTACCCTCTCTCAAGGAGTAATTAGCCTACCCTAATTGAATGGATTAGAAATAGTTATGCTATCTCTAGACTTACTAACTTTTCCTGATCCTTCAACAAGATTTTAAGCACTCCTATAGGTGATTTTTAACAAGCAGTTAAGATCTCTCTTCAACTATTTAGAAAAACTTGAATATTTATTAGATCCTTTGGGAGCTAACTCTCGTTACACTACCCAACTCAAATAACGACAATCACCCTCTTGGTCTATTGTATGGTATAAGAATAATAAACATCACCAAACATATTTCATTGCATCAAAAATAATAAGAGTTCCACAAATAGTTGAAGAACAACTCCTACAAAATGTTTAGCTACTTATATATGTGAAAAATCCAACAAAATCCATGTTTTCACATTAAAATTTATAAAGAGAAAAGAATAAAGACTGGGTAAAGCCAAAGGCTCCTTCTCTCTACCCTAAAAAGCTAGAAAAACTCTTAAGCCTGATGTTGTAGCCACTTTTCCAAGATTGATTTTGTGTTTCCCTCTTCACTTTGTTGGCTATAACTTCCTCACCAGACCTCTGATTGACTTGAAATTTGAACTACAAGCTCCTCACACATTTTCCTCGCTCTCCACGAGATTTCATTATCATTTGAATTCTTTAAGTCTACTCAGTGGTGCCATTAAATCACCTACTGCAACTCTGATACCTGCATAATTCATCAATAAGGTGCATCAATCCATCCTAAAAAAATAAACCCCAAAAACTACCCTCAAACACTAGATATTGTAAAGAAATAACTAAACACTTCAAAGATCGAGAAAAGATACAAAAGATGGTAAAGCTCAAATAAATTGGAGCTAAAACACACAAAGAAACATTTAAAACACATGAAAACACACTAGAAACATAACCAAAAAACACACTTATCAACTTCCCTACAGTGAAAACTTTGCTTGCCCTCAAGCAAAATCAAACACAACCAATCCATTCTATCAATTCATCATTATAAGGATTAAGAGAATGCAATCTTTCAAACTTCGGCCACTTGAATTTCCAATTACTACACACATCATAACTAGTTTTTATCAGCATACATAAAAAAACTTAAGTTATGATACTATCGATCAAGGACAAGACTAAACTTAAAATGGATCTTCCTCATGGAATTCAGTCATTTCACTCAAGTGTTTAAGGTTAGTGTTTCACTCAAAACTCCCTATAAGGAAGTACACAACCATAGACTTGCAAATACACTGATTCTTCTCCATAGTGATTACATGCATAAATATATCAAAAGAACTTTGCTAATAGTTGTAATAGGTTAGGGTTTAAGGTATGTAAAAAGGAGTTTGAGGTCTTATCACAAGCACTTATAGAATAATAAGTATACAAAGGGAGATGGAATAATTTTTGAGACATGCAAATGGATATAACTAGCTACTCTGCACTTATTGTTGCTACTATATATTATTCTTTTCCTTTTTCCTTTTCCTTCCTTTTTTGAACAAAAATAAAGAAATACAAACTAACATTAGCAGCTACATGGAATGCATTCTAAAAGTAGAAGTGCAAAGAAAGCTGCTCAAAGTGTCTTAGAAAAAATATTTTAGTTAAAAAATACCAAACTAATGCAAACTTAGCACTCTTTTAAACATGTGATAGGGTAGTTTAATGAGGTTTTAGGTTTAAAATGAGGTGTTTTCTATAAACAAAACTTTTCAAAGGCTCAAAGGAATTTGCAAAGGACAATGACATTGGTTGGCCATTTAAGTCAAGGGCTAAAAGAATGAGGGCCTTAATCATTTCTATTTAGCATGCATCTAGTAGATTTAAATTGGTTCAGGGCAAGTTCTAAGGGTACTCTCTATAGGAGTATCACATAATTAAGAAAATGATATGACTATGGAATAGAGTCATATAGGCTCAACTTCTAACTTAGGCTCAAATGAAAATCCATCATGTTTCTACACATCACCTAATCACTCAAATATCAATTTCTGAGTAAGCCTATGTAACCAACTACTCAAGCCAATCTGCATGGTTCACCTTCTATCCAAGTGGCCTAATTCAATCTTTAAGCATATGACTCAATCCCATTCCAACTACTATGATAGAATCTCAAGGCAACAACTTTTATCTCACAGAATCAAATTTAGGGAAAAAGATAAACCTATAACTAGCAACCTAACATGCAGCCTGCAAGACATGCCAAAGTGTAATGCAAACACAAACATCAAGTAATTAGCTACTTAGCTACCAAGCTACCTCTCTCCACACTTAAAGGAAAAATTGTCCTCAATCTATGATGAGATAACTATAAGTAAAGAACATAATTACTAAGGCCAAAAACCACAAGACAAAATAAGTAACAATGCAACGGTCACAAAAGAATTAGAACCAAACCAACAAACAAAAAACAAATACAAAAGCAACAAAAGACGTAGTTTAGAAAGCTTATGGAGTGGGCAGAGGCGATGGGGTTGGAGATGGCACGTGGAGTCCTTACATCTCCAAAAACTTATGGATTTTTTTATTGAGGTACCGCTTTTGGCGGGTTATTTGGTGTATTTGCTCATTCATTTGGTTAAGTTGTTACTGTGTGTTTCTGTTGCTTTGGGCCAGGAGTTTGTATACCAGCTACTAACCTATTGGCCCCTCTTGTTCCTCAGCTGATGTATAAGAGTCTAGAGATTATGTAGAACTTGAAGCTCCACTTGAAATCCTGTGCTTGACTGCAGTGCATGTGTGAGGATCTCGGAGCTCTATGCTATGGTGTAGTAGTATCTCCGCATGTCTTAAATGCAATGCATCAAAATACTCATAAGGAACAAGGGTTAGTCCATTAAGATCAACGTTAAAATGCTGAGCCAAAGTAGTGGCTAAATACCTTACTCTTATGGATGTTCCCTTTCTTGCCATAGCTTGTATCAAAGATTAAGAAAAATAAGAGAACATGTTAGGCTTAATCTTTTCATCTATGCACCATAATAAAAACACCTCCCTAATGGAGCATTTTTTGCTTTGAGTTTTGATAAAAACAACAAGCAACTGCTCAAGATTAAAAATGTGAGCATTTGATGCATTGTGAGCATTAAAATCAAGCAAGTCAATTAAATATTTCCAATAAATGTTAGATGAGAAGTCTTGATGGTGATGTTCTACCTTCGGCTTAGCAAAACCAAAGAGTTAGCATAACAACTTGTCATCTAAGCTACGAGCCTGGCCTCATAGTCTAAACCAAAATTTATTAGGTTTACTAGATTCAAACCGAAAAGAAGTGAAAAACTCAAATGTCAGTTCACAGAAAATAGGGTAATTCATATACACAAATTGTTCCTAATGACCTTTCCTATACAATTTCAACAATTTATCCTTTAACCCTATGTCTTTTAGTATATAAAAATTAAAATATTGGGGTGTATAAATGATTCTAGATTTTAAAAGATCATACCTGTCACCTTCTTCGTTAGAATAAATGGGAAAAGGGGCATCATAATCAGCTGCAATGTCTATAGCATTTTACCCTTCCACCTCAGCTTGGACGATTTTGACAGATTTTTTGCCAGTATTCTTAGTTCTTGGAGGCATAATGACCTGAAAACCTACAAAAATCACAAAAGAAACGTGATAAGTTTGTTGAAGGACCACACTCAACCCCTAGAGAGATAAACTTACAAAAATGGAGGGAAGGAGGGAAAAAGAAAAAGAAAAACAACACAAATCTGCATAAAACTAAAAGTTTTGATGAAAAACCCAAGTAAATTTACAAGATTTGGTGAAAACTTGGAAGAGAATAAGCTGTGGGTGCTAAAACTAGAGAGAGGAGCATACGGAAGAGAATAATAAATAGGGGTGTGTTTTTAGGGTTAATTAAAAAGGTTGTAGGGTTCTTTTAAAAACTCACCTTGCACAATCGTGTTGATGCACAATCGTATAGTTCGGTTAATGAAACTTTATGTCATGATCGTGCACCCTTTGATGAATGAAGGTTTCTGTCACGATCGTGCATTTTAGTGAATGAAAGGTTCTGTCATGACCCCTGCTGCTCTTCACTTTGTCACGATCGTAATAGTACACGATCATGCATTTTGGTGAATGAAAGGTTCTGTCACAATTGTGCTAGTGCACGATCATGTACCCCTCCTGCATGAAAGCTTCTATTAAGATCGTGCTTGTGCATGATTGTGCACCACTACTGCGTGAAAGCTTCTGTCAAGATCATGCATTGCTGCTGCGCGAAATCTTCTGTGACAATCGTGCTTATGCACGATCATGACAAGGGTTGTGAGTCAAACTTGTTCTAATTCACTCCAAATGGCTCCCAAATTGGTTCTAAGTCACTCCAAACTTGTAAATTCAAATTTTAACATAAAAAAGTACAATCAAACTTAAGAAACACAACTGTCAATCTTAAGAAAAGACAAGATTAAAGCAAAATACAATTTCAAAACCAAGCAGCAACATCGTAAAAAACTTAGGAACTAACCATAACATGCTTCATTTAAGGTCATGAGCTTGACCAAAGTTCAATTTAATGAAATCCAGTAAGGGAAAGTTAATAAATCACTTCCTTTTCATATGCTTTTGCTCCTCCAATGTAAAGCTTGTATCGATTTCCATTGACCTTAAAGGCTTCACCCAAACAAGTACTAATTCTATTGCTGCATGATCAAATACTTGAAGTACCTTAAAAGGTCCACTCCACATTAACTTGAGCTCTCTAGGAAATATGCGAAGTCTTGAATTCAATTATGAATTCGACATTTAGTGTTTCTCTATATCATAAAAGGGAAGTATCCATTTTCATTTTTTATTTGTCTTTTAGGTTTTTACTTCAAGATCAAAGCTAATAATTCAATGGCGGGTGTATCTTTGTCTTGTTGTCAATTAAATTTTAAAATATTAATAAAGTTGGCTAGAGTGAAGGTGAAGATGAGCTTGTAGCTACCATGAGTTTGAACAATAATTAGTAATTGCAAGCTATTGGCTTAAGTGAAGCATCTAAAGAATTAATACCAAAAATTGGAATGGAGTTTGTGAGAGAAGAAGATGCTTATCAATTCTATTTGGCATATATTAAAAAAGTCAAGTTTGGGATAAGGAGAAGCAGAAACCACAAAGATAAATCTGGAAACTTGATTGACAAAATGTTTTGTTGTTGTGCTAAAGGTAAACGAGGAAAAGACAAATGAGATATTGATGTGAGAGAAAAACGCCCTGAAACAAGATTTAGTTGTGAAGCTAAAATGAGAGCCGATTATCGAAGAACTGGAAAATTATGTGTGGTTAAGTTTATTAAGGAGCATAATCACTACCTCTCGAGTCCAAACAAGACGTACTTTCACGGATCTTACTAAAAGATAAGTTTATCTACAACAATACAAATTGAAATGGAAAATGATGTAGGAATCCCACCAAAGGCATCTTATGTTATCATGGTTAGGCATTAGGCAAGTAGGTGGTCGAGAAAATTTCATACTAGATGACTATAGAAATAACTTACGGTCTAAAAGATCGAGAGATGCAAAAAAGATGCAATTTGTATAGGAGGTGTTCTAGAATATTTGTATAAAATGCAATTTGATGATCTAAAATTTTCTTATGCTATCCTAGTTGATGAAGATGATTTAATATCCAATATTTCATGGTCAGATGCAAAGATGAGAGCAGATTACTCAAATTTTGGTGATGTGGTTTGTTTTGACACAACTTATAGGAAGAACAATAAAGGTCGTCCCCTTGCATTGCTTGTAGGTGTAAATTACCACAAGACTACAATCTTCGGTGTTGCATTATTATATGATGAGACATCCCTCACATTTGAATGGTTATTTGGTACTTTTGTGAAAGCCATGTGTGATAAAAGACCTAAAACTATTATCACAAACTAAGATTCAGCAATGGCAAAGACTTTAGTACTATGATGGCCTAAAACTCATCATCATTTATGTATTTGGAATATTTATCAAAATGTGGTCATCTATTTAAGTGGTGTTTTCTCCTAATTCAAATATTTTTCTAGAGATTTTAGCTCTTGCATATATTATTTTGAAGAAGAGGAAGATTTTATAAATGGATGGAATGAGATGTTGCACTAATACAGACTTTAAATAATGATTGGTTAAGGCACATATTTGGGATAAAGGAAAAATGGGCTTTAGTGTATGGAAGACAAATGTTTTGTGCAGACATGATGACAACACAAAGAAGTGAGAGCATGAATAGTATTGTCAAGAGGTATGTCAGTTATCAACATAAATTCTTGAAGTTTTTTCATCACTTTGAGAGACTTCTCAAAAATGTAGATATGAAGAGTTAAAGGCTGATTTTAAATCAATTACAAGTATCCCCTCATTGTTGTGTCAAACTGAAACTTTGAAACATGCAACAAGTGTATAGACTCTTGAGGTGTTCAAGTGTTTTCAAAATGAGTGGTGTAAGTCTCTTACTTGTTGTATTGAAAGCTTTGGGAAGGTTAGATCAATTATAAATATCAAATTACCCCTCATGAGAAGAGTTATTACCATACAGTCACTTATGATTAATCAAATGAAAAAGTTGATTGTAGCTACAGATTTTGACTTTGCTGGAATCTTTTGTTCTCGTATTTTGAAAGTTTTTATTGTGAAAAATATTTTAGAGATCCTAAATAAGTACATATTGAAAAGGTGGACACGTAAAGCAAAACTTGGATTTGTGGGAACTAAAAATTTTGAAATTAGCATAAGTAATTTAGATCCTAAGATATGTCAATGTAGTATAAAGAATTGTGTGGGCCATATATTCAACTGGTTACATAAGCATTTGAGAGTGAAGAGACTTACAAAATTATTAAAGATTGTATTTTGAAGATGTTGGAAATCATCGATGCTAGAATATAATGTAATGGATCAATTGTCCAATAGTCGATTGACAGCTCCAATGTTAGATTACAAGGTGAAGAGATGATTCAATATTCGAGTGTTATAATAGATCACTTGAACCAAAATGAGATTGAAATTCATGAAATGAACAACATTGGAATTAAAGGAATCAAAATCAAAAAGAAAACAGTTTCAGGTAAGAGATTGAGAGATGGCTTGGAGAAGACTATGAAAAAAAGGAAATCAACCAAAAAAGTTTAAGAGCTAGGGAAATCTTACAATTGCAGCTCCAACATTACCATTTAATCTTGAGGTTCTATTCGTAAATTTTTTTCTTTAGTTCCATGTCCCTTATATGTCTACTTTTAATAAAATAGATTCAACGTTTTAACAATTAGTATAGTATTTTGATTATATGCTCTTTAACTTTCTTGATGATAGGTTGTCTCTACCAATTCAAGTCAAACATATTCTATTGCAGCACCAACATTAACATTTAATCTTGAGGTTCTATTTCTAATCCCTTACATGTGTACTTTTTAATAAAAAAGAATCTATGTTTTAACAATTAGTCTAGTATTTTAATTATATACTCTTTAACTTTTTTTATGATAAGTTGTCTCTGCCAATTCAATTCAAACATATTCTATTGTAACACTAACATTACCATTTAATCTCGAGGTTCTATTTGTAAATTTATTTTCTTGAATTCCATGTCCCTTGCATATGTACTTTTTAATGAAAAAGATTCTATGTTTTAACAATTAGTCTAGCATTTTGATTATATACTCTTTAATTTTTTTGATGATAGGTTGTCTCTGCTAATTCAAGTAAAAAAATTTCTATTGAAGGTGTTCCATTTTTTATGGACATGATCAACTCCCAATTGATATTTATCTTTTGCCAGAATACTATTACTAATGACATTATGTTTAGTAACTTATTCACAATTCACTAATGATACTATTTTTTTATGATTCCTATAGGCACAATAACCACATGGAGTGAGCGGTGTGATGATAATTAACTCACGAAAAAACAGTAATGTTAACTAAGATAGTATAGATATAGTTGGTTTCATTGAGACATGTGATTGTCTAGCTCCATGTTCAAGAGGCATATTTTGTAAATACAAATTGAAAAGAAAGTAGAGTGTTTAAGTAAATTTTTACATCTTTATTGACAAGGTGTATATTTTGTTTCCTAATGAAAATTGGCAATTTCTTTCTTATACTCTTATTATGATGTAATTTTTATATATTTTGTTGATTATATATTATCTATAAATGACGAATCCTTATTTTAAAAAATATTCTTATGCTAAAATCCGAAATGTTTAATTCTTGAGATTGTCATAAAACTTTTTATAATGGTATGAAAAAAACAAACATTTAACTTCTATTTTTTTGGGGATGACATTGTGGGAGAAAATATTAGCAAAAGTGAAATGTAAATGAAGCTGTGAGAAACTCATAGTGGAATGGACAAAAAGAAACCATGTTGTATATAAATAGGTATTCATGGCTTACAATCTTGAAAGTAACATTCTTGAAAACAAATCAACACTAATCAACTTTGAGAATAAACACAGTCTATAATTATAATTACCACGCAATTCATCATAATATTCAACAATTATGAATAATATATTCAAGTATTCAAAGTAAACCTTATATTTCCACACTTAACCTTGGAGTGTTGATGGCCCTCAAAGGAGGGTGTGAAGACATTAAGATAATTTATATATGTATATTCATCTTTTTCAAATTTTAGGTGCATGCATTGTAAGATAAAAAATGATATGAATGACATAATTGGCATAATGTTCCACTTAAGTATCACTTTAGAAAACTATTAATAGAGAAGAATTAGTCAAATGAGGCACCAACTTTTTCATAGTAAACACATAGGGTTCAACCATTTACTTCCAGAACATTTAGATCAACAAAGATGCCAGTAAGCAAGTTTAGTGTCAGGATACACAAGTTTTCATAGAAGTACTAATTGTTTAACCAATATGATATTAAATAAGATGTTAAGTACTTGTATGCCATGACCTATGTGCAATTTATGTAGGGCTGAATTACAAAAAGCCAATAAGCGCCGATAAGATAACTGGCCTTCATATTTTCGGGGATAGATCAGAAACAGATGGCAACTTATTGCATACTTTAGTACTGAATCTCCAAGCACCTCCAATGGCTCCAGAGAACATTTTTCATAACATCTAGGTGTTATTATTGCCTCCAAAATTTAATAACAAAAGGCAAATTATGTTAACCATGAAGTACAAGATCTATTATGAATTATAAATCAAAGAGAAGTAATTTAGCTACAGAACCAACCAATGAGCTTGAGATGTTAAAATCAGGAGAACAGCAAGCAATGTCTTGTCTAAGTTGACTTGCCAGCATCAAAGACTCCAGATAGTGCATCACTGATGGTATAAATAAACTGACCTTAGAACATGGAATGAAATACCCATACTGTTTGTACTTCAATATCTATATGATTATATATATTTTTAGAATCTATCTGTGATTATCTTTTTTAAGAGCTTGCCTAATTTCTATCCTTAAACTTGTAAATCATGACTCAACTCTACTAAATCACATAGTTCACGATCACAATTATGGTACAGTTAACCTAATAGCAAGCAACAAATGCATAAATTGAGAATCACTTCTCTGAGTTTAATAACCTTCAAAATACAATCTTCAACCTTCTTTTGTAAAACATCTGTACCTTTCCCAGACCTATATGAATTATATTCTAGCAAAAGTAGGTAGCAAATGCTAATGAATAAATGATTGAAGTTAGCTTTACTCATAAACAAAGTCAGAAAGAATTTACTAACCGAGTAGCCATGTAGTAACAGAATGGCATCTAGTCTGGTTTATTCTTCGGGTGTGGGGTGGTGTACAAACCTTTCTTTTATAGGGCACACACTACTAAAGAGTAAAAACTGTAGCATTCCTCATATTCAAATATCTTTTAGATACACAAGCCATATCTGCATAGGAAACTACAAGTGCGTCAGAGAGTGGTAGAAGCGAAAGCAAGAGACTGGGAGAGAACTAGTATACGAGATTCACAGAAGAAATGAAAGCGAGTGGGAGAGAAAAGGTATGCAAGATTCATGGAAGAAATGAAAGAGAGAAATGAAAGAGAGAGAGAGGCAAAGCATACCTCAAGCTCGATTTGAGATGTTCTATGAATTAAACCAAAAGGGGAAGGAAAGAGTTTGAAGCGGGAAGCAAAATAAAAGGAAGACAACGAATCAGCTTGGCTCAAGATAAGTTGAGGTGTTGAATGCTTGGCATAGAGCAGCGCCAGAGTTAGTAGTATAAGAGATCTGGTGCTACTCATAAGATTGGTCTTTTGTAATGCATTTATTGATTTAGTAATTAGAATTAATAATTGGTCAAAAGAAACAGTCAAATGCAATGCCGCCCAGTCATTTCATTTCATTAAGTCCCTTAAATGAATAATAATGAAGGCATGCGAGTGTTTGGTGTGCTTGTTTGAATGAATGCATTTATATTCAAGTTAAAACTAACGAGAATCAAAGATTGATAAAAAGTGTTGGTTAAGTAAGGGAGTTTGGAGTTCTCTACATACGTAATCTTCTTCTGTTAAAAAAATTAATTGGCTTTTCCATATCTATTTTTTATCTTAATTTTCTTAAATAGTCTAGTTACATTTTTCTTCGTAAGTTCACTATGCTTAACACTTACAATAAATTTGTGAACTATTTCCATAATTTTAATTAATTAATCAATTAATTATAGTTTAATTATATTATTAATTAATTATATTTTATATATGTGTTAACTATATTTTTACCAATCAATCAATTTATTATATTTTAATTAGTCAATCAATAAATACAATTTGAATTAATTAAATATATTTTTATTATATTTAAAAGCTAAAGAACTTTAAAAAGTTTACTATATAAAACAATTATGAAGTAAACACATATTAAAAAATGCACAAATTTTTAAAGGTGTTTGATATTTTTATTTTATTAAATAATAAATTTTATATGTAGTAAAAATACAATACATGACATACTGTAGTAGTTAACGACAACAACAATAATGCTCAGTAGGAGTCTTGCTGAAGTGCGAGATTTTGAGTGGTCCAGTAGTATATAACTTTATTCCTACCTGATAGAGATGTTATTTCCAAAGATTATAGTAGCCATTTAACAAAAATACTAATCTAACGTAACTCATTATGTTATTTATATTAACAAAATATTTAATATTGGATAATTTTCCAAAAAATTAAAAGCTAGGGTACTTTAGCGTCACTTTTTAAATTTTGAGTTAATATTACAAAATTTAGTAAATTTTATTTTTCTATTAACACTTGCATGTAAGTAAACCTTTTTTTAACAAAATTAACCACATTTTGTGGTAAAAATTAAAAAAGGGATAAAATATTCTTTTTAGCTACAAAATCATTACTATGATGTTGCTAAAATTCTCCTTTATTCATTATGATTACGTTCAGAAGATTTAATTCGTATAAGAAGATTTGTAAAATAAGGTCGAAGATCCTCCTGCGTAGAATATTTAAAGAAAAGGACGGCTCATCCTTATGGAGAAGCTATTTTTCTTTTGATCCAAACACGCATGTCTCTAGGGTTTTAAGCTATTAGATAGCATATATATGTTCCAACAAGATTCACTTATGTCTATGTAATTAGTAAACAGTATGTATGTAAACTTGAATTTAACAGATTAATTTTTAATTAAATAAATTTTGAAATTAATTCCAATTTAAAAAATTAACTGAAACGATTCAAAATTTTATTACAAAATGAGGGTGTTCTATCATTTCCTTTCAATCGTCTCTCAATGGTTATTTCTTTGGCATACAAATGATTGTGCAGGAAAACCATCTTTTGCTAATCCAAACTTAGCGTTGTAGGCCTTAATATTGAATAAAGAGTATCTAATTACCTTAACTTTATGTGTAATCGTAATTTTAATTTTAATTTTTAACTTGATTTTAAATTAAATTTTGCTACTTATCATATGCATGAGTATTATTTGTTTTATCCTCTTGACAAACTTAATCAAAAGACTTGCAAGTTACTAACTCAGCGGAAAGCATAAAAAAAGCTTTTCTTCTTTGTTGAATCTCAAATTATAATGAAGTTTTTGGTTGCTAATGGTCTAAATTCTTGGATTAGAACCTTTATGATATTGACACCTGGTGTCACTTGAGATGAGGTGGTATGATAGAGATGAGACCACCAAGTGGGGGATACATTTTTTACTTGTAAAGGATTTCGTTATGAGGCCTTTTGTAGAATCTCAGGAGCGATAAGAAAGACTAACGATCCTTGTCAGTCTTACAGTTCTTTCTAAAAAATATAGCTGGTGATTGGATGAAAAAAGGCCATGAAGTCTACAGTTGGCTAATTTTAAATGGCTCACACTTGTGGTCACATGGTGCAGCATCAGAGTTAAGGGGAACAAACTTTTGTTAATAGGCCTTGTGTAACCGTTGATGCCTCAACGTGATGTTGTAGCAATCGATGATGCGAAAGAGACGGACCCCACATTGAGTGGTGAGATTTGTGTCAAGCCCAAAGGAGATTTACTGGTGGCCACATTTTCATAACAGTTGGGTCAGTCAAGGTAAGGTACTATGGTTTAAGTGAGTTAAAACATTTCGACACAACAAAGGAAAACCTTGAAGATGAGCATAAGCCATCCTTAGTTATTGGTTTGATCGACAAAGGCTCAAATTGGATGGAAGAGACTCATGGGGTTATTGTGAAAATCACATAATTGTAATGATTCATTAAAGTCCAGTGAAGATGCCACTATTATGACCACTGATAGCTCAAAAAATGGTTAGGTACCCTGCAATAATTCACATTCCACAATTATTAAGCAAGCAACATTTGACTTATGAGTAAGTAGAAGACCTCGCTTTAGAAAATTAATAAAAAAGTTAAAGAAAGGAACAAGAGGAGGTCAACAGTAATAGCCCCTTGTAGATCCTACAAGTGAAAGAGTTTTGAGTTATTTATGGTAGAGAATAAGATGACATTAAAAGATCGAAGAATTAACGAGATAAATTTGAATTTTACCTTCCACAGATAAGAAAATAAAGATGGTTGGTCCATTACAAAAGCCTTGGAAAGCCTACATAGGTAATACTCTCCCATAATTCTCCGTGTTAGTAGTAAAAGATTCGTAAAAGCTGAAGCAGACCTAAAGAAGCTTGGGAAGGTAAGATGAATAAACTATAAGAAAACAAATGCTAGTGCTACACCCGCACCCAGTTATTAATTTAAATCCAATTATAAGGCTTTCAAGAAATCAAGAAATTAGGGGATAATATTAATTGTATTATGGACACAACATATTTTATGAATGTAAAGATTTTAAAAGGTAAAGATAGAGGTCAATAATGGACTATATATGATTGTAATATGCTACTGAGGTGAATACAGCTTTAGAAGAAAGAAAAAGATGATTTTATGTCATTATGATCCAATTGAGCATATTAAAAACGTGAAATTTTCTATGCAAACTATTGTTTTAACAATTCATCGAGTAGAACATTTATGTGTAAATCAAGCAAGAAGGTCACTTTTATAACATCCAAAGGTTAAAATTTGTACAGTATGAAATTTTGTAAGAGAAATAATATAAAAAACACAAAAATCTAGCAATAAATAAGTCCATTAACTCTTTCATGCACAATAATGGAATAATGAAAATGTGACATCAAGAGGCAGTTCAGACATTACATGGGAATATAGTCGAGCTCTAAGTCTAAGGTCATACATTTTTACCAGAGCAAAAAGTGTTATATATCCCTAAACTTTTATAGGTTATTAACAAAAATTTGGAAGAAATGGACATACTTGCATTGAAGAGGAATACAAATTGTTCGTCGTTTCTTGGTATGGTTAAAATCACCACTTATAAAGTAAACACAAGGAAGTGTGTGAATCTATAGAAAATAAAGCGAAAGATAGAAAAAATATAGAGAGTGATATAAGAGGGAAACAGTGGATTGGAAAGTAACCAAAATAGGTCTTGATTCTTCATCATGACTAGTTATATAGGTGACTCCTTTTACAAAGCTTAGCAGAAAGTTTGTCTCCCATAAAGTTTTCTGCATTGTAAAAACAAGAATTAGAAAACAAAAGTAACCAAAAAATATAGCAATTGATAAATTCTGAGCGAACGTTTGTTCTTTATTTTAAAATCATCGTGAATGGAATAAAAAGGAAAATTAATGATTATGAAAAACAAAAGATTGAGAAGTAGCAAGAAAAGGGTAAGAAAAAACTTTTCTACAAAATTTAGTGGTAGTAATCATATGATAATGGAGGATGTTGTTACAATATCAATCACTATGTTATCTCTCCGGAAAAGGCAAGCCCTTAAACTCTTTGCAGTCTTCTTCACGTTATCACATTCAGCTGTGAAAAATCGTCCAACACAAGCATCATTACAAAATATCTCCTGTGATAAGGTAGAACATAACATTAATGGCAATAGTTATTCCCTCCAGTAATAATATAATCTTGAAGATAGAGACAATAGAAACATGATAGGCTTTTATCTAAAATTGAACATTTGGATTGCAAATTAAAAACTTGACATCAAACATTCAAATTGAAAAGGAAGTATTCATAATTACGATGGAGAAATGAGGCAGAAATATAGAAAACTTTAAAGTTGACCCATGAAAGAAAATTGACAGTGAAAATACATAAAACCCCCACCTGCTTCAACAAGAGAGGAGTTGGTTTTCTTAGAAGCTCTAACACAACTTCAGTTTTATCATTGAGTTAATTGCATGTTTATTTCTTATCCATTCTGAAAAAAATGAAGTAATATCAAAGGAAAGAAAAAAGGGAAGATAAGTTGGAAATCTTTTGCTTTATGTAACAATTGAAAACACGAGGAAATAATATAGTTTAGCAGGTGGACTATAGTATTAACTATTATCAACGTGGTTTTTTTCATTTGTTTTCTTGACAATATGATTTAATTGCTTAGAACTAGAAAAGGGGTCTTGATACGACATGCATACTCCTGTTTGTTTGTTCATGTTCTTAAATTATCTTTATAGAAGCATAAATTGTGGATTGATAGGAAAATCAGAATTTAAGATATAATCAATTGTGTCAGATAATTTAATATTAACAGTGAATGTGCTATTTTCCCCAGCTCTTCAAGTTTTTAAGGATGCGAGGTTATAAATGAACCACTAACTTGATATGGGTGAATTTATGTCAGCTTGTGATCAAATCGTTTTATACTGGATTCTCCCACTTAATTACTCCACTCAATAATTCTCAACTACTGGATATTTCCACTCAATTATTATGAAGATTTATGTCAAATAATCTAATGTTGTCATCTATTAAATCATGTCGTATCTCAAAATCGTTGTTGTACGTATTTATTGCATGCCTATGTGTTTTATGCAAGTGCAAATTTTAGGTTGGTAACTTAAATTGTTCAGTCAAGTAAAGACAACCAAAATTTATTAATCTGAGGGCTTCCCAACTTAATAACTTTTAATGTTTATGCCATAATGTCAAATTTTGGCATTTTGACTTATTTTAAAGAGTTATGGAGAGGATGAATTGATACATATCTCTTTATTTTCATATAAGAAACAAACAAAGAAAAAGAACAGAAAATAAACACACCTATAGATGGCCGATGTGGAACAAATATCCCCTTTAAAATATTAAGAAAACTAACAATATTATTTTTCTATACTTTAAGAATCAAAATGAAACTGGTATTCTTAAAACAATAATCTTAGCAAAAACTAGAGTGTAGGGATAACAAAAATATTAGCAAAAAGTAGCTAGAGTGTGGGGATGGTCCAATTGTGTAAGTCGATAATGATTTCAGATGAGGCAGGTGATGATGATGATCTAAGAGGTGTTGGGGATACTGGGACGTTAGCAGGTTTTGACCAATAGTGCAATGGCAGTTGAAATTATAAAGGAAATATTGTCCTCGTCTTGAATTTAAAGTGATTGGAGTAGGGTTTGTGGAACCAACAAAATAGGAACCTTGCTAACTTGAATAACATCGTGAAACCATTTGTGAAATTGAACGATGGACATTGATCAATCAAGAAAAAAATTTTCACTAACCGGAATTTTATGCATTCATAAGATCTATATGTGATAGCTATGCATCGCAAACTAACAGAAGCCATATCTTCTATAGATTTCTTACAAAAGGACAACTGCAACCAAAGGCCAGTTTCAATAAAAGGAAACATTTGACAGTTCCCATCACAAAAGGTAAACATTCTCACTAACCTTTTCTTCATCCATAAGTTCTATGTTATCATTTGCATCAACGTATTTTTCAAGCAAGGCTAGGACAATTTCAACGGCCTCTTTCCAATGTAACTGCACTTGAGTGAGACTGCAAGATAAATCTCTAAGTCAAGCACACATCATGATTTGAAATATGAAAAAGCAATGCTTTATATACCGGTCATAACTATATCAATTGCAAATGATTATTTAGGCAAATCCCAAATATAATAAGCTTATATGTCATATTTTGGATAAATTAATTGCAAGAATGATTGTGCCTAATCAGAATATGATATTGTTTACTATTAGATCACCATTGCATTTTGTGATTATAACCACATTACCCATTTTATTGCAACACCACCTCTTTTTTTTTTAAGTTAGAAAGGAAACAAGGATAATGGTAGATTGAAAGAGGATAGTGTCAAAATTCATTCCCAACTATAAATAATGAAAAGTGAATATCAACAGTTTAAGCATTACCCCTAAAGAAGTAAGTAACTTAAAACAGCATGGAAAAAACTTTGAACGCCCATACTAGAATAGCTTTTTTAATTAGTAATCCAAAGACCTCTAGTTCTCCCCCACCCACCCAGAGAGTATTACCAGTCTATCATGACCTAATGCTCTTAATTACTTCACATTCTTCACAAAATGATGAGGGAAAAATCAACTAAAAGAAGGAAAATTTAATTATATGAACTTAGCTTTGGAATAAAACTAGTGTCGTTTGTGTTATATGCAATGCCTTCAATGAGTAAGGAGAATAACAAAGGAGACAATTATGACTTGTTTTTTAAGTGGAATAATCCTTCTCCTACTAGCATAAGCATCAACAATAGTCATCTGTAAAAGAAATATGTTGCTATTAGTGTGCATAGGAAGCCAAAAATGGAGGTTCATATCACTAAAAAAAATTTTCCAACAAAAAACAATCAGTAGTAGTGTAACATCCCATTATCATGTGATTAGGGTTAAAACCCTAGGATAATATATATGAGAGTTTACTAAGAATTTAGAAGTGAATTTCATGCATCATATGGCATACACATACACGTGAATAATGTTGACGCTCCTTAAGATAATTGTACATGCATTCATTGACATTTTCTAGGTATAAGTGATTTTTAATGCAAATAAAATGTGAATTGTGGATTATTTGCTTTGAAAAAATTGAATTGGTGTGTGTTAAAAATTATTTTTTCATTTTTGGTGAAATTTCAAAAATTTCTGAAATTTTGGAGTATTTTGGACTAAAAAATATAGAAATAAGAGACAAATGAAAGCGTGACAATTGGATTACTAATTAATTGACAAATGGACTAATTATGGAGTGACAAATGGAATAATTAATGTGTGACATGTGACCAATAGCTAAGTGACATTTGGTAGCCTTACATGGAGGACACATGTTATACATGTAATCGTGACACTTGGCAATGAGGGATGAAGACACCTAGTCATGTTTTGTATAACAATCTTTGTATGTCTTCACCGAAACTCTCCACCACCAAAAGCTCTCTTCTAGTTTTTCTCCATCCACCAAAATCCCTTATTTGCTCTCCCCATTTCTGGAATTTTTGCTGAAGGATTTGAAGTGTAAATCAAGTAAGTTATGCTTTAAGTTTGTGTAAATGACATTAAGACGAGGTTTTAATGTTTGTAAATGGATGCATGCATGAGTGGTGTATGTTTCCATATTTATGGCTTGCTGCATGGGTGAATGGTGTGGATGCATGTGTGGGTGGTGAAGGAAGAAGCAAGTTCGTTGATATGATTAACAAGATGAAGGATGTTAGCAATGAAGTAGGCTGGAGCATATTATATGCAATGTTTTCACTGAACATACATTTGAATTTCGGACATAGCTTCTGTGAATATCCAAATCGGATGAATTTTGATTTAGAGTAAACTAGAAACATATGGCTACATTTTTCATGTAGGAATCGAATTTGAAATCTTTCCTTAAGAGTCTTGAAATTTGGATTGAAGTTGAGAACTGGGTATTGTTGTGTTATGAGAACAGTCTGTAATAATTTAGTTATAACTTGCATAATATTGAACCAAAATGAATGAATTTGATGTCATTAGAAACTTAAGACATTGTGGAACATTTTATTATGATACAGTGTTGCCTTGATACCTCATTTTCTAGGTCATAATGGTCATACAAAAATGACCCGAAAATTTGTTTGAAAGAAAATATGAAAAATTAGAGCTGTAGGTCTAAATTTTGATTTCAATTCTATCTTCCTCTTTTGACCTATTTTACATGTCTTTAAGGTGTGAATTTGAAGAAACTCAAAGAATGAAAGTTTTAGATATAGGTCTTAGTTTGACCTCTGTGAAAGTGTCTTGATAAAATAGTGACTAGAGCTTGAGTTATACTTGTTTTTCTAATACCACCTATAACAAACCCCTGGGCAGAAACCTTATATTATTTCCTTATTTTTGAGGAATTTAGAACTCGAATTGGTCAAAGGATAAAACATGAAAAATGAT
>JAOTJB010000210.1:42551504-42564069 GCA_027123815.1 Erythroxylum minutifolium
TATATGACTAATAATATATTTTTATGAAATATTTTATTTACTAAATTTATTTTATTTATATTTTTCCTATTTTAATTTAATATTTTGTTATTTATAATTTTAAACTTATATAACTAATAATATATTTTTTAATTACTTATACAACAATTAATAGTTTATTAAATTAATGAGCTTTTTACTCATTTTATCTCTTTTCAGCAACCACAACCGCACTTGCCAAACAACTATTTTCACATTTCAGCAGTTACCAAAACAACAATCCCAAACACATACACTCAATAAGTACTTATTATTTTAGCAGGTTGGTTTTAGCAGGTTATCAACCGCCATCGCTCCCCTAAACCAAGCCTAAGTCCCTTAAATGAATAATAATGAAGGCACACAAGTATTTGGTGTGGTCGTCCGAAAGAATGCATTTATATTCAAGTTGAAACTAACGAGAGTCAGAGATTGATAAAAAGTGTTTGTAAGTAGGGGAGTTTGGAGTTCTCTACATACGTAATCTTCTTCTGTTAAACAAATTAACTAGCTTTTCTATCTCTCTTTTTTATCTTGGTTTTCTTAAACAGTCCAGCTACATTTGTTCTTCCCAAGTTCACTATCCATACCACTTACAATAAATGTGTGAACTATTGCCATAATTTTAATTAATTAATCAGTTAATTATATTTTAATTATATTATTAATTAATTATATTTTATATATGTGTAAACTATATTTTTTTCCAATCAATCAATTTATTATATTTTAATTAGTCAATCAATAAATACTATTTGAATTAATTAAATATATTTTTATTACATTTAAAAGCTATAGAACTTTAAAAAGTTTACTATATAAAACAATTATGAAGTAAAACATATTAAGGAATGCACAAATTTTTAAACGTGTTTGATATTTTTATTTTATTAAATAATAAATTTTATAAGTAGTAAAAATACAATTTATGACATATTGTAGTAGTTAACGAGAACAACAATAACACTCAGTAGGAGTCCTGCTGAAGTGTGAAATTTTGAGAGGTCCAGTAGTATACAACTTTATCCCTACCTGATAAAGAGGTTATTTCCGATGATTATAGTAGCCATTTAAAAAAAACATTAATCTAACGTAACTCATTATGTTATTTATATTAACAAAAAATTTAATATTGCACAATTTTCCTAAAAATTAAAACTTAGAGTACTTTAGCGTCACTTTTTAAAATTTGAGTTAATATTACAAAATTAAGTAAATTTTCTTATATTAACCTTAGCATGTAAGTAAACCCTTTTTTTAACAAAATTAACAACATTTTATGTAAAAAAGGAATAAAATATTCTTTTTACCTACAAAATCATTACTATGATGTTGTTAAAATTCTCCCTTATTAGATTGCGATCATGCTTAGCAGATTTAATTCACATAAGAAGATTTGTAAAATAAGGTCGAAGATCCTCCTGCACAGAATATTTAGAGAAAAGGACGGCTCCTCTTTATGAAAAAGCTATTTTTCTTTTAGTCCAAACCAGCACATCTCTAGGGTTTTAAGCTATTAGATAGCATATATATGTTCTAACAAGATTCACTTATGTCTACATAATTAATAAACAGTCTATACGAAACTCAAATTTAACAGATTAATTTTGCATTAAATAAATTTTGAAATGAATTCCAATTTTAAAAACTAACTGAAACGATTCGAAATTTTATTACAAAATGAGGGCGTTCTATCATTTCCTTTCAATCCTCTCTCAATGGTTATTTCTTTGGCATGCAAATGATTATGCAGGAAAATCATCTTCTACTAATTGAAACTTAGCTCTGTAGGCCTTAATATCTAGTGAAGAGTATCTAATTACTTTAAATTTATGTGTAATTGTAATTTTAATTTTTAACATGATTTTAAATCACTTTTTGCGATTTATCATATACATGAGTATTTTTTTTAGTCCTCTTGACAAACTTAATCAAAATACCTGCAAGTTACTAACTTAGTGAAAACATACAAGAAGCTTTTCTTCTTTGTTAAATCTCAAATTATAATGAAGTTTTTTGTTGCTAATGGTGTAAACTCTTGGATTAGAACCTTTATGATATCAACACCTAGTGTCGCTTGAGATGAGGTGTTACGATAAAGATGAGACTACCAAATAGGGGACACTTTTTTGACTTGTAAAGGATTTCACTATAGGACCTTTTGTAGAATCTTAGGAATAATAAGAAAGACTGATGAGCCTCGTCAGTCTTGTAGTTCTTTTTGAAAAACATGGTTAGTGATTGGACGAAAAAAGGCTATAGAGTCTGCAGTTGGCTAATTTTAAATGGCTAACTTGAGATCACATGGTGCGGCATCGAAATCGAGGGGAACAAACTTTTGTTGATAGGCCTTATGTAACCGTTGATGCTTCGACATGATGTTGTAGCAATCGATAATGCGAAAGAGATGGACCCTGTATTGAGTGGAGAGATTTGTGTCGAGCCCAAAGGAGATTTACTGGTGGCCTGCATTTTCATAGCAGTCGGGTTGGTCAAGGTAAGGTACCATGGTTTGAGTGAGTTAAAACGTTTCGATATGACAAATGAAAACCTTGAAGACGAGCATGAGCCATCTTTGGTTGTTGGTTTGATCAACGAAAGCTCAAATCAGAGGGAAGAGACTTGTGGGTTACTACAAAAATTACATAATTCTAATGATTCTTCAAAGTCCAATGAAGATACCACCATTGTGACTATCGATAGCTCAACAAATGGTCAGATACCCAGCAATAATTCACATTCCATAATTATTAAGCAAGCAATATTTGACTTATGAGTTAGTATAAGACCTCGCTATAGAAAATTAACAAAAAAAGGTAAAGAAAGGAACGAGAGTAGGTCAATATTAATAGTCTCTTGTAGGTCTTATAAGTGAAAGAGTTTGAGTTATTTATGGTAGAGAACAAGATATGACATTAAAAGATTGAAGAATTAACGAGACAGATTTGAATTTTACCTTCCATAGATAAGAAAATAGAGATGGTAGGTCAATTACAAAAGCCTTGTAAAGCTTGCATAGGTAGTACTCTCCCATAATTCTTAGTGTAAGCAGAAGAAGATTCGTAAAAACTGAAGCAGACCTAAAGAAGCTTGAGAAGGTAAGATGAACAAACTATAAGAAAAAAATGCTAATGCTATACCCACACCCAGTTATTAATTTAAATCCAATTATAAAGTTTTTAAGAAATTAAGAAATTAGGCAATAATATTAATTATATTATGGACAAAACATATTTTATGAATGTAAAGATTTGAAAAGGTCAAGATAAAGGTCAATAATGGACTATAAATGAGTGCAATATGCTACTGAGGTGAATACAACTTTAGAAGAAACAAAAAGATGATTTTATGTCACTATGATCCAATTGAGCATATAAAAAATGTGAAATTTTCTATGCTAACTATTGTTCTAACAATTCATCGAGTAGAACATTTATGTGTAAATCAAGCAATAAGGTCACTTTTATAACATCCAAAGGTTAAAATTGGTACATTATGAAATTTTGTAAGAGAAATATTATAAAACGACAAAAATCCAGCAATAAATAAGTCCATTAACTCTTTCACACGCAATAATGGAACAATGAAGACGTGACATCAAAAGGCAGTTCAGACATTGCATAGAAATATAGCCGAGCTCTAAGTTTAAGCTCGTGCATTTTTACTGGAGCAAAAAGTGTTACATGTCCCTAAACTTTTATAGGTTATTAATAAAAATTTAGAAGAAATGGACATACTTGCGTCGAAGAGGAGTACAAATTATTCCTCGTTTTTTGGTATGACTGAAACAACCATCTCCAAAGTAAACACGAGGAAGCTTATGAATCTGTAGAAAATAAAGCGAAAGATAGAGTTTTGATATAATGAATTAAGAAGCAAAAAGAAATGTAAATGGAGGGAGGATCTAAAAGTTGATAAAGCCCTAACAACTTTTGTGAATGGAACTTCCGATAGTCTTGTTTAACATAAAAAATTTGTAATCGATGGGAATAAAGAAATAGTAAAGCCTTCAAAGAAGTATATATGTAATAAATGCAAAGTACTGCTTCTTTTTTCCTTCAGTTAGAAAAAATGTAGAGAGTGATATAAGAGGGAAATAGTGGATTGGAAAGTAACCAAAATAGGTCTTGATTCTTCATCATGATCGGCTATATAGGCGACTCCTTCTATAAAGCTCAGCAGAAAATTCGTTTTCCATAAAGTTTTCTACATTGCAAAAACAAGAATTAGAAAATAAAAAGTAACCAAAAAATAGAGCGATTGATAAATTCTAAGCTAACGTTTTTTCTTTATTTTGAACTCGTGGATAATGGAACAAAAAGGAAAATGAATGATTATGAAAAACAAAAGATTGAGAAGTGGCAGGAAAAGGGTAAAAAAAACTTATCTTGAAAATTTGGTTGTTGTTACAATACCAATTACTATGTTATCTCTATAAAAAAGGCAAGCCCTTAAACTCTTTATGGCCCTTTTCACGTTATCACCTTTGGCTCTCAAAAATTGTCCAACATAAGCAACATTTTAGAATATCTCATGTGATTAGGTAGAACATAAAATTAATGGCAATAGTTATTCCCTCCAGTAATAATATAATCTTGAAGATAGAGACAGTAGAAACATGATAGGCTTTTATCTGAAATTGAACATTTTGATTACAAATAAAAAACTCGACGTCAAACATTCAAATTGAAAAGGAAGTATTCATAATTATGATGGAGAAATGAGGCAGAAATACAGAAAAATTTAAAGTTGACCCATGAAAGAAAATTAACAGTGGAAATACACAAAACCCCCTACCTACTTCAACGAGAGAGGAGTTGGTTTTCTTAGAAGCTCCAACATAACTTCATTGTTCTCATTGAGTTGATTACATGTTTATTTCTTGCCCATTCTGAAAAAAGTGAAGTAATATCAAGGGAAAGAAAGAAGGGAAGATAAGTTGGAAATCTTCTACTTTACGCAACAATTGAAAACACTGGGAAATAATATAGATTAGTAGGTAGGCTATAGTATTAACTTTTATCAATGTGGTTTTTTTATTTGTTTTCTTGACAATATGATTTAATTGCTTGGAACTAGAAAAGAGGACTTGATGTGACATGCATACTCCTGTTTGTTTGTTCATGTTCTTAAATTATCTTTATTGAAGCATAAATTATGGATTGATAGGAAAATCATAATTTAAGATAAAGTCAGTTGTGTCAGATAATTTAATCTCAAGTTTTAAGGACGTGAGGTTATAAATGAACCACCAACTTGATATGGGAAAATTTATGTCAGCTTGTGATCAAATCTTTTTATACTGGATTCTTCGAAGTAATTACTCCACTCAATAATTCTCAACTACTAGATATTTCTACTCAATTATTATAAAGATTTATGTCAGATAATCTATTGTTATCACCTATTAAATCATGTCATATCTCAAAATCAGCGGTGTATGTATTTATTGCATGCCTCTGTGTTTTTATGCAAGTACAAATTTTAGGATGGTAAGTTAAACTATTCAGTCAAGTAAAGGCAACCAAAATTTATTAATCTGGGGCTTCCCAACTCAATAACTCTTATCGTTTGTGCCATGATTTCAAATTTTGGCATTTTGGCTTATTTGAAAGAGTTATGGAAAGGATGAATCGATACATATTTCTCCATTTTTATATCAGAAACAAACAGGGAAAAAGAACATAAAATAAACACACCCATCGATGGCTGATGTGGAACAAATATCCCTCTTATAGTATTAAGAAAACTAACAATATTATTTTTCTATACTTTAAGAATCAAAACGAAACTGGTATTGCTAAGACAATAATATTAGCAAAAAGCAACTAGAGTGCAGGGGCAACAAAAATATTAGCAAAAAGTAGCTAGAGTGTAGGGATGGTCCAACTGTGTAAGTCGCTAATGATTTTAGATAGGGCAGGCGATGATGATGATGAAGGATGTGTCAGCGCAGATGTTGGGACATTAATAAGTTTTGACCAACAGTGCAACTACAATTGAAATTATAGAGGAAATAGTGTCCTCGTCTTAAAGTCAGAGTAATTGGAGCAGGGTTTATGGAACCAACAAAATGGGAACTTGCTGACTTGAACAACATCATGAAACCCATTTGTGAAATTGAACGGTAGACATCGATCAATCAAGAAATTTTTTTTCACTAACTAGAATTTTATGCATTCATAAGACCTATATGTGATAGCTACACATCGCAAACTTACAAAAGCCATATCTTCTGTAGATTTCTTAAAAAAGAATAACTACAACTAAAGGCCAGTTTCAATAAAAGGAAACATCTGATAGTTCCTGTCACAAAAGGTAAACATTCTCACTAACCTTTTCTTCATACTTAAGTTCTATGTTATTATTTGCATCAATGTATTTTTCATGCAAGGCTAGGACTATTTCAGCGGCCCCTTTCCAATGTAACTGTACTTGAAAGTCAGGCTACAAGATAAATCTTTGAGTCAAGCGCACATTGTGATTTGAAATATGAAAAAGTAATGCTTTATATACCGGTCATAACTATATCAATTGTAGATGATTATTTAGGCAAATCCTAAATATAATGAACTTATATGTCAGATTTTGGATATATTAATTGTAAGAATGATTGTGCCTAATCAGAATATGATATTGTTTATTATTAGATCACCATTGCATTTTATGAGTATAACCACATTACCCATTTTATTGCAACACTGCCTCTCTCTTTTTTTGAGTTGAAAAGGAATATAAGGATAATGGTAGATTGAGAGAGGATAGTATGAAAATTCATTCCTAGCTATAAACAATGAAAAGTGAATATCAACAGTTTAAGCATTAACGCTAAAGAAGTAAGCAACTTAAAACAACATGGAAAAAAATTTGAATGCCCATACTAGAATAGCTTTTTCTATTAGTGATCCAAAGACATCAGGTTCTCCCCCACCCTGACAGAGAGTATTACTAGTCTATCATGATCTAATACTCTTAATTACTTCAAACTCTTCACAAACTGATGAGGGAAAAAATCAGCAAAAAAAAGCAAAAATTAATTATGAACTTGCCTTCGAAAAAAAACAGTGCCATTTGTGTTATGTGCAATGCCTTCAATGAGTAAAGAGGATAACAAAGGAGATAATTGTGACTTTTTTAGGTGGATTAATCCTTCTCCCGCCAGTATAAGCGTTAATAGTAGTCATCTGTAAAAGAAATCTGTTGCTATTAGTATGCATAGGGAGACAAAAGTGGAGGTTCATATCACTAGAAAATGTTTTCCAACAACAAATAATCAACAGTAGTGTAACGTCCCATTATCCCGTGATTAGGGTTAGAACCCTAGGATACTATATATGAGAGTTCACTAAGAATTTAGAAGTGCATTTCATGCATCATATGGCATACACATATATATGAATGATGTTGACGCTCATTAAAATAATTGTACATGCATTCATTGACATTTTAAAATAATTGTACATGCATTCATTGACATTTTCTAGGTATAAGTGATTTTTAGTGTGAATAAATAGTGAAATTTCGAAAATTTCAGAAAATTTGGAGTATTTTGGACTAAGAAAAATATAGAAATAAGAGACAAATGAAAGTGTGACAATTGGATTAGTAATTAATTGACAAATGGACTAATTATGGATTGACAAATGGATTAATTAATCTATGATGTGTGGCCAATAGCTAAGTGACATTTGGTAACCTTATATGGCGAACACATGGTATACATGCAATGGTGACACATGGCAATGAGGGATGAAAACACCTGGTCATGTTTTGTATAAAAATCATTGCATGTCTTCACCAAAACTCTCCACCACCAAAAGCTCTCTTATGATTTTTCTCCATCCACCAAAATCCCTTAATTGCTCTCCCTATTCCTGGAATTTTGGCTGAAGGGTTTGAAGTGTAAATCAAGTAAGTTATGCTTTAAGTTTGTGTAAATGACATTAAGATGAGGTTTTAATGTTTGTAAAGGGATGCATGCATGAGTGGTGTATATTTCCATGTTTATGGACTGATGCATGCATGAATGGTGTGGATGCATGTGTGGGTGGTGAAGGAAGAAGCAAATTCGGTGATATGATTTGTTATATGAAGGATTTTAGCAATGAAGTGAGCTGGAGCATGATATATGCAGTGTTTTTACTAAACAAGCATCTATATTTTAGATATAACTTTATTTGTAACTATCCAAATTGGATGGATTTTAATTTAGGGTAAACTAGAAACATATAATTACTTTTTTATGAAGGAATTAAATTTGAAATATGTTCTTAAGAGTCTTGAAATTTGGCTTGAAGTTGAGAACTGTGTATTGTTGTGTTATGAGAATAGTCTGTAATAATTTGGTTATAACTTGCATAATACTGAACCAAAATGCATGAATTTTATGTCATTACAAACTTAAGACATTTTGGAACATTTTATTAGAAGAAGGTGTGGCCTAAATATCTCTTTGTGTAGGTCATAATGGTCATACAAAACTGACCCGAAAACCTGTCTTGAAAACAAAATATGGAAAATTAGAGCTGTAGGTCGAAATTTTGGTTTCAATTTCATTTTCCTCTTTTGACCTATTTTACATGTCTTTGAGGCATGAATTTAAAGACACTTAAAGAATGAAAGTTGTAGATATATGTCTTAGCTTGACCTCTGTGAAAGTGGCTTGATAAAATAGTGACTAGAGCATGCGTTATGCTTGTTTTTCTAATACTGCCTGTGATAAACCCCTGTGCAAAAACCTTATATTATTTCATTATTTTTGAGAACTTCAGAGCTCGAATTGGTCAAAGTATAAAACATGAAAAATGATTTTTGATGTCTTATTAATGGTTTTTGAAATAGTTTGGCCATAAGATATCTTAATAAGTTTATGTAGTTAATTGAAGTCATACCCTAAAACAATGGAATGTTTTGATGAGAATGAGTTCAAATCTGGAAATTTGGATATGTTTAAGGAGTAAATGAGTTCTTTTAATGCAAACATGATCTTAAGAACATGAGAAATGTGTATAAGGTATGGATGAATGAGCATTGAAGAAAATATGGTATTTATGAATGAGAATTGGGTGAATGTATTAGTATATGTTGCTGGAAAATTTTGGTGAATGTATAGATTTAGCTTGGTAAAATTTCAGATATAAAGTACCAATCGTGTGTGTTTTATAAGAAACTTTTTCATTATGGAAATGTTCAAGGATAAGTGTAAATATGGGTTGATAATGATATAAAGATGTTCTACATGATAGCAATGAAATGATAAATTGTATTGATTTTGAATTGTGACAATTGTGAATAAAGTGGTTTATTATATTACATGATGGTAATTGAGATGATGCGAATTATATGATAACATAAATTATGTGTTGCATGAAAAGAGTGAACCATCGAGGATGGTTACTTAACTGAATTTGCAAATCTCAACCAAATTGTAATGTTGACATTTTCAGGTTCGAGAGAGTGACGACTTAGCTTCTAAGTCTACTTAGAAGGAATCTTATACAGCTTTTGGATATAAATTATGGCTCAAAGGTTGATCAACTGGGATTGATGGATTAGTTTTAATTTTGTTAACTCCTTATGTATGTAGCTTATTTTTTAAGATAGAGTTGTGGTCTTTAATAGGTTGATATTATATAAACATGGATGGTGGATATAATGCTACATTGTAAATTAAGGTTATGAAATGAAATGAGGAAAATTTGGATTTTCGACATTATGTTATTTATGGTTTTAATTATGATGCCATGAGATAATTTGAAAGTGAATAGATTAGCACGCCATTTCTGTTGGCCATATGCATGAATATTCGATGGGTGTACGTGTACGTGTTGAATGGAAGTGGGTTGGTACATCCTTATTGGATAGTCCGTAAAATTGCACATTGCTTTATACTATGTTGAGAAGTGTTAGCTTTATTTCAAAATTGTTAGCTTGAGCCACCAGTCTCGCCATTCCTTGAGGATTAAATCCTGGTTTCATGAAATCCATCAATGTCCTTTTCGGTTCTCCTTGTTCTCCTTCTTCAGCCATATCTTGTTGTGAAAAATTAACATGTTTTGCCCATCTTAATTCTCTTTCATGTCTCTTGATGTTGGGAAATTTATCTTCACTAACTTCTTTCATTCTTCGTGTGCTCTTTTTGTTCATGCACTTGCAAATATAAAAGGAAAAGTATAAAAATTCTTAAATCAAAGTAGTCTAAATTAAACAAGATGCTAAACAATCAATCCCCGGCAATGACACTAAAAACCTCTTGATTAGAAAACAACTCTTAGTTTTATGCTCAAAAACTGCAAGTGTATGGATCGTGACTTGTAGTTAGAAAGTGGATATCGATCCTATAGGGATTGATGCCTAGACACCACTTAATTTAGATTAAACTTTGTTTAAGAATCAAAATTGTGTAATAGAAATAATGTGAAAATTTACTAAAATTTAAAGACTAGTAATGAATAATAAACAATACCAAAGTGTAGAAAATCAGAACTCAAGAATCTATAGTCTAGAGATTACTTTTTTTTCCTATTTTTTCTTCCTCCTAGTTTGTTAATCAAATTATGTCTCACCTAAGATTTCCGAATGTATTAACTACCCTATCTCAAGGTGTCATTAATTGTCCCTAATCAAATTAAATAGAATCAATTGAACAATCTCTCAACCTACCCAATCACTCCATCAATTTAACTAGTTATTAAATTATACTATAGGTGATCAATCGAATTAACCGAGATCTCTCTTCCAACTAGTCAATTAACGTAATGATTGCAAGTATATAGGTTGCCAAATCTTGTTGTACAATCCTACACAAATAATCTTACTTACTTTCTTGATTTATTGTAACAGCAAAATAAAATCAACAATCATCAAAGACACTTTCATTCAATTTAATAAGATAGGAGTTTAGCAAAAATAGATAAAAAGCAATTCTTAAAACTAAATCAGCCAATCATAGTCTCCATAACATCATCAACACACAAATAATCCATTTTACAAAGATTAGAAGAAAGAAAAACACAGAAAATTGAATAAAGGAAACTTCTTCTCTTCTTTGCCAAAATCTGTAAATTTTTTATGTTGATGTGCTATTTTCCCCAATATTTATGATAAATCCTTGAATCTTCACCTTTCTCAAGGCTCAAGACTTGTATTCTTCACTCAAGAAGGCTCTTTCTACAGAAGGGATTTGTCTCCTTAACAATGGAGGCTTAAACCTCTTTTAATAATCCAGAAACCCTTTAATGAAGCCCCGCATAATATCTCGGATAATAATTCCCACAATCGTGGGAATTTGAAATAGAGAGTATCCTCTTCTCTTTTCTACATTGATTTCTAGCTCAATCTCCAAGTTGCTCAATCTTCCTTCCTACATAAAAATAATCAATTTTTACCTTAAATTAGCATCAAACATAAAAGAACAACAATGGATACCAAACTAAATGAAAACATACAAAATGAATCCTAAACTATAACAATAATCAACAATTATGCAAGAAACATATGCCAATTACTTAAAAAAACATAGATTAATGCACAACTATCAATATCCCCACACTTAAATCTTTTCTTGTCCTTGAGTAAAATAAATATAACCAATCAATTCTATCACTTCATTTTCACAAAGATTATAAAATCTCTCAAATTTAAGCCAACTCTAATAATAAGTTACTACACATATCATGACTACTTTTTCATTGGTGTACATAAGCAAACTCAACAATTGTCACCATCATTCAAAGATAAGTATAGATGCAAAATGAATTTTTCTAATAGTTTTCACTCATTTCTCTCAAATGTTTGATGGTAAGTGTTTCGCTCGAACTTCCTATAGGAAACTACACTACCATAGGCTTGCTAATACACCAATTCTCATCTACGGTGATTGCACGCATAAATAGATCAAAAGGACTTGTTTATGGTTGTAATGTTGTCGCATCTCATTATCATAAAGTACATACTTGAATATCCAGAGGATATTCAAGTACATATCCTATGACAATGGTATGTTGGATCAAACCTAATCTCTTAAATGGCATCATCAAGAAAACACAATACTTAAAAACCTCATATCTTTATTTCATTCATAAAGGTTTACATAGTAGACATTAAAACTAGTATTTACAACCTTTATACATAAGTTCTACATGACATAAGTAAACTACTTAAAAATAACTACAACTCCTCAAATGCTAGCTGACAAACCTTTGAGCCATATCTTAGTCCAAAATGTTCTTCTAGAAGATCTTAGAAATCTAGGTCTCTTGTTTTGTTAGCCCCCGAAATATTTTTATCGAATTAAGCATGATAGTTATGGAATAAGCATGGAATTTGAATTTTTGCCTTAGCATGAATTATAAGGTCATGATAGAATTATTATTGGATTTAATTATTTATTTCAATGTTGATTTTATTTCATTAGTTAGTGAAATTAATGTCTTAAGAAGGAATAAGGGCAATCTTGGTATGTCACTATGTTAAGAAAGTCAAGAAGCATTAAAGGAAGGGTAGGAATGACTTTTAATACTCATTAAGGGCATAATAGGTAAAGGAA
>JAOTJB010000210.1:42564169-42574282 GCA_027123815.1 Erythroxylum minutifolium
TTTTCTTTATTTTAATTTAATATTTTACTATTTATAATTTTAATTATATAATATTAAAGATACCTAAATTTATGAAATATCCCAAGGACATCTTGTTACCATAGAATTGTAATTTAAATTATCATTTTTCAATAATATAAATAAGCACATACCAAGGAAAATATAACGATGGATATGTTATATATTTCTTCAAATATATCCTTACCAATAATATCTAAGTAAGGTGAAATATTTTATTTACTAAATTTATTTTATTTATATTTTCTTATTTTAATTTAATATTCTTATTTATAATTTGAATTTATATGACTAATAATATATATATTTTTGAATTATTTATACAACAATTAATAGTTTATTAAAGCAATGAGCGTTTTAGACATTTTATTTCTGTTTAGCAAACGCAACTGCACTTGTGAAATACCTATTTTCATGTTTTAGCAGTTAGCAAAACAACAATCCCAAACACATAAATACTTATTGAGATTAAGTACTTATCATTTCAAGAAGTTGATTTCAGCAGATTATCAACTGCCACCGCTCCTTTAAACCAAGTCTAAGTCTGTTAAATGAATAATAATGAAGGCATGCGAGTATTTGGTGTGGTTGTTCGAAGGAATGCATTTATATTCAAGTTGAAACTAACGAGAGTTAGAGATTGATAAAAATTGTTGGTAAGTGGGGGAGTTTGGAGTTCTCCACATACATAATCTTCTTCTATTAAACAAATTAACTAGCTTTTTCGTATCTCTTTTTTATCTTGGTTTTCTTAAACAGTCCAGTTGCATTTGTTCTTCCTAAGTTCACCATCCATAACACTTACAATAAATGTGTGAACTATTGCCATAATTTTAATTAATTAATTAATTAATTATATTATATATATATGTTTACTATATTTTTACCAATCAATCAATTTATTATATTTTAATTAATCAATCAATAAATACTATTTGAATTAATTAAATATATTTTTGTTATATTTAAAAGCTATGGAACTTTTAAAAGTTTACTATATAAAACAATTATGAAGTAAAACATATTAAGGAATGCACAAATTTTTAAAGGTTTGATATTTTTATTTTATTAAATAAAAAATTTTATAAGTAGTAAAAATACAATATATGACATATTGTAGTAGTTAACGATAACAACGATAACACTCAATAGGAGTCCTACTGAGGTGCAAGATTTTGGGAGGTCCAGCAGTATACAACTTTATCTCTACCTGATAGAGAGGTTATTTCCGATGATTATAGTAGCCATTTAACAAAAATACTAATCTGACGTAACTCATTATGTTATTTATATTAACAAAAAATTTAATATTGGAAAATTTTCCTAAAAATTAAAACTTAGGGTACTTTAGTGTCACTTTTTAAAAATTGAGTTAATATTACAAAATTAAGTAAATTTTATTTTTTATTAACCCTTGCATGTAAGTAAGCCATTTTTTAACAAAATTAACAACATTTTATGTAAAAAAGGAATAAAATGTTCTTTTGACCTATAAAATCATTATTATGATGCTGCTAAAATTCTCCCTTATTTGATTACGATCATGTTCAACAGATTTAATTCACATAAGAAGATTTGTAAAATAAGGTCAAAGATCCTCTTGTGTAGAATATTTAAAGAAAAGGACAGCTCATCCTTACAGAAAAGCTATTTTTTTTGGTCCAAACAAGCACGTCTCTAGGATTTTAAGCTATTAGATAGCATATATATGTTCTAACAAGATTCACTTATGTCCACGTAATTAATAAACAATATGTACATAAACTTAAATTTAATAGATTAATTTTGAATTAAATAAAATTTGAAACGAATTCCAATTTAAAAAACTAACTGAAACAATTTAGAATTTTATTACAAAATGAGGGCATTCTATCATTTCCTTTCAATCCTCTCTCAATGGTTATTTCTTTGGCATACAAATGATTGTGACGGAAAATCATCTTTTGCTAATTCAAACTTAACGTTGTAGACCTTAATATCTAGTGAAGCGTATCTAATTACCTTAATTTTATGTGCAATCGTAATTTTAATTTTAAACGTGATTTTAAATCACTTTTTGGATTTATCATATGCATGAGTATTATTTTTTTGTCCTTTTGACAAACTTAATCAAAAGACCTGCAAGTTACTAAATCAGCAGAAAACATAAAAGAAACTTTTCTTCTTTGTTGAATCTCAAATCATAATGAAGTTTTTGGTTACTAATGGTACAAACTCTTGTATTAAAACCTTTGTGATATCGACACCTAATGTCGCTTAAGATGTGGTGGTATAGTAGAGATGAGACTACCGACTGGGGGATGCATTTTTGACTTGTAAAGGATTTCGTCGTAGGGCCATTTGTAGAGTCTCAGGAACAATAAGAAAGACTGACGAGCCTTATCAGTCTTGCAGTTCTTTTTGAAAAACATGGCTGGTGATTGGAGGAAAAAAGGCCATGGAGTCTACAGTTGGCTAATTTTTAAATGGCTCACTTATAGTCACATGGTGCGGCATCGAAGTAGAGGGGAACAAACTTTTGTTGGTATGCCTTATGTAACCATTGATGCTTCGACGTGATGTTGTAACAATTGATGATGTGAAAGAGATGGACCCTGTATTAAGTGGGGAGATTTGTGACAAGCCCAAAGGAGATTTATAGGTGGCATACATTTCATAGCAGTAGGGTCGGTTAAGGTATAGTACCATGGTTTGAGTGAGTTAAAACATTCTGACACAATAAATGAAACCTTGAAGATGAACATGAGCCATCCTTAGTTGTTGGTTTGATCAATGAAGGCTTAAATCTGAGGGAAGAGACTTGTGGGTAACTGCGAAAATCACAAAATTCTAATGATTCTTCAAAGTCCAGTGAAGATATCACCTTTGTGACCGCCGATAGCTCAACAAATGGTCAGATACCCTGCAATAATTCACATTCCACAATTATTAAGCAAGCAATATTTGACTTATGAGTTACTAGAAGACCTCGCTATGGAAAATTAACAAAAAAAGGTAAAGAAAGGAACGAGAGTAGGTCAATAGTAATAGCCTCTTGTAGGTCCTACAAGTGAAAGAGTTTGAGTTATTTGCAGTAGAGAATAAGACATGACATTAAAAGATTGAAGAATTAGTGAGATAAATTTGAATTTTACCTTCCATAAATAATAAGAAAATAGAGATGGTGGGTCGATTACAAAAGCCTTGTAAAACCTACATAGGTAGTATTCTCCCATAAATATCAGTGATAGCAAGAGAAGATTCGTAAAAATTGAAGCAAACCTAAAGAAGCTTGAGAAGGTAAGATGAACAAACTATAAGAAAATAAATGCTAGTGCTGCACCCACACCCAGTTATTAATTCAAATTCAAGAAATCAAGAAATTAGGCAAGAATATTACTTGTATTACGGACACAACATATTTTATAAATGTAAAGATTTGAAAAGGTCAAGATAAAGGTCAATAATGGACTATATATAAGTGCAATATGCTACTGAGGTGAATAAAACTTTAGAAGAAACAAAAAGATGATTTTATGCCACTATGATCTAATTGATCATATAAAAAACGTTAAATTTTCTATGCAAACTATTGTTCTAACAATTCATCGAGTAGAACATTTATGTGTAAATAAAGCAAGAAGGTCACTTTTAAAACATCCAAAGGTTAAAATTGGTATATTATAAAATTTTGTAAGAGAAATATTATAAAAAACACAAAAATCTAGCAATAAATAAGTCCATTAACTCTTTCACGTGCAATAATGGAATAATGAAGACGTGACATCAAGAGGCAGTTCAAACATTGCATGGGAATATAGTCGAGCTCTGAGTTTAAGCTTATGCATTTTTACCAAAGCAAAAAGTGTTATATGTCCCTAAACTTTATAGCTTATTAACAAAAATTTAGAAGAAATGAACATACTTGCATCAAAGAGGAGTACAAATTATTCGTCGTTTCTTGGTATGGTTGAAAGGACCACCTTTTAAGTAAACACGAGGAAGCATGTGAATCTGTAGAAAATAAAGCGAGAGATAGAATTTTGATATAATGAATTAAGAAGCAAAAAGAAGTGGAAATGCAGGTAAGATCTAAAAGTTGATAAAGCCCTAACAACTTTTATGAATGGAACTTCAAATAGTCTTGTTTCAAACAAAATGCAAAGTATTGTTTCTTTTTTTCCTTCAATTAGAAAAAATGCAGAGAGTAATATAAGAGGGAAACGGTGGATTAGAAAGTAACCAAAATAGGTCTTAATTCTTCATCATGACCGGCTATATAGGCGACTCCTTCTGCAAAGCTCAGTAGAAAATTCCTATGCCATAAAGTTTTCTACATTGCAAAAACAAGAATTAGAAAACAAAAAGTAACCAAAAAATAAAGCGATTGATAAATTCTGAGCTAATGTTTGTTTTTTATTTTGAACTCGTGGCTAATGGAACAAAAAGGAAAATGAATGATTATGAAAAACAAAAGATTGAGAAGTAGCAAGAAAAGGGTAAGAAAAACTTATCTACAAAATTTTGTTGTTGTTACAATACCAATCACTATGTTATCTCTCCAAAAAAGGCAAACCTTTAAACTCTTTGCAGCCTTCTTTATGTTATCACCTTTAGCTCTCAAAAATCTTCCAACGTAAACATTATTGCAGAACATCTCCTGTGATTAGGTAAAGCATAAAATTAATGGCAATAGCTATTCCCTCTAGTAATAATATAATCTTGAAGATAAAAAAAATAGAAACATGATAGGCAATTGAACATTTGGACTGCAAATAAAAAACTTGACGTCAAACATTCAAATTGAAAAGGAAGTATTCATAATTACGATAGCAAAATAAGGCAGAAATGTAGAAAATTTTAAAGTTGACCCATAAAAGAAAATTAACAGTGAAAATACACAAAATCCCCACCTGCTTCAACAAGAGAGGAGTTGGCTTTTTTAGAAGCTCCAGCATAACTTCATTTTTCTCATTGAGCCGATTACATGTTTATTTCTTGCCCATTCTGAAAAAAATGAAGTAATATCAAGGGAAAGAAAGAAGGGAAGATAAGTTGGAAATCTTCTTCTTTACGTAACAATTGAAAACACAGGGAAATAATATAGTTTAGCAGGTAGACTATAGTATTAACTTTTGTCAATGTGGTTTTTTTTCATTTGTTTTCTTGACAATATGATTTAATTGCTTGGATCCAAAAAAGGGGACTTGATATGACATGCATACTCTTGTTTGCTTGTTCATGTTCTTAAATTATCTTTATAGAAGCATAAATTGTGGATTGATAGGAAAATCATAATTTAAGATATAGTCAGTTGTGTCAGATAATTTAATGTTAACAGTGAATGTGTTATTTTCCAAAGCTCCTCAAGTTTTAAGGATATGAGGTTATAAATGAACCACCAATTTGGTATGGGCGAATTTATGTCAACTTGTGATTAAATCTTTTTATACTGGATTCTCCCACCTAATTACTCCACTTAATAATTCTCAACTACTAGATATTCCCACTTAATTATGGCAAAGATTTATGTCAGATAATCTAATGTTATCATATATTAAGTCATTTTGTATCTCAAAATCGGCGGTGTACATATTTATTGCATGCCTATATGTTTTTATGCAAGTGCAAATTTTGGGTTGGTAAGTTAAAATGTTCAGTCAAGTAAAGATAACCAAAATTTATTAATCTAGGGGCTTCCCAACTCAATAACTCTTAACTTTTGTGCCATGATGTCAAAATTTGGCATTTTGGCTTATTTGAAAGAGTTATGGAGAGGATGAACTGATACATATGGCTGATGTGGAACAAATATCCCTCTTAAAATATCAAGAAAACTAACAATATTATTTTTCTATACTTTAAAAATCAAAACGAAACTAGTATTGCTAAAACAATAATATTAGCAAAAAGCAACTAGAGTGCAAGGGCAACAAAAATATTAGCAAAAAGCAGCTAGAGTGCAGGGATGGTCCAATTGTGTAAGTCAATAATGATTTCAAATGAGGCAGGCAATGATGATGATGAAGGAGGTGTCGGGGAAGATGCTGGGACGTTAATAGGTTTTGACCAACAGGGCAACCACAGTTGAAATTATAGAGGAAATAGTTTCCTCGTCTTGAATTCAGAGTAATTTCATAAACCATCAAAATAAGAACCTTGCTAACTTGAAAAACATTATGAAACCCAGCTGTGAAATTTAACGATCATCGATCAATCAAGAAAAAAAATTTTCACTAACTAGAATTTTATGCATTCATAAGACCTATATGCGATAGCTACGCATCACAAACTTACAGAAGCCATATCTTCTATAGATTTCTTAAAAAAGGACAACTACAACCAAAGGCTAGTTTCAATAAAAGGAAACATCTGATAGTTCCCATCATAAAAGGTAAACATTCTCACTAACCTTTTCTTCATACTTCTATGTTATCATTTGCATCAATGTACTTTTCATGCAAGGCTAGGATAATTTCAGCGGCCCCTTTCCAATGTAACTGCACTTGAGAGTCAGGCTGCAAGATAAATCTCTGAGTCAAGCACACATCGTGATTTGAAATATGAAAAAGCAATGCTTTATATATCGGTCATAACTATATCAATTGCAAATGATTATTTTGAAAAATCCCAAATATAATGAACTTATATGTCAGATTTTGGATATATTAATTGTAAGAATGATTGTGCCTAATTAGAATATGATATTGTTTACTATTAGATCACATTGCATTTTATGAGTATAACGACATTACCCATTTTATTGCAACACTGCCTCTTTTTTTCTAAGTTGAAAAGGAATACAAGGATAATGGTAGATTGAGAGAGGATAGTGTTAAAATTCATTCCCAACTGCAAACAATGAAAAGTGAATATCAACAGTTTAAGCATTACCCCTAAAGAAATAAGCAACTTAAAACAACATGGAAAAAACATTGAATGCCCATATTAGAAAGCTTTTTCTATCCGGGATCCAAAGACCTCAGGTTCTCCCCCACCCTGCCAGAGAGTATTACCAGTATATCATGATCTAATGCTCTTAATTAATTCAAACTCTTCACAAACTGATGAGGGAAAAATCAGCAAAAAGAAGCATAAATTAATTTTGAACTTGCCTTCGGAATAAAAACAGTGCCATTTGAGTTATGTGCAATGCCTTCAATGAGTAAAGAGGATAACAAAGGAGACAATTGTGACTTGTTTATTAGGTGGATTAATCCTTCTCCCACCAGCATAAGCATTAACAATAGTCATCTGTAAAAGAAATCAGTTGCTATTAGTGTGCATAGGAAGCCAAAAGTGGAGTTTCATATCACTAGAAAATGTTTTCCAAGAACAAATAATCAGCAGTAGTGTAACATCCAATTATCTTGTGATTAGGGTTAGAACCCTGGGATACTATATATGAGAGTTCACTAAGAATTTATAAGTGCATGTCATGCATCATATGGTATACACATACGCGTGAATAATGTTGACACTCATTAAAATAATTGTATATGCATTCATTGACATTTTTCGGGTATAAGTGATTTTTAATGCGAATAAAATGTGAATCGTGGATTATTTGCTTTACAAAAAATTGAATTGGTGTGTGTTAAAATTTGTTTTCACATTTTTGGTGGCATTTCAAATATTTTGAAAATTTGAAGTATTTTGGAATAAGAAAAATATAGAAATAAGAGACAAATGAAAGTGTGACAATTAGATTAGTAATTAATTGACAAATGGACTAACTATGGAGTGACAAATGGATCAATTAATATGTGACATGTTGCCAATAGTTAAGTGACATATGGTAATCTTGCATGGCAGACACATGTTATACATGCCATGGTGACACATAGCAATGAGGGATGAAGACACCTAGTCAGGTTTTGTATAACAATCTTTGCATGTCTTCGTCGAAACTCTCCACCATCAAAAGCTCTCTTCTAGTTTTTCTCCATCCACAAAAATCCCTTAATTGCTCTCCCCATTTTTTGGAATTTTGGCTAAAGTATTTGAAGTGTAAATCAAGTAATTTATGCTTTAAGTTTGTGTAAATGTTTTAAGATAAGGTTTTAAGTTTGTGTAAATGTTATGCTTTAAAATAAGATTTTAATGTTTGTAAAGGGATGAATGCATGAGTAGTGTATGTTTTGGATGCATGCGTGAATGGTTTGGATGCATGTGTGGGTGGTGAAGGAAAAAGCAAATTTGGTGATATGGTTAACAAGATGAAGGATTTTAGCAATGAAGTGAGCTGGAGCATGTTATATGCAGTGTTTTTACTGAACATGCATCTGTAGCTTGCATACAACTTGATCTGTGAATATCCAAATGAGATGGATTTTGATTTGGAGTAAAATAGAAACACATGGATACATTTTTATGAAGGAATTGAATTTGAAATCTATCCTTAAGAGTCTTGAAATTTGGCTTGAAGTTGAGAACTGGGTATTATTGTTTTATGAAAATAGTCTGTAATAACTTGGTTATAACTTGCATAATACTGAACCAAAATGAATGAATTTTATTTCATTAGAAACTTAAGACATTATGAAACATTTGATTAGAAGAAGGTGTTACCTAAATACCTCATTGTCTAAGTCATAATGGCCATACAAAACTGACTTGAAAATTTGTCTTAAGAAACAAAATATGGAAAATTAGAGTTGTAGGTCACAATTTTGGTTTCAATTTCATCTTCATCATTCGACCTATTTTACATGTCTTTAAGAAATGAATTTAAAGAAAATAAAAGAATAAAAGTTGTAAATATAGGTCTTAGCTTGACCTCTGTGAAAGTGGCTTGATAAAATAGTGACTAGAGCTTAAGTTATGCTTGTTTTGCTAATACTGTCAGTGACAAATCCATGTGCAGAAACCTTATATTATTTCCTTATTTTTGGGGACTATAGAGCTCAAATTGGTCAAAGTATAAAACATGAAAATTATTTTTGATGTCTTACTAATTCTTTTGTGAAGTAGTTTGGCTAGAAGATATCTTGATATGTTTATTTAGTTAATTAAAGTCATACCCTAAAATAATGGATAGTTTTGATGAGGATGAGTTCAAATTTGGAAATTTTGATATGTTAAAGGAATAAATGAGTTCTTTTAAATACAAATATGATCTTTAAGACATGACTAATGTGTATAAGGTATGGATGAATGAGTATTGAAGGGCATAGGGTATTTATGAATGAGAATTGGATGAAGGTATGAGTATATGTTGTTGGAAAATTTTGGTGAATGTATAGATTTAGCTTACTAAAATTTTAGATATAAAGTACCAATTGTGTGTATTTTATAAGAAGCTTTTTGATCATGGAAATGTTTAATGATAAGTGTAAATATGAATTGGTAATGATATAAAGATGTTCTCATGAATGTAATGTGATTCAAAGTATGTAAATGATGAATTGGGAATGATTGAATGAGAAGTAGGAAATTGTCGGAGTGTATAATCCGAGAAAAAAGAGTGGTATATGTATAGGTGATCAATTGAAGGTAATCAAGTGTATTAAAGAAACATACCCAAGAATTTGTCATTGAACATGCATAATATATGATACGTATATAAATGTGCTTATTCAACTGAATGTACAATGGGGTAATATGAAAATGTATGTGATTGCATATAAAAGAGCACGTTGAGTGACCACTTCCAGTCATTAAGATGAGGTTTTAATGTTTATAAATGGATACATGCATGAGTGGTGTATATTTCCATATTTATGGATTGATGCATGCATGAATGGTGTGGATGCATGCGTGGGTGGTGAAAGAAGAAGCAAATTCGGTGATATGATTAACAAGATGAAGGATTTTAGCAATGATGTGAGTTGGAGCATGTTATATGCAGTCCTTTTACTGAACATGCAACTGTAGTTTGGACAGAACTTGATCTGTAAATATCCAAATTGGATGAATTTTGATTTAGAGTAAACTAGGAACATATGGATACATTTTTCATGAAGGAATCGAATTTGAAATCTATCCTTAAGAGTCTTTAAATTTGGCTTGAAGTTGAGAACTGGGTAATGTTGAGTTATAAGAGTAGTCTATACTAATTTGGTTATAACTTGCATAATACTAAACCAAAATGCATGAATTTGATGTCATTAGAAA
>JAOTJB010000210.1:42575358-42593767 GCA_027123815.1 Erythroxylum minutifolium
ATTATTTATATGTGAAATATTTAAAAATTATTGTCATTTTATATTAAATTATAATTGTGATTATTATTTATTATTATAATTTTTAGAAATAGGGTTGATATAAACTTGTAAACAGTAAACTGCACAATATATCAGTAGACTATTTTGCAAATTTTAAAAATTTCAGGAACTATTTCATAAATATAAAAAATTGTCTGAAATGACATATGATATTTATCAGTATCGGTACAGTATCGTTCCAGAACTTAATCTGGTATTAAGTTCGGTATCAACATTAATGTAACCATTTAACTTTGAAAATAGAAAAAGCAGAAATTGGCTTTTCCCATGGAAATTTTCGAAATAAATGTTGTCTGACCTGAGACTGTGAGTCCTTATTTTCGTCGTCCTTTCCAAAACCGAACATCATCAACAACAACAACTCTTCGCTCTCGCAGTCTCTCTCTCTCGTTCTCTATCTCTCTCCCTTGACCATGGCTTCGACGTTGACCAATCTTAGGGTTTTCTTCTTCGGTCTCCTCCTCCTGGCCTCTCCTCTCCTCCAAGGTTTATTTCTTCATTCTTCTAGATAGATCGATCTAAGATTCTTCGTCTCTTCATCTTCATAAGTTTTGTGCATTTCGTGGTCGAAATTGATCTCTGGATAAGAGATCTGTTTCCTTTGATTTATTAATCGATTCGTCTGTTTGTTTGTTTGTTTATCGGACTTTGTATTCTGCGAAATTCGTCTGCTAAGTACGTTTTATATGGGAGTTGTTATGGAGATTGTTAAGATCATGTAAGAATGTACGCCTATTGTTTATGATCTCTGTGTTTTGATCACAAATTCGTGAATTGTAACTGGGCTTTGTGTCGCTTTGTTATTTCTTTTTCATGCATTATTGTTTTTTTTTTAATTATAGTTGGCAAGTGTCAGTCGGAGTCAGATGCCGAAGTTGCAGAAACAGTCGAGGAAGCCACTGATCTTGGGATTGTTGGTGAGGATGCTCTGGATTTTGACGATGGAAGCTTTAGTCCAGCACCAGGAGTTGAAACCGCGGCTGTTTTTCACAAAAATAGCGCCCGTCGTGAGTGCTTGATTTGTTCTGTTTATTTTTTATTTTGCTGTTTTATGTCGGGTTGACTTGATGGTTTTCTTTTTTTCTTTTTGTTTTAGTGGTGCCTGCTGGAGAAGAAACTGTCGTACTCGTTGGAATAACAAATCCCGGTAATTGAAATTGTTGGCTTATCTTTCATGAAAGAGTACTATGTATTAGCTTGCATTCTTTTGCTTGATTGCAGCACTTTTTGCTATTTTAAACCAATATATGAGCATGTTGATGTGTCTATGTCAACTGAATTTGCACTGAGCTTAATTTGTTTTCTTGGTTGATTCAGGAGGACAAGAAATTACTGTCCTTGCTATTAAGGCCAGTGTTCATCTTCCTTTTGATCATCGTATGTTGGTTCAGAACCTCACCGCTCAGGTAATTGCATGATATGTTATACATGAATATCAAGTGTCATGTTTGGTACCTCCTTGATGATCAACTCGCTCTTGTTTCTTTTCAATGTATGATCTTTTTCACACAACCATACATGCTTGTGCACAGAGATTGACACAGGAACAGGTTCTTACATTACAATATAGCTATCTAAGCATTGGCCCCACAGTAGCTTCCTAGAAATAGATTACTTGATTACTAACTGGGCAATATGACGTGGGTTAGGATGTTGCTTGACCCGATTGACGGGTTGTGTAGTTGAAGCAGGAGTAGCCTTTTTCTGTCTAGTGGGGAAAATGGTGGATAGAGAGATCATGTTTCGGGAACTATCAAATGTAGACAGTTCTCCTTCTCACCTTGTAATGTTTCACTATGGATTGGCTTGCCATCATTGTGTTTATACAAGATTGAAATATTAAGTCCTATAATTTAACTTGTCGAAATTGTTTTCTGCATCTGTATGGCATATGAATTTCACGATTGTTGATTTTTAATAGCACTCTGATAATATGAGGTCTTTGGACTGAGCACCAACTAGGAGAACAAGCGTATGCTAAAAGATTGATATGGTTGACTGTAATGTTATATTCTGTATGGTAGATTATAGTTATTTTTCTCTTTTGCAAGATGCAGTTTATTGACGATTTTGTTGACTATGATTTCTGTGTTTAACTTTCTTGAACCTGACACTGTAGTTTCTATCAGGGAGTGATTAATGCATCTTGAAGAGGATTTATATCTTTTATCCACGGATAGGCATATATTTATACTTAAGGGATAGTATTGGTCATAGTTTCCTAGCAGGATTTGGATTCAACCTGTCTGTTCGCTGAAGACTTTTTTGATTTTTTGGTTGTAGGCCTTTAACAATGCAACTGTTCCAGGCCATGCTCAAAGTACTTTTCCCTACCACTTTGCTGTCAGCAGGTACTTGCAGGTATGGGAACTGATTGGGGTGCCAGTTAATCAACCTTCATGAGTATTGTCTGTCAATTATAGTTTTCATTAAAAAAAGGAAAAACAGTTCAGCTTACATGTTTAGTCAATTCTCTGCAGCCTGGAACTTTTGATCTTGTCGGCACCATTATTTATGAGATAGACCAGCATCCCTACCAGAGTATATTTTATAATGGCACCATAGAAGTTGTTGAATCCGGTGGTTTCTTAAGCATGGAATCAGTTTTTCTTATTACTCTTGGAATTGCCCTTCTTGTCCTCCTTGGTTTGTGGGTCCATGGTCAAATACAGAACCTTTCTAAGGTACTTTCGTACTGAGATACCATTTCGTTTCTATATTTCCTTGGTTATTGGATAATTTATCATCTATGATGAATTAAGATATTGAGAAAGTGTTTGATTTCATATTCTAGTGAATATGTTACCGGTAGGAGGGATTTGATATCTTATTTATTTTGCTGCTATTTTCTTAGAAAACAAAGAGGACTTCAAAGGTCGAAAGTGGAACTGCAACTAGAGATGCCTCATTGGATGAATGGCTTCAGGTGTGTGCTTTCTGCTTGTATGTGCTTATACAAGTTCCTCACAAGGATTATGACATTGATTTAATCTGTCGTTTTTCCTCATTTGCTTTCAAGTTTTCAACCACTCTAGTGTTTTCTATTTGTTCTTCCAGCCCCACCTCACTTGTTCAATATTTGCAATAAAAATGTCATGTTTCACTTCCATCCTGATATCAACATACCAAAAATGTTTAGTAATCTGCTTTCTAACTTTTATGATGTTCAGGGTACTGCCTATACCCAGTCAGATTCCAAGAAATTGAAGAAAAAGAAGAATTGAAGTGGAGTTCACCTCTTATAACTCACGCTAGGCAATGGTTATTCTAAGAGAGCCCACAAGTAGAACTAGTTCTGAACTTTAGACCAGAAAATAGCTTTCTTGATGTGTAGCATGTGAAAGAAAAACTTATTTCTTTTTTTTTGGAGAATTTTGCAAAGTGAGCCTTTTTTGAAGAAAAGATGAGGAAGGATATACATTTTTCAAGTTTTCCTGTCACATACTTCACAGTATGATTGTTTTATGTTGCCCTGAGGACGAACATGTGGCTGTGAAAGTTTTTGGCAGGCAGTACAGAATTTTGGTAGTGTCGTCTAGCCCGAATAAGTATAAGAACACCAACCGGTGTTTGTTGGAAATTTTAATTGGGTACTTTAATATTTTCACCATCTTCCGAGTGCCCACATGATATTGACCCTTATGAAAATAAAATACTCGTCAGAACTGGCCAATGTTATCTTCTTGGCATTGTGGTGCTATCCTATTCTTGAGGGCACTTGGACGTGCATGGTTCAATCTTGGAGATATTACGAATGGATGGTGATTTCAATTCATTACTTGATCTAGGATATGTTTCTCTTCTAAAACATAAGAAAGTTTTGGAATTATTATTTTTAATTAGATTACTTGTCTGTGCCTGAGCTTACAAGTAATGACCCTGATTTTTTCAGGGGCATTCGTTGCCCGACCAAATTATAGCTCACCTGTTTCCTCTCATTTAGAGCTTCAAGTACTGGTTTTCCTTTTTTGAATCTAGATCATCATTTAAGTTGTTGTCTAGCATTCATAAAATTAGTGATAAAGAGAGTATAGTTGGTTATAGCTCATTTGTCTTATTTTAGGTGTTCTTTCAAAAAATGAACAACTTTTAATTGAATCCTCTTAATGAAAAATATGATTGGCAGTATGTTTAAGAGCTTGAAATAGTAATGATTCTTTTACGTTATGGATGGTATATAAGAGATTGAAATAGTAATGATTCTGTTACGTTATGTTGTATATCCCATCCATTTAATGTTGTATATCCCATCCATGTAAGTACCAAAAGTTGTTATCGTGTCCTTAAATTTATATAATTAATAATGCACCAATCAACCTACAATCATATCACGTAGCTCCACGGCAGTACAGTTTTACGTGGTAAAGAGTACGAGCCCGCCCTTCTCAAATCCCGCACACCACCCAACTTGGATGGAAGTCAGTGTACAGAAATCTGTCAATGGAATCTAATTAACATCTTAAACATGATTCATTCACGAACAGAAATGATGGACATACGGTGCCTTCTTTCCTCCAAGATTACGCTAATTTCCCATCACATATTTGTTTTAAGGGATATAAGCGGCAATTAAGTAGTCCCTAAACTTTCATTCTATCGTATTCATAGCATGATCCAACGTCATTTTCCCAGATTTCTAGATTGGGTATTTTCAAATAGAAGATTTTAGCGAGGGAATCTGATTCCTTTCCTGATACCCTTTCGACCTTAACCATCATCTGTACGACGATCTTAACTGATCGTGACTAGAAATATGGAGAAGTTTTTAAACTGTATAAACAACTTGTATTTTTCATACTTCTCAAGAGAATGAGAAGAATTCTTTGATGAAAGTGGGATGAATTTATGAGTTTTCTTTTGAGTGATTTACATGGCTTCCTTTGGACAAGAGTTATACCGTTAACTCTATCATAACAGCTAGGCCTAAAGGTGATATGAAAAGCTAAACTTTGAATACTTGCATGGCTCTCATAACCTAACTAGTTCCAGTACCATAAGCTTCTGGTTCTTTTTGGCGTCAGTAATGTCTCCTTGCAAAAGTAAACTCAGTGATTTATTGTTAATTAATTAGTGAATCCAGAAGCCAAAACCTTCCATATAGGGTTACAGCGCAACTCTCTTCATGCACCCAGCTGTTCCAAATAATAGACAAGAGGATGGTTGAATTTCAAATTGAAAACTGTAGTTTGTTTGATTAGAAAACTTGGTGTATTGAACTCCCAAACACTCGTCTAAACTTTTGACAGTTTGCAGTTGATTCACGTGAACTTAATACGTCTTAAAACATGGTATGTTTCTTTTCATTTCCAAGCTATATTTCAACTATGCGGCAAGTAGCTGGTGATCTAGTTGTATTTACAATCCCACAGCTTGTCTTTCTCCAACAATGTGCAGTTTTAACTCGAATTCTGGTGATGACAGTGCATTAATGAGAGCTTTTGAGTAGGTTTAAAAGAGACAAACTAATGGAAACACATAAAGATTTAGTTGTGGACAGTTGAGATTGCATTCATTGCGCATAATGCCCTTTGATTCATCATTCAAGCTGGTGTGCACGTTGCTTTCCTTTTCATCCCGGAAACAAAGTCATCTCATGGGGGTCCCTAACCTCATGTGAAGCCCTTAACTCAGTGTCGGCATGGCTTTGAAGATAATATCTTGTGAGCACATTATATAACAAGTCCTTGAGGGTCTCAATTTCCGCAGCAATTCCTTGGTTTTAACTTCAAGTCATATTCAAGTTTCAGGTTCTGATCCTGAACATCTTAAGCTTAGGAAAACACAAGTGTGTTCTCCAATGCAAATTTTCGTTCCAGAAGGAGCACTTCTGTGCTTCTATGTATATTTGCTATTTGCTGCTACAACCTTCTGTTATGGCAGGGACACAGCAATTGTAGTAGTTGGGATTGGTGAATGTGCAGACTGCGCGCAGAATGATATTAAGACCAGCCAGGCTATTTCAGGTAATGAAGTTTTCTGATATGTGCATGACACAAAGCACTTGCTACTTCCGTAGCTAGTGTTTTATTATTACTCTGGGAATGAATTAACCTTGGGACCGGCAATTTCTTTAAGTCCTGGCATAACCAGGACATCATGTGACTCCATGATTATAGCACTAATGTTATTAACTTGTCTAAGATCTAAGATCATAGTTGTCCACAGTCCTGACAAGCACAGAGAGAAAAGGTGAAATTTTTAGTACTTTCTATGTTTTATGCAACAGTGCTGCTCATAAAACGATAGTTGCTGAGATTCCAGAAAGAAAATTTTCAATTTGAAGTTGTTAGCTGTTACAAAAATAGAGGGACAGAAACTGTAAAAAACTGGAATCCTGCAAGATTGGCATCTTTTGCGTTTCTATCTGTCTGAACTAAGCCATGTTATGCATTACTAGTTGGATAGACGAGGTCAGTGAACACTGAGACAATTCATGGTCCCCATGGTTTCCTTTTGTTTAATTCGAGTAATTGGTAATGGTCTTATGTTCTCATATATTTAGGACTTCGTGTGACCATCGATTGCAAGAATGAGAATGGAAAGCTCAAAACAAGAGGGGTTGGTGAACTTGATCAAGATGGAAAGTTCAAGGTTTCCCTTTCAAGTGAAATTGTGAAGGACAAAAAGTTGAAACAAGAATGCTATGCACAACTCCACCGCGCATCATGCACGGCACACGGTGCTCTAGACTCCTCAAAGATTGTGTTCAAATCAGAAACCGATGGCGAACTGACGTTTTCTCCAGCGGAGAAGCTGCAATTCTCACCAATAACCTGCACATCAGCCTTCCTGTGGCCTCACTTTAAGCATCCACTACTCCCTAAAGTGCCGAAATGGAAACTTCCTCCATTCAAAAGCTTTGGCCATTCCTTCCCTTTCCCTCATCATAAGCTCTTCCCTCCAAACATCTTTCCTCCACTACCTAAAAAGCCATGCCCACCAAAGCTTGTTTTTCCTCCCCCATCACCAGTCTATAAGGAGCCACTTCCACCGCCAGTACCTGTAGTAGAACCACCACCAGTGCCTAAAAAGCCGTGCCCACCAAAGCCTGTTGTTCCTCCACCAACACCAGTCTATAAGGAGCCACTTCCACCACCAGTACCTGTAGTAGGACCGCCTCCACTGCCTAAAAAGCCACGCCCACCACCAGTAGTGGAACCTCTTCCACCGCCGGAACCAAAGATAAAGAAGCCATGCCCTCCTATAATCAAGACGCCACCGGTCTACTTGCCTCCTCCAGTTCCAATCTACAAGCCTAAGCCACCAATTTACTTGCCTCCAAAGGTTCTTCCGCCACCTGTGCCAGTCTACAAGTCTCCTCCTCCAGTACCCATCTACAAGCCACCTCCAGTTCCTATCTACGAACCTCCTCCAGTTCCTATCTACAAGCCAAAGCCACCAGTCTACAAGCCAAAACCACCAGTTTACTTGCCTCCAAAGGTTCTTCCGCCACCTGTTCCAGTCTACAAATCTCCTCCTCCGGTACCTATCTACAATCCACCTCCAGTTCCTATCTACGAACCTCCTCCAGTTCCTATCTACAAGCCAAAGCCACCAATCTTCTACAAACCTCTTCCTCCACTACCTAAGTTTCCACCATTTCCCAAAAAGCCATGCCCACCTCTACCAAAGCTTCCTCCTTTCCCTCAGATTCCTCCAAAGTACTTTCACCATCCCAAGTTTGGAAAGTGGCCTCCTCTGCCACCATATTCTCCAATTCACTAGGCTACAATGTTTTATTATTCTTACAAGGTGCGCCAATCGAATGAATTGTATCTGCAGATCGTGACTGCTGTATTCTCAAGTATATTCACAGTTCTTGTAATAAAGCGTTCAAGGTAGCGAAAGGAAGCAGAACGGAAGATATTAAGCAAAAGAGTTGAGAAGAGTGTGAATTACTTGTAGTTTCTTTATGTTAAATTTAGAGTTGAAAAGAGTGTGAATTACTTGTAGTTTCTTTATGTTAAATTTAACGAATCTCCTTTTATTGTGTGTGAACATGGCCCCTTAACATTTTTACTTGGAAATGCTATTACTCAATGCCCATACACCTTAGGGTATCTCTTTCTTCCTGCCGAGGTCATGCATGAAAGGGAAATCTAATACATGGGAATATTATAGTGATTAGGTCTCTATATATGACTCTCGTCTATCAAGTGATTATTTGCTTCTTTTTCACTTGGATGCTTGACTAGAAGTAAGTGGTCCTATCCGGTGTTTCTACCAGAAACCCGTTCATTGTGGCCCTAATGCATGTTCATCAATAATAAGCTGGCATGATTTATTGTTAATGCTCAAATATTTAACTCCATTTATCTTTGAAAAAATTTAAGGACCATCTTTCATGGTCTTTACAAACTAAAATAACCCTGGATAAAACATAAATGCCTTTTGTAGATGTGCAGAGTAATCATCAAGGCTGCCAAATTGATGGCCATATGTATACCTATCATGATAACTCATATTTTGCAGTTGGTGATTGTCTTAAACTATCTGCAAGAAATCAAGCAGGATATGAACAATATTTACGTGTATTAAAACGAATGAATAGACAGTTCTGGCGACAGGTCACCCTATTTAATTGCAACTCATGGATTATGCTTCTTGAAATCATGATTGAGGGGATGATCAGAAATCTGAAAGTTCGTTACTTGCATGCAATGTCTGAGATGACTTCAGTTTCAATCATGGGACTGAAAAAGAGAAGCATTCTTAATTAATTGCTTCCAATTTCTCTAACAGGCCAAGCAAGCAATCTGTCACAACAGATCTAGTGATGGTCAGAAAGAAATGCCTTCAAAACCAATTATTTTGTTCAAGAAGTATTTATGTTTTCTGAGCATCAGTTCTTCTGTTACCGAATCCCGTCTTCTCTGTGACCAAAGCCCCTCATCCATCATCCCTCAACCATCATGATTACTAAAGGGCTTAGAGCGTAAGAGGAGCTCAGAAACAGAATATCTGTTCCCATGTTTTCAATGAAAAGAAAAGAAAAGAAAAGAAAAGAAAGTACTTATTACAGAAAATGCGGATACTTAAAGCTTCTTGTAAGAAAATTTCATAATCGATTCTAGGCAGATAAAACAGTTGGACACGGCAGGCCCTTCCAACTGCGTAGGAGATATTTGGTTCCTTCTGGTGTCTTTGCTTTGGTCCGTCTCACTAGGGTTGGTTGCAGTCCACATATTTAGTAGCCTTGCACCACGCGATCGCAGTCCCCCAATTAAAAATTTTCCCTCCATCAGACGACGCCGTCTCGCCCTCCACTAGAATATGCCAACCTTGGATCCCATACATTACATACTTAACCCCAGTCAAAACTTAACCTCGGGTTAACCTACCGCCTTTACGATCACGACACGTTTCCGCATCTAACGGTTTTGAAAGCCCAAAGAATAGGTAGTCACCGCTTCGTTTCACTATTTATACACCCTTAACTCACCCTATCCCTAAGATAGATCTGAATACTCGGTGTTAGTGAAATTACGCAAAAAGCCGTTCAGTCTTCAAAATGCCAAACCCTAGGGTATTCTTCGACATCGCCGTAGGCGGCCAGCAAGCCGGCAGAGTGGTGATGGAGCTCTACGCAGACGTGGTCCCCCGCACGGCTGAGAACTTTCGAGCGCTCTGCACCGGGGAGAAAGGCGTCGGAAAGATCGGGAAGCCACTCCATTACAAAGGCTCCAGCTTCCATCGCGTGATCCCCGGCTTCATGTGCCAGGGCGGCGACTTCACTGCCGGAAACGGCACCGGGGGTGAGTCGATCTATGGAGCGAAGTTCGCGGACGAGAACTTCGTCAAGAAGCACACAGGGCCGGGGATCCTTTCCATGGCGAATGCCGGCCCTGGAACGAATGGATCGCAGTTCTTCATCTGCACTGCTAAGACCGAGTGGCTCGACGGCAAGCACGTGGTGTTCGGACACGTGGCGGAGGGTATGGATGTAATTAAGGCAGTGGAAAAGGTGGGCTCCGCGTCTGGAAAGACCTCGAAGCCCGTTACGATCTCTGATTGCGGTCAACTTTCTTAAACGGTGACTCGATGATCTCCTGCGATGGGTGGTGTTTTCTCATTTCTCTTAGTGTCCGTTTAGTAAAATAGGTCTTGGCGTTGACCTCTAGGGTCCGCATCGTGGTTTTTGTTATCTTGTGGCGCTGGAGTTAAAAATGGTGTTGAGACTTTTGTGTGGAGTCAGGCTACCGTTAATTTAATAAGAAATTTTATATCTTATCTCATATTTGATTATTATTGCCGTAAAAGTGTTAAGAGATATAAAATTAAATCCAATGAGGAATATCCATGTCTAATTTGGTCATTGGCAAGTCGTGAGGTTGACTTGACAGTAGCTACCGTTGGCAAAACGTTACAAACTGTGGTCCGTCCTGGTCCTTGTTATCCTTCGGGCTTCATTACTTAGGTTAATTATAAAAAAAATTAGATTTTATTTGAATTAAAAAAGTGATAATTAAATATTTGAATATTTTTAATTTTAATCCTACGCTTAATTAATTAAATTTTAATAAATTGTGTGGACCATTCATGGGAGGGAAACCGACAGCTGCCGGTTTTATCCTTTCTTCTTTGACTATGGACATTCATGTCCTATTATATTAAATCTCACCCACAAATCTCTACACCCACCCAGGCTTCATCGCACGTTTCAACGAAGTGTAGCCTTTTCTTCAATATACCGCGAAACAGGGGATCCCTACTCCACTCCGCGTACTCTGAAGTCCGAAACTTCCTGTTAGTTGTTTCCCCTCCTCGTCGTCGACAAGACAGGCGCTTTCTTAGACCCCTCTTCCCTCACTAAAAGCACTTAAACCTTCAAAACGCCGCGTTTTTCAGAGAGATAAAGTTAGGGCTCTGCTTTTTTGTTTGGCGGGAAATCGAAGAGTGACTTACCTGAATTCTACGTTTTATATACAGTTGGTGGTGTACACAGGACGTATGGGATTATCTGACAATGCAAAGGGCTTGGTACTGGCTATGACTTCCAGTGCATTCATAGGATCCAGCTTCATTTTGAAGAAGAAAGGCCTCAAGCGAGCGGCTTCTGCTGGGACTCGAGCAGGTTCCTGAATTTTGGGTTCAGAATTTGATTTCATCTTGTTTTCTTTGAAAAACTGAGGAAAGATCGAGTCTTTTGCCGAAAATTTAAGTGTATATCGATTGTTTACGGAAACAATATGTGTATCTGAGCGGTATGGCAGTTTTCCTTTTGTCTTTTTTTTTCAGGAGTTGGGGGTTATACATATTTGCTAGAGCCATTATGGTGGGCTGGTATGGTGACAAGTAAGTGTAGGTATTAGGAATTCAAGTTTGTAAGTGTAGGTATTAGGAATTCCAGTTGTGTTCTTTATATTGTGATATGTAATCCAATTTTGTAATATTGTGCAAACAGTGATTGTTGGGGAGGTTGCGAATTTTGTGGCTTATGTGTATGCTCCTGCGGTTCTGGTAACCCCGCTTGGTGCGCTAAGTATTATTATCAGGTCAGTGGATGCAAATGCGTCGAAGAAGCTGCTTCTGTCTGAATTTTATGATCGTTTTGTTTGTTGCTGACTTGTTTCAAATTTTAGTGCCATTTTGGCACATTTCTTGTTGAAGGAACGACTTCGGAAATTGGGGATTGTTGGATGTGTGTGTTGCATTGTGGGATCAGTCGTGATTGTAATTCATGCGCCTCAAGAGCATACTCCAGATTCTGTACAAGAAATTTGGACTTTGGCTACTCAACCTGGTTAATATTTTTTCTCTTTTTTCATTATTTCCACTTGACAAATTCTATTTCTTTGATATTCACTCTCTCTTTTTATCATATACATTTTGTCTTTGGTGCAGATTTTTTGGTGTATTTAGCAGCTACACTTTCTGTAGTTTTAGCTTTGATTTTGCACTTTGAACCTCGCTGTGGGCAGACAAACATACTAGTTTACTTGGGAATATGTTCTCTGATGGGTTCAATCACGGTAATAACACTCTCATTTAATTTAATTATATCTATTGGCATTCTTTATCAAGATTACAGTATTTCATTATAATTTGTTATTTGTCATTCGAGTCACAAGATATCTTCTCTTGTCTTATTCAGGTTGTAAGCATAAAGGCCATTGGAATTGCAATAAAGCTTACCCTGGAAGGGATAAATCAGATAACTTATCCACAGACTTGGTTTTTTCTTACAGTTGCAGCAATTTGCGTCATTGCACAGTTAAACTATTTGAACAAGGTAAGTTTATCTTTCCCCCCATGGTTCTTTATGCCTTTTTGCTTTCCCTGTCGTAGTCTTGAATTTCTATAGAGGGATTTGTTAAGGGTGCCCCTGCCACTTTAAGATATGCTTTTACTGATGATAGTGACACATCCTAATTTGTGTGTGTGTATGTGATAGTGAGAGAGATGCTGCCATCTTATCCTTTTGAAGTAATTATCTGAAAGTTGCTCTTGATTGTCTTTGCTTCTTGGGAAATGCTGGGTTTTCATCATGGAAGCTCACAAATTTGCATGCCCGGTCATTTGCAAAGGGAAAGAAATCTTCAGGGAAATCATATTTCCATTTTTGAATTGTTCAAATTGTGATGTATTTTAAGAAAATGATAGCCCTTCGAATAATCCTGCTTGCCACATGTTGCTATCCTGGTGCATCTGAAGTTTTCAAAAACAGTGTTTTCTTTGACCTTCTTTATGTAATCTCTATTGTGAAACTGAAAATAAATAGTAGGAAAGTAGAGGAAGAACTAACACAAGGTTTTACGGCTGCAAAGCCTACTTAGTGTTGCATCTTTATTAAGGTTTTGTACAAGTTACATAATACTATCAATATTTTATCATAACTACATTCCTTACCTGGGATTGCATATTATATTCTTCTCTTGGATACTAAATCTCTAAAATATTCAACACTTCTCCCCGTGCTGGTAAGTAGATACTTTTTTTTAATTACTTTCAGCTTGTATACAAATTCAACTAGAACAAAAAACAAAAGCTAAATATACTTCTGCTTTTTCTTCTCATGCTTTTCTTTTTTTTTTCTTTTGTTTCTTTTCTTCATTTTTTGCTTTCTTTGTTCTGAAAAGAACAAAAGTCATATGCTGTACTGAACTCCAAAATATGGAGAAGCTTAATATTGATAGGAAAAAGATGGGAAGGGAAGATGACATGCTGGCAAAGAGAAAACTGAAGATGCTTCTAGAAAGAAGGTAGCTGGAGAAGATGATACGCCAGCTAAAAAGGTTTAAACCGAGTTGTGGCAAGATTAAATTTTGCCTCAGAAAATGCAAACTTAGAAGAACTGAGGTGCATAGAAGTTGCAGTGCTCTATGATGGGATGCTAAGAAGTAGCTTGCCAAAAAGGGACAGGTGGCAACTGCAAATAGAAGAATAGAGGATCAACGTGGCTCTGATATCATATGAAATAAAAAATTGAAAATAAATAATAGGAAACAGGAGGAAGAACCAACACAAGGCCTTATGCGGTTTGACTGTAAAGCCTACTTCCACGAGCACAAACCACTCTGCTTCATCTTTGTTAGGGTTTTGTGTTAGTTACATGATACAGTCAATCCTTGTTTATAGGGTGTAGAACATATCTCATCATAACTGCATTCCTTAAGAGGATACATATAATATTCTTGTATTGATTATTAAATGTCTAAGATAATCATCTATCTTTCAGATGCCTTTCATTTTCACAATTATGATGTTTGCTGATGTCTATTGTGTTGTTGACACAGGCATTGGATACATTCAATGCAGCAATTGTTTCTCCAGTATACTATGTTATGTTTACAACTTTGACCATCATTGCTAGTGCAATAATGTTTAAGGTTATTTGCTTGATCTATCCTTTGGAATTTATCTGATGAATCACCAGATTTAACAGACTCAAATAGTGTATCCGTTTTTTCATTTCCTTTTAACAGGATTGGTCTGGCCAAAATGCAAGCAGCATAGCCTCTGAGATATGTGGATTGATCACTGTTCTTTCAGGAACTATAATACTTCACGCAACAAGAGAACAAGAACCGGCACCTCTAGGTACAGTCATGTGTTGCCATTATCCCCCATCTTTTTACTGTCAAATTTTGGTTTACTTATAATGGTTGGGGAAGATACTTGGTTAACTTAGGATGGTGCGGGGATATACTTGGTTTATTGGGGATGGTAGGGGCGAGATTCACCAGGGATGGTAGTTCTATACCTGATTTTGTAGCTTGCAACTTGCTTTTCTTGTTTCAATCGAGGAGTAGTGAATTGAGATGTGATGCATGTGGTATAAAATAATTTGGGGCCAAGTCTTTGAATGCTTAAATGATATTGAGATTCATAGTTGCCATTGTTGGTGCTAACCATGCTCAATAGCTTTCTGATTCTGACACTTTACCTACTATGCATTGTAGGAACTGTTACATGGTATGCTCATGGAGATTCGTTGAAGAGTATTGAAGAAGAGCATTTGATTGATGTCAATAACGGAGATGAAGAATGAATTTTTGCTCTAAGATGATTATGGAGTTGAGATGATTGCTCCAATTTGGGTAGAGACGCGATCAGTTTTGAATAAATAAAATTTTGGTGTAACTCATTCTCCTGGATCAATATAGGAAGAGAGATGTGGAAGGTGCATTTCACGGCTACCAGCCATTGACAAATTGTGGGAGAACATACAAGTAATTCGAGTTGTTCTCGATCTTTTTATCACCTAGACAACCGTCCCGTCCGGTCCTGTCCAATTCTCGACGGGCCTGAGGGTGCCTTGGCCAGCCATAAGTTGCAACGCAGAACACTCGCTTGTCTATATCTGTGTATATACTTCTTCGTTCTGTTCAATTTTGCCCTACTGCTTTTGTTTGCGAGTACTTTGGGTTAGTTCTACATTTTTGTATTATTATGATTACATTGTAAGAATTTTGACGACGCAAATTTATTTGAGAATGAAGTCAATTACTGAGAACATCTTCCAAGACAAGCAATGTCACCATCAGTCCGCAAGGGAGTGGTCTCGCCTCGCACTGTCGCACAATTCAAAATTTTCATATTGGTTACAAGGCTAAAATGACATTTGTTTTTGTTAAGTAATTTTTTAATCATTTGACAAAATAACATCAAACAAATTTGGATTAGGTTTAGGTAGTTACAAATTTTTAAACTAGAACTTAATTCAAATTTTAATTTGGTCATTAATTTTAATTTAACCTCAATTGAATCAAGTCGTCCAAAATTATCATCTTCACGTACAATTAGAAAACATTGAAAATGAAAAAAAAATCAGTCTTTGACATCTAATCTTTTGTCACTAATTCTTGATATAAACTTGTTAAAGATATTACTTAATGAACTAAAGAAAACATATTACTGCTGCTGCAAATTTTTACTAATGAATTGCAAAGCATTGAATCATGACGGGTTCGAGTCCCCTTGAGTCGAGTCTTAACTCGGAATTTTGTGAAAGGTCAATTCTAGTCCGAAGCTTGAACAAACTTGAGATTTGTATCTTCAGCTCGATCTTGATCATGTTTTGGGTGGCCCAAAATTTGATATGAAATTCAATGCAATATAAATATTGACTCGTGACCCTGACCGAGAGTGACCAGAGGAGGAGATTGGCAACAAGTAGATGGGGCCACAACGGAGGAGGTGAATGGAGACCATCGGTTTGCTAATCAGGGAGAAGGTGATAGGCGTGTCATTTGAACTGAACTAATAGTCAGGTCAAACCTCTTAATTTTAGAGTAGATTGGACTAAACCCGAGAAGAAATACCGTACCTAGAAGTATACCAAATTAATGGACAATTAAAATTAATTGATAATAATGGTCAATGGATAATTAAGCTAATTTCATAGGATGATTTAAAACAAATTTAGGGATATAAGAACAATTACGGTAACTCTAATAACTTATATCTATTTATTTTATGAATAAGAGGTTTGATTGTGATATTGTATTCAAAATACAAAATATTGTCACTAAGATAAGTGCACTTTTTTTTTATAGTATAGTTTAAACGAGTTTAAGTATCATCTTCCTATTATCTAATATAATAAAAGGAATGATTGATTTTTAAAAAGAAAATTAACAAAACTAAAATAACCAATCAAGGTGGTAGACAAGAATAAAACAATTAATAGATTAACAAGATCCAAATAAAGAATCCCTCTACAACTTTTCTTATTCTTGAATTTATCCTTATTTAATGTTTGATCCTAGTTTCTTGGATTGATAGGAATTTAGAAGTTACAACTATAGTCTTTCTTAATACGTATATTTCATATCTTTATGGTGACTGATTGAAAGTTTTCTCTAATTGAGACCCTCATAAGAGCGTATTAATTTGTTTCATGAATTTTTATAATAACGTTCACTCTATCCAAAAGAGTTATATGGTGCTAATTATAAAATACCATGCAATTGTCATTATTTATAACTTGATCTATTCATTTATATAATCTTTTACGTTCATTACTTTAATTCCTATATATGAAATTCAAAATTGAAATTTTCTGTATTTGCTACTTCAATTCAATATAATAAATAATTATCAAGAAAATTAAGATCTTGCATTGAATCAAAAAAATCAATCCAAATAACAAATTATAAGAATCCTCCCACTTATATCTATATCCTGATGTAGTTCATAAAAAGTCAATAATAGACAATAAAGAAAATAAAATAAAAGAATGAGTTCTCATGAATCTTGATGCCTTTTGATTGAATCTTGAACTTTTCTATAAGGTTCCTTCTTCTTGATGTCTTCTTAAACCTCCTCTGGTCATCCTCTTGTCCTCTGACCTTACTTGTCTTTGGCCCTCTTAGATGACTCTCCTCTTTTTTCTTATATCTCTCTCCTTTTTGTCTCAAAAAATCTTAAAATTTTGATCAATACTGGATTAACACGGGGCCATTATTGATCTCGTATTACTTAACTGTTCCCTTGTTTTTTGTAACCAAAAACCACCAACATAGGTCTATGTTATGTGGCTTTACTTAGCGCCTATGCGTTTGAGATTTCAACTGCTAAACATGGGTCTGAAAGCCACGAACATGGGTTCATATTTAAGTCATGTTACTAAACATAAGACCATATTGAAGTGTGTTCCTGTTGGGTTTGGGTTCCCTCCTATGTGGTAAAACCCATAAATGCATTAAAGCCCATTTTATTTTTAACCCATTAGGGTTAAGTTTTGTATTTGTTATGAAAACCAAAAACAAATTTTAGCAGCTGCAAAAAGAGAGAGAGAAGAAAATAGAGAGAGAGAAGAGAGAGAGGAGAGAAGCTTCTTCTTCATCCTTCACAAAAGGAGAGAATTTTTATCCGACCCGTTTTACATTTCCGGCAACTGGGAAGTCGTTCACCGTTGGATCGGTCTCATTTTTGGTTTACAGTTTCTAGACATATTGTTCTCCATTCTGAACAGTGGAAATTTGGTTTCGAGGTCTGGAGGTTGAGTTTTTGGATTCAAAACTGGACTGGTCTCAAAGTGTTTTCAGAACTGACGAGCTTCACCATATTCTAATTTTGGTCTCTCATTCTTTGTCTGATCGAGCTGAATTTTGGTGAGTATCTTCCTTACTCATTGTTCTTTGTTTTAAACGGTAAAGATTAGATTTGGACGGCTGGAACTTTTTCAGAATTTTTCAGAACAGAAGCCTTTGTTGTGATTGCTCTCTTAGTGTAGTTCTCCACTTTAATTTGTGGCTATATGAAATTGAGCCTTTGATTTCTGGATGTTGTGGCTATTGATCTCTGTAAGACAGTATTTGTGATAGTGAATTTCATTTTTTTGGACCAAGAGAGGTCCCGTAGTTTTTTATCCTTCACACCGAAGGAGTTTTTACCACGTTAAATAATTATTGTGTTTTTGTGATTGGTTTTTTAATTTGTGCATTATTGGGGCAGCTTGTGATCATTTAATTTGCTGCCAATATTTGCTCGTTATTACTTCTAATAGATTCATTCAAGTGGAGAAGGATTTGTTGATTGATCGTTGCGTTTGTTATACCCGTTTTCTTCCCAACACAATGGTATCAGAGCTAGTTAAATTTGTTAATTGAGTCTATTTTTGCTTGTTTGAATGATGGAGGTAAATATGAGTAAAGATACCCTGAAAAGATGGCGATTCATCACCTTTTGGCATTGCTAAAAATATCACGTTAAGAGAAGGTGACTAGTCTTCTTTTCTCCCTGTTTTGTACCGTTCCATAACATGATAACATAAACTCCATAGCTAACAGTACTTGCTGAGACATTATTCATCTTGAAGGTCAATTCATGAAGTTTTCTGGGATACTGTGGCTTCTTTTTTTGTGGCAAATTCTGCAACTCCAGCTTTCACTGTCATTGGACA
>JAOTJB010000210.1:42593867-42608800 GCA_027123815.1 Erythroxylum minutifolium
TGACAGAATTTACCTTGAAAGTCTTCATGAAAGTTGTATATCTATAAGTCCTTTTTCAAACTATCTAAGAATGACCTTAATTCGACATCTCTAGAGGAAGTTATGTCAATTATACTGAAATAGGTTCAATATGTTTGAGGACAAAACCTTGTTTGATTCCTTCGGTCATAATTTTGTTGTCTGACCTTCAAATGAGATGATTCGTATTCCTAAATAAACTAGAAACATAGAACTACAACTTATTTGAAGGAATTGAATTTTAATTCAGTCCCTAAGACTTTCTACTTCTAAATGGAATTTAGGTGCAGTGTACTGTTTCAGTTAATAATGGTCTGAAAATGTTTGGGCCCTAACTTTCCAATTTCTGAACCAAATTGAATGATTTTGGTGTCATTAGAAACTTAAGACCAAAGGGGAATAAAATGTTTTGAAGAGGTCAAATTGAATTTCCACCTTGAGTTTTCCCACAAATATGTCCGAAAATAGGTAAAGTGAGTTCTTTTGAGGATTGGCTGGTATGGGCATGCCACCTTTGTAGGGTGCACATCCAAATGTCACTTAGGACGTCAGGCATGTAACTCGCAAGGGCGGGGTCCCAACACTGTGTGTCCTTCTTGGTCTTAAATAGCCACTTGCAACTAGCAAGTCTGCAATGTTGAGGTAAATCAACTAGCTCCCATACCTTATTATACCTCATCGATTGCATCTCGTCCTTCATTACTGCCCACCATATATCCGCAGGGAGTCCAAGAAATAACCTCTGAAAAAGTAACTAGATCCTTGACATATCCAATATCATAGTCTTGCTTACCCAGATATACTATGTAGTCTGATGAGATAGTAGGTCACCTCTCTCTAGTGGATCTGTGTAACTACACAGGCTCCTGTATCTTAGAAACCTCCTCCTAAATAGGCGTAGGTTCCTGTGCCAGCGTAGGCACGGTACTAGATCCCACATCTATCGGAGCTAACTGTATGGGAGGCTGATATAAAATGATTGTAGTATCAGTCATGCTAACTTCTATAGGATGTGAGGATCCTCCCTTATCATAGACATCTAATTCTAAAAACTTCGCTGTTTGTGATTCCACAATTTTGGCCCCTCCCTCTCTACAATAAAATTTGTAACCCTTAGAGTGGTCAGGATAATCCATTAAATAGCAACGAGTTGAACGAGGTTGCAACTTACTCACATTAGGATTATACAACCTCACTTTAGCAGGGTAGCCCCATACACTAATGTGTGCAAGGCTTAGCTTCTAGCCCTTCCAGAGTTCAAAAGGCATCTTTGACACTGATTTGCTTGGGACTCTGTTTAAGATATATAATGTCGTCTTGATAGCTTCACCCCATAAGTACAAGGGTAGGTTAGTCCTGTTCTGCATTAACCTCATCATATCCTTTAAGGTGTGATTGCGCCTTTTGGCTACACCATTTTGCTCAGGACTACCCAGCATAGTGAACTGAGCCACTATTCTAATTGATTCTAAATACTGGCAAACGGACCCTTTTCCTATCCTACAACCCCATATCTGCCATAGTATTCTCCTCCTCTATCAGATCTGACAAACTTTATTGATCTTCCCAACTAGTTCTTGACTTCAATCTTGAAGATCTTGAATTTATCAAGAACTTCAGACTTCTCTTTAAGCAAGAACACATATCCATATTAGAAACAATCATCTATAAATGTTAGGAAGTATCTCGTATTGCACAACGTAACCATATAGGGACCACTAACATGTGTATGTATGAGGTCCAATAAGGTTAAAGCATGAGTTGACCCCTTCTTCTTTATCTTGGTCAACTTGCCCCTGTAACAATCGACACATGTCTCCAGATCACTGAAGTCCAGAGTTGGGAGAATGTTATCCTGTATCAATCTCTTAACCCTCTCCCTGGATATGTGGCCAAGGCATTTATGCCACAGTATGTACCATGTGTCCTTTATGGAGGTCCTCTTTCGAGTAACAGGTTTGGCAACATAAGAAGAGGCATACATCTCGTTAGGAGCAAGACACATACTATATACTCCATAGGATAAGAAGGTTGTATCGATATGTCTTGTATTGATAGAAATGTTTACAATTACATTATCAAATATAAAACAAAAACCTTTTATATCCAAAACTGATACAGATATCAGATTCCATCTAAAAGACGGTATATAAAATGTGTCTCGTAAATACAAAACAAACCCTGTATTAAAGTTTAATCCTACATCTCCTACATGCAAAATGTCCACCTCCCCGTTGTTCCTGACCATCAGCTTTTGCTCCCCTCTAATCGGCCTTCTCTTAGATATGAACTCCTGCATCGTGGAAGTAACATGGTTAGAAGCTCCACTATCTAACTACCAAGAACTTAATGTGGTTATAGCCACATTGAATTCATGAATCACAAAGGTCGAGGAGTTACCTGATAGCTCCTGTTTGATCTTCCAAAGCTTGTACTTTAGGCAATCAGGCTTTCTATGCCCCTTCTTCTTACAAAAGAAGCTTCTCATACTCTTAAGTTCATGTGGGCCCTTGGCAATGCTCGGCTACCCACTTTGAATCTGAGGAGAGGGTTTGGGTGTCTTACCCTTGCCCTTAGGCCGCTGGCGTCTACCCTTCCCCTTGCCCTTCGCGGCTATAAACATAGTTGAATGAGGAGAGCTCTTGATCTTCTCCTCTGCTGCAGCACACCGGGAAATCAAGGCATTGATGTTTGAGGTCTCATCCTGTGAGATGTAGGACGTGACTAACATCTCAAACTCCGGCGGAAGAGTGTTTAGTGCCTGAGGCATTATCAAACCGTCAGGGATCAACATATCAAGTGCCTTCAGCCTGCTCTGAAGGTGCACCATCCGAATGATATAATCCTGCACGCCTCCTCTCCAGTATACCTCATGAAGAAAAGCTCCTTGATCAGGGCACTCTTCTCAGCATTAGAAGAGACCCTGTACCTTTGGGAGATACTATCCATGAACTCCTGTGCTATAGTCGTGTCAGCAAGTCCGTTCAGCAGGTGATCCAGCATTGACCTCCTGATGGTCAAATAGCACAGCCTATTTGACCTTTCCTAGGTTGCCATAGCTGCCTTGTTAGCTCCTGCCTTGTCAACTTCTAAGCTGACATCTGTAAGTGGTGGAGGTTACTCGACGTGCATGGCCATGCTGATATCCACAATCTCTAATGCGAAGTCCACGTCCTTCTTCCACTTCTTAAAGTTGAAACCATTCAAGGTGCCAATAGTGATGCCATTGTTGTTGATTGAAAAGGTGACTGAAAAACAAAAAAGACAATGTCAAAATCAGTATAAATGCAGGATAACAATGATACTTTAAAGCATTAAATGGTATCTCTACTGAAAATCCGGTCACACATATTATAAAACACTTATGGGCTGAATACATAATATATCCAACTAGACCTCCACACATAAAAGCAATAAGAGTATAAATTATCAACTCTCTTAACACTACCACCTGTGGGTGAATAGATCATTTAAGAAGCAATCTTCCTCTATCAAATGTTTTATGTACGTCTCAAAATCTCACATAAGGTCAACATTTGTGAGCAGAATAACTGAATATGAGATCAAAGACATCCTCAAACATACAAGTGATATACTCCAAATACTGACTTGAAAGGCCATTGTGGTAACTACATTCTTATTAGTACCCAAAAAATATCACAACCACAAGGGATACAACTTTATGTCATCCTCACATTTTATATGGGTATAATGCATGTGAAAATTAATTATAAATGCAAAAACTAAATGCACAACCAAATAATCACATGCAAAAACTGAAAACATTGTCTTTAAACTTTATTTGAGATTTTATTTAAAAAATTCTCAATAAGAGTGTCCATCGTACTTTTTCGAATAACGAACCTACCACACGAGACATAAAACTTTAAGTATCTCCCTTATGTGCTGTTCAGAGTAAAAAATGCACTCAAAATCGACTTTAAAAAAGCTTTAAAACCTTTTCTTGAATCTAATTACTAATGTAATAAATCCAGAAAAATTAGAAAATTACTTTAAAAAATTCCCGAACTCGAAAACTGACCCAAAATACCCGGGATAGTTTTATGGGAATTTTTGAAAATTTCCTTTTTTTAGGTCACTGCTCATGTTCGTACGACTGACGTCAACGTGACGTCAGTCGCTGATTTGGATAGCTACGTCAGTGTGCATGCACGACACGTGCGCAAGATGTGTCTGGTGCTTGCGCGGCATGCACATCCCACGTCCATACGCACGGCTGTTGTGCGGTACGTGTCACATGTCCTGCATCGCCGGTGCCACGTGGACTATCGCACATGCCCGCATTTCCACGCCGGTGGGAGAGTGAGCCGCGTCCCTCGCTTGGCGGCACGAGCAACAAGCGTCGCCCGCCTGCTGGAGAGATGTGGGGCATGTGATTGGCGCATGTGACGCATGCACCTCATGCACCGGCTCTCTCCTGAGTACTGTAGCGGGTTGGGCGTGTGTTCTCTCCTACCTCTAACATCGGAGGTGATTTTTAACATCGCAAAGGCTTGATTTTTGCTCCGTTTGACCCATTTTTGAACTGTTTTCTAAGGCTAACCTCATGTATATCACTTCTACATAATTATTTATATAAAAAAATCAAAAAACAAATCAAAAATGGAGAAAAATCATATGAGATGAAAAATCGAAAAATCTTAGTTTCCGACAATCTAATCATGTAACTGCTCTGATATCACGTAAAACAGACCTTATTATGTACCCAAGATCTGTCTTGAAATGATTAAAATGAATAATTGCTGAATACCTGATTTCTGTTCCATCCTGTTTTTTGAAGTTGATTTCAGCTGCCAATCGAGCTTGAATCTTCTCGGGACCTCTATAGGAAATGTTCATTGGCACGTGGTCTAGGCCTTTCTGCAGTTTTTTCAAAACATGAGCCCTCTTAACGGGTCAGAGTACTGAATGCTTGTGAATGATATGTACAACTGTAGGAGACCATAAGCCATTTATATAGCTTTCATATCGAGCTTCCTCATCACAAGGCCAATATGAACTATATCTACACTAAAAGGGATCCTTTTTTACCCAGACTTCGACTCATTAATTTAGATCATTTATTAGGCCATTGTATTACCTTTATTTGGATCAAATTACGTAATATAACCGGTAATTTATTGAAAAATCAAAATTACAATTAATAACTGTCCATTATATGAAAAATTACAAAATTGTTCCTAAGGGTAAAATTGTCTTACACTTATAAGATAAAGGCCATCTAACTCTGCTATTCAATGACAAACTATAATGCTTACTAACTTCAAGATTGCAATTTTGAAAGACAACCCAAGTCCACCCGTTCACATTTTCGAAGATGCCTATGTGTAAGAGACAACTCTTTTGCATGCTTTATGACTACTCGTGAGTGACATGAACAACCGGGAGAGGAGAGGCTCCGCTTGAAGGTTCAACTGGTGATTATACGCCAAGTCTTCGGAAAAGTACATTACCCTTCTTCCATTGATCAATTCGTCTTAATAATTGTGAAGAATGTCTGGCAAGAAAATTTCTCAAGTAATCGTATTCCAATTTGGACAATCATTTCCCAAATTTACCCCATTCCTTAAAAACGCCACATTAGTAAATCATAACACAACATGAAAACATTAAAACAACCCATAAGACCACGGCCGTCAAATTGTCCAAGAATGTATCCTAACCATCCTTCAAAATCCGCACTTCCACACCCCTACAAGATCCATCTCTTCGCTGTCAAGTAACCCAAGAGCTTGGAGAGAGAGAGTTTAGAGAGAGAAAGCAGGGCGAAACGATCAACATGGCGACCACTACTTGGTCTTCTCCATGGGGTAACAAGCCTGGGGCGTGGGCTTTAGACTCCGAGGACCACGAAGCCGAACTCAAACATCAGCAACCACAACAACCGCAGGATGACGTCGCGGGAGCAACCGAATTCCCGTCGTTAGCAACCGCCGTTAAGCATCCCAAGAAAAAGAAGGCCCAAACCCTATCCCTAGCTGAGTTCGCCGGCTACAGCTCCGACAAGCTGAAGTCATCGTCCTTCTCTCACGAAGATCTCCTCAACCTCCCCACGGCCCCCCGCCAACGCTCCGCCGATGAACTCGACCGAACCCGCCTCGGCGGCGGCTTCAAATCGTACGGTCTCAGTAACCGCAACGGTGACGATTCTCGATGGGCCAGTGCCAATAATAATAATAGCAATGGTAATCCTAGCGGTTTTAGGGAGACGGCGCCGTCGCGAGCAGACGAGATCGATGATTGGTCAAAGACGAAGAAATCAACGGTTGGGATTAACAGTAATGGCAATGGGTTTGAGAGAAGAGAGAGAGGTTCTCTTTTCGAGTCTCATTCGAAAGCCGACGAATCGGACAATTGGGTCTCGAGTAAACCGGCGGAGACGCGACGATTTAACGACGGGTTTGAGAAAGGAGGGAGCTTTGATTCACTGTCGAGGGACAGACAGGGGTTTAACGGCTTTAGTGCGGCGGATTCGGCGAATTGGGGTAGGAAAAAGGAGGAGAGTGATGGAACAGTGACGTCTAGGCCGAGGCTGTTGTTGCAGCCTCGTACACTGTCTCTGAGTGAGGGTAATGGGACGGTATCTAAGCCGAAAGGGTCGAGTCCGTTTGGAGATGCTAGGCCTAGAGAGGAAGTGTTGGCGGAGAAAGGCAAGGACGGGAAGGAAATCGATGAGAAATTGGAGTCCTTGAAGGTTAATAATGGGAATAAGGAGGGTAGGAAAGATGAGAGAGGAGATTCAGGATCGTTTGGATGGAGGAGTTCGCGTGTTGAGAGGAGTTGGAGGAAGGCTGATAATGCTACTGACTCGAATTCTCGCCCCCAGAGGTTCGTTTGCTTAAATTATTTGGAGTCTTTTCTTCTAAATTACATCGAACTGACTTTGCTTCGGTTGGTGTAAGTTGGTTCATATGAAAAACTGATTTAAATATACATCATCCCATAATCTTGTCTTTGATTGTATGTATGTGAACATTTAGATCAAGGTACCATTCCTTACCGAAATTTGCGGCCGAGGAGGTTTGAAATAACTATTAACTGTGCCATATTTGTCGCATCAATAATGCAGAATCACAATTTATGTTCTTGTTGTTGCAGTGGTGAGAGAACTGAAACTGGCCATAGTTCAGAGAATGGACATTACACTGAGAGTGGAAGTAGCTGAAGGAAATTCAAGATGGAAGTTTGCAAATGCATTATTGAGGATTGGTCAAAGAAACAGAGGGAAATACTTATTTGTTGTTGTATTTTTAATTTTAAGATATGAGTTTTGCAGTGACTGTTGTTACTATTGAGCTGGAGACAATTTTGGTATGATTTGGAGTAATCAACTCATAGGCCTTTTGGTTTGTTTTCTATTGGTTGTGTGATTCTTTTTCCTTTTTCGTGTTTGTTTGTAAATTTTTGTGTATTCAATTCGCTCAGTTAATGCCTTTTTAATTTTGGCCTTCTTGTGTTCTACACAGACTGCTACTTGAAGCCTGAGGTGTACTAATTTGGTTTCACCTCTGCCATTTGATATTGTTTTTAAGAATGTCAGCTCAGCTGTAGATTTCTTAAGTTGTATCTGGTTGCCCTTTTAAATTTCAAGAAAGGAGAAGAAGAAGAAGTTTAGTTTTGTTTCTGCTGTATGAGTGATTTTTAGTATAGTCCCCACTAGCAGTACTACACTTGTAATCCAATGGCTCGGTGTCTGGAAACGCTTTCCTCCTCCTCGTATTCTTTCACACATTAACCAATCAGCAAAATGAAATATCAACTCTTTCGCGGTAAAGAGCCTTTGTTCATTCAACAGAGATTCTCATACACTGGCTATTTTGGTAAGACTCGGTCTGAAATTAGTTGGCTGTGAGATCAGTTAATAGGAGGGGCAATTAGCCACAGTTATGATAACCATGCATTATTCTACTTTTGGGCAAGAGAAAGATGACAATTCAGTAAGTGTAGCTGGAAAGAGATCGAAAATGGCTGTCCTCTTCCACTTAAGCACATGATTCAGTCTTTTTACTAACTCATTAATGCTTCTTGCTACTTTGACGGCCAACTAATGCCCTCCACCGTCAAAATAAAATGACCCAAATGGTCAAGTTCTACAGTGGACTGCGACCTCAACAAGCACACAATGGCATGGAAAATAGAAGGATAATTTTTATGGCATGGAAAATAGAAGGATAATTTTTAATCTAACTTAATTGTTTTCCAGCAGGGTGGAAGTTTGGAATATTAAGTGAATAAACATATAAAACGGAAGAAAAGGTTCATCAATTTGATTTGATTCATGGTATGGTCATTGCCTGCCTGCTTCCTTCACGATCAACAGTTAGGGGAAATTATGTGTTTAAGCAGGATAGCTTCAGCTGGGCAGTGGAAGGATGAAACGAGAAATTTAAGCGTTTCTCAACCTCTTAAATCAACTTGTCCCAACACGTGATCGAATCCGTTGGCTACAAAACATTTTTTTTCAACCTTAATAAATGTCGACAGTTGAGAGTTAAAACATTGTCATTTATTCTATGTTCATAAGCATTCTGCTATATACTAGTCCTTTCTGCTCTGCTTATTCTACCTTTGCTTCCCACAAACATGTATTGGTGGTGGTGCAAGCTTCTTTTCTCAGCTGTTTCCATTCTCTCTGCAGCCATTAGTGGGGCTAATGCAGATTCAGTGGTCACTGGGGCTGTCTTCTGCGACCAATGCAAAGATGGCCAAGTATCTCTTTATGACTATCCCATTTACGGTAACAATAAGTTATCCTTGTATCACCAATAGCATTTTATATATGATTTTTTATAAAAATTTTGGTTTTTGTTTCAGGTGTCCAGGTTGGAATGGCATGTGTTGATAATAAAGGGCAGATTACAACTTCAAGGGAAGAGACAACAGGCTGGTTTGGAAACTATGCTATAAGGTTCGATGGCACCCCAGATTTAAGCAACTGTTATGTCCAAGTCTCGAGTAAAAATGTTCAGAATTCAAATGGCTGTACTGCATCAGCTGGTCCTGCTCAAAAGCTGAGACGAACGTACAATATGTTTGACATGCAATTTTTTACCGCTGATTCTCTACTCTCTCAGCCTGCTCAACCCATGTCATATTGCCCAAGGTCAACAACCCCTGTACCTGCACCTGTAACACCTGTAAGGCCTCCAGAACCCATAGCCCCGGTCACACCTTCTCCGCCTCTCGGGCTTCCTCCATTACCGCCAATGCCTTCTCTCCAAGCTTCAGCATGCACATACCAGTAAGTTTGATGTTAAAGCTTCAATCTTCTTTTTTTTTTTCCCCTTTTTTCCCACCCTTTTTCAGTCATTACGGGAAGCCTTATTGTAATAACAATAGAGTCATTAATCACCAGTAACTTGTCAGTCCGTAGTTGTTCTAGTTGATGAACGTGCAAGAATCCATGTGAGACCTGGAATTGCTGTTCTGTGGAAGATCCATATGCAACATATAACTTCTTAACTTCTAGCCTCTAGGTAGAGGGACAGCAAGGCAAACATTTGACAGTATAAATGAACTAATGTTACATCTTGAATGCACAGCATAGAACCTCATAAAGGGTACAAGTTGACTAATAAATGCTTCTCAAGTTTCAAAGTAACCGTCTTTTGACAATGCTTCTTTTTAGTTGGTGGCGTTGATGTTTAAAGTGCTGCAACTACCCCTTTTGGTCAGTTTGGTCACACTAATTTGCTTGTTTTTAATTCAAACAAAATTAAAACACTGTGTCACCTCAAATGCTAGTCCTTGAGCAGTATTAGTGAATGGAGCTTACAATATGCTGATTAGGTACATTGCAGACACCTCAAACTAATAAGAACATTTGATCTGTCAGGAACTGGATGGCGCCAGAATACAAATGTTATTGGAGGGCATTGAACCCTGACATGAAGGTAGCAGTGGTTTTTGGTGACCTTGCAGCTAGAAGATACGGTACAGACATGACACTGTGGCAAGCACTGCAAGGGAGAGGTGACCCTTATAGGACTCTACTGAGGGAAGGGACTACTGCACTCCTCAACTCCTACAATAGTATTCAGTTCTCTTACAACTCACTCAGTGTTGTCACACACATGAATCAGGCATTAATGGGATCCACTAGAAGTGTCCTCCTGACGGCTCTTCGGTTCCTAAGGGCTAACTCTGGTTCTCCCAATGTCACGTGCATGTTCAGTGCTTGCAAGTGATTACATGAAAACATTATTGGCTTTTCTTTGCGCATTTGAATATGACCTTACTACTTCCACAGTTAATAGATGATCTTGTTTAGTAGATCCTACTTTGATGATGGGCAATATGTTACTTTCGTATGAATGGCCTTTCATTATTATATGAATAAACCATTCGCTCTTCAAAATATTGTTAAGGACTCCTTGTTTTCAACTCAATTACAGTGTTGTTCTGTTTTAGAAGAATCAGAATGTAGATTTTAGTAAGAAGGGGACTTGAAGCTTTCAAGGGCTGATGACGTTACTGCTAAGCCAAGTACTTTCTTACAGAAAGGTTGCTTCAGATAATTATAAAAAGCAAGTTCTGGTAGTTGTAACGCTTGTTCTTCAATAGAAACTGTTCAACAAGGATCTCGTTAACCAAAAGCAACCCGTTGGCGATAGTTGAAAGCCTCTCTTAGGCGGTGCTCCATATCCTCCCAAATCTCAATGGTTACCGGTAAGCAACGAGCATGGAGGCTCATGGAGATTGAGATAATGAAAAATATATAAATTAAAATAAAAAAAGTCTATTATAATTAATCTTAAATTAAATTTTAATTCTAATTTATTTTTAGTTAAATTTCGGAATATATGCGTGTAATCCCTAATTCCAGGCATTATATGATCTGCTTGCTTAGTCTCCCATTCCCGAATCCCGTTGACGGAAGAAGCTATCCTATTAAAAAAGCGCACACCTTGAAAGTGATTTTTCTTTTTTTGGGTCGTCTACGAAATGATTAAGGAGAGTTTTAACCATACGAAGATGTCTTTAAATCATTTATATTTAGATTAATTTTTGCTCGCACTTTATCAATTCGTAATTGATAAAGTGTTAACGAAGCATATCTTTTCACTTTTAAAATTCAGACTTAAAATATTTAATTAAGGAATGAAAGTGTTTAACTACACTTTTTTTAATCTATTGACCACTATACTACGACACATGTGATTACTTTGACTTTCAAAGGAATCTCCCTTAATTTAATGGATTATGCTATAAGCAACTTTAATATATATATATAATTTAAAATTTAAAATTTTTGTAAAAAAATTAAATTAAAGATTTTAAGGTCTATAAAACATAAAATAATCCTAAACTTTCAGAAACTTTGGAAGAGCAGCTAAAGATGGCGGTGGTCAAACATCGGCAACTCTCCGTCACCGTTCAACCGTTGGTCTTTCTTCTCCTTACAGCATTCCTGGGAACGCACGTCCAACCATTCACGATAGAAGAAGCAACCATTAACGACATACAACAAGCCTTCTCCGAAAACAAGTTGACATCAACTCAGTTGGTGGACTTTTATATCAACCAAATTAAAACTCTCAACCCTCTACTTCACAGCGTTATAGAAGTCAACCCTGATGCTCATGATCAGGCACAGAACGCTGATGAGGAGAGGAGGAAGAATCAGGGCCGTAGATTCTTAGGAGATCTACATGGCATTCCTGTTCTGCTCAAGGACACCATAGATACCTATGATAAGATGAACAGCACGGCAGGGTCGTACGCATTACTGGGGTCCAAGGTGGCGCGTGATGCTGGGGTTGTGGAGAGGCTGAGACAGGCTGGGGCTGTTTTACTTGGGAAAGCAAGTCTCAGTGAATGGTACAAGTTTCGATCTTTGAGTCATGTGCCTAATGGTTGGTGTGCCAGAGCTGAACAAGGAGTGGTAAGGTCTACTCTATTCCTGGTCAACCTAGGAATTGTTAGATCCTAAATAGTATTGATAGCGTTGACAGAAGCTGTACAAATGATGCACATATGTTACCTGGTCAACTCTGAACTATGTTCAGATAATGGCTGCTGACCTTATTGCAGGGCATGAGAACTCGGGGAGCTTTTCGATTTCCTAATTCTGGGTGATGAATTGAATTTTTATGTCTAATAAGTTCAGTGAAAGTATAAGAGCTTTGAAAAAGAGTTGAGCAGGCTACTCTATGATGTTAGTGACAAGGAAAAATTCTGACTTTCTCGTAGTAGATTTTTAATGGATGGAAAAAGATGGAAAATTTATCAGCTTTTCTCCCACTGGGGATCATTTGTGTGTTGGTTTAGTTCAATTGCTTTAGGCATCCCATCCAATGTCACCTCTAGGTGAAATCCCAAGAGAAGGATCAGAGCAGAAGGTAGAAGATGCTTCTTCTGATCCTTATCTGATCACCGTTTCTTCAACACCTTCCTGTTTTAATCCTTTTTCTACTTTATCAACCTCTATTATCAGAAAGATGTAGGGAAGAGCAATATCTCACTTGAAAAACGGAAGATTGGATCATACTTAAGAAGTTTGCAGGATTCCTCGTGAATGCTTGAATTTATTTCCCTATCCATACATTTTCTTTTAACTAAATCTGGCATTTCAATGCGTTGAGCATGCAGAATCCTTACCTTCCCGGCGGTGATCCATGTGGATCAAGCAGTGGATCGGCAATATCAGTAGCCGCAAACATGGTGGCTGTTTCGATTGGGACTGAGACTCATGGCTCTATCATCTGCCCCTCTGATCATAACTCTGTGGTGGGTCTTAAACCCACTGTTGGCCTCACCAGCCGAGCGGGTGTAATTCCTGTTATGCCTAGCCGGGACACGATTGGGTAAAGAACATATATAGCTGTTGATAACCTGCTGTGGAACTGCCATGAAACGAATAATTAGATGGCTGTTTATGTTTTCTGTCTAAATGCATACTTGATACTGTTGACTCGTCACATGTGCATCTTCAGGAAAGTGTTAATCTTAGATGATGTACATACAGGCCCATTGCCAGGACAGTGTCTGATGCAGTTCAAGTTCTTGATGTAATTGTGGGTTACGATCCAAGAGATCATGAAGCAACAAGTGAAGCGGTAAACTTTATTCCTGCTGGTGGTTACAAACAATTCCTCAATCTACTAGGGCTGAAAGGCAAGAGATTGGGGGTTGTTAGAGACCCATTTTTGAGCTTGTTCAACGAATCTGGAATTTCTACTTTCGAGCATCATTTGAGCACATTAAGGTACTCTAGTAGTATAATGCTAACAGAATATTGTCCCTTATTATTATTCTACGTTGGCTGTTAGAATATAATTTTTTCTTTTCCTGGAAATATGCCTTCCAAGATTTCAGAATCAATTATATTTGATGTGCTATAAGAATTTTGAACTTTACAGTAAAAGAGGTGCTATTGTAGTAGACAATCTGGAAATATCAAATATCAGCACAATTATGAATCCGGGAAAAAGTGGTGAAATAACACTTATGAAGGCTGAATTCAAGCTTTCCTTGAATGAATACCTGAATCAGCTTATCACTTCTCCAGTCAGGTCCCTTTCTGACATCATCATCTTCAACCAAAATAACCCTGAACTTGTAAGATAATTTTTGTTCCTTGTTCTGGAAATTTTATTCTATTTTGTGTAATGAGCTTTCTAATTAGTGAAAGGAAACCACTCTGTTGAATGCAGGAGAAACTCAGAGAGTATGGTCAGAGTACTTTCATAGAAGCAGAAAAGACAGATGGAATTGGCGTGAAAGAAAAAAAGGCAATCGAGTTGATGAAAGAACTCTCCCAAGTTGGATTTGAGAAGCTGATGATTGAAAACGGCTTGGATGCAATGGTAACACCAGGCTCGGGTGCAGTTTCCGTGCTGGCAATTGGAGGATACCCTGGGATAACTGTTCCTGCCGGATATGATGACAATGGAATGCCATTTGGAATTTGTTTTGGAGGATTGAAGGGTACAGAACCAAAGCTAATCGAGATTGCTTATGCTTTTGAACAATCAACAATGATAAGGAGGCCTCCTTTCCCAAAATCTTCTGAAGTGAGTCCACTGAGTACTGAAATTCTCTTTGGAAGTGTGTAATTGGGAACTTCAACCACCAGTGTAATATTTTCCATAAAGAGAACAAACAGTTTGTTCTTTATGTTGGTCACAGATTGTTGTTGGATTGGCGGATAAGAAACAAGATGACCTTGGAAATAAGAATTACAGCATAGAACTGGTGACTGTTGCCTCCTATTAAATGAAACTAATGAACAATTGTAACACATGAAGAAAGTAACATGTTTTTAATGGATATCACACTAACCACTGATTTTCAAATGTACATCAGATTCTGAAACAGAAGGAAATTTGACGCACCATAACATATATCAGTGTAGTGTAGACCACAGCTATAAAGCAGACACCCTTAGAAGTACGTATTTCTCATTAGCTTTTCCAGATGCAGAACATAACAAAATGGGCGGAAAATCCCCTAAAAGCTACTAAGTTTAGTCAGTAGTAATGCCAGACGGCCTTGGCTTTGTAATTACCAGCTGGTTTCATATCTTCTGATTTCATAATACTCTATCAGCTCAATAAGACAAAGTAACCCTTTTTTTCTTTGAGAAAATAAAAATTCATTAAAAAAATATGTGAAATAGTACATCAGGAGATAGCACTCTCACTTGGATAGTTGGATGGAACCACTTAAAACTAGTAGGTTTGGGCTTAACAAACGACTTCGTGGAACTTAACAATACGGCTACGTTTAAAACCATGAAAAACGAATGGTTTGACAAGTAAAGGGTATAACTAACGCTACGTTTGGTTCTTGACTCCAGTATCTGTAGACGAAACGGAACAGGACGGAACGGAACAAAAGCTGGAGACAGTGAGGTGTTTGGTTGTGGTGGACAGAACAGAAATTTCTGTCTC
>JAOTJB010000210.1:42636913-42650227 GCA_027123815.1 Erythroxylum minutifolium
AATTATTAAGAAACAATGAACATTATTTATTAGTTTTCATTAATATTATGTACAATGAATCTATGTTTTAGATTCATCCAATTAATATGAAACATAAATTTTTCTAAGATAAAATACTTTTTGATGTAATCAAAATTTAACTTCAATCAATTACAAAAATCTCTTTAAATTAATAAATATTAATATTTTTTTCATTATTATCTCATGTGCCTGTGGGTCTATCGAAAATACCCTCTCTATTATATAGAGATAAAGTTACGTACTATCAGACCTCTCCAAATCTCGTGTTATTGCGAGATTTTAAACTGGGTGATGATGACTACGACTACGACGACGACGATGGTTAATTAATATCTCTATAAAATAATAAATATCATAATCCCAACAATATTAATTTATAGAAGTTTTACTGTATTTACTTTATCATTTATTTTAATTAAAAGTTTGATCGGTAAAATTGAATGAATGAATTATATGTATATATATTTATTTATTTATTTATTTAAGGATGTTAAAATTGACTCGACTTGACCTATATTTTAGTTCGAATTAATCGAATCATGGGTAAATTACAGGCCGATTATGATCAGCCCGATCAGGCTATGAGTCAGGCCGGGCCGACTTGCAGTTCCAAATTTTAAAATAACATCGTTTTAAACTTTGTCGTTTTAAAAATTTTCTTTTAAAAAAATAAATAATAGGCTAATTTGATAGAGTTTGAGATTGAAGTTATTATTTCAAAAATAAAAGAAGAAAAATAAGGAGATGAAATTACAGAAAATAGATCAAATGGGACAGGTCTTGTCTTAACCAAAATTTGCTCAACACAAACTAAAGATTCTTCCGACCAAACTTCACGAACTGATTCACGGGAAGGGAAAAAAAAAGAAAAGGACTTTGTCAAATGATGACGTGACCACCATCCCTTCACTCTTTCGATACCAACGTCACAGTTCTCCACTTTCTTTTCATATTCATTACTCAATTGGCCCACCGCCATCATCACAGCCACCACCATCCATCTCATCACATCTCGTCCCATCTCAACCTTCCTTACAAACTCAATCCCCAATCTTCCCAAGTCATTGGGGAAGAGTTCCCCTCTGGCCCATTTGTGTTTCTTTTCTTTTTTTTCACCCCTACTTTTTCATATTAATTTTGTTGGTTATTATTGATTTTCCATCCCTTCAGTGAAAGTTCTTGCGTTTAGTATAGATATGGATTTCTCATAGACAACCCACTTCCAATCTCTTTCAACAGGTTGCAAAGCTAGAATCTTTGAGCCCAACTGCTCGTTGTGTTGCTTTAAAATGGAAAAAGTTTTCGTCTTTGGGGAATAAAATCATGAAAGTTTTATATTTGGATGCCATGCAAGTTAGTGGAGGGTTTGATAGATATTGGTTTTAAAGTGATCAATAGGAATATAATATAATGGGAAATGTTAATGGGAGAGAAGATGATGGAGGTGATAGCCCATTAGGTGGTGGAGGTGAAGGTGAAGGAGGGAGTATTAGCAGTGAGGGAATGGTTGCATCTGATGAGACCCTTGTTAGCTTCAGACCTCCTCCTCCTGAGTTGATTGGTCAGTCACCTCCTCATAGCCCAGGAGCCACTCACTCACCACTCATGTTCACTCCTCAGGTTTGAATCCCATTTGCTCTTCATGATGTTTTAATTTGTTCTTTTTTGTGTTCTTTTTTTTGGTAAGGATGATTACGAGTTGGAATCCTGTTTTTGGTATTTGGATATGGGCTTGGATTGATTTTAATTTTTGTTTGGAATTCACATGTGGGTATTGGTGAATTTGATGATGTCAACTGGAGCTATGTTTCATGTGAGATTACGTACATTAACTTGAAGAATCTGATATCTAATATCTTTTCCTGGTTTGAGGGATCTCGATATGATGCAGAAAAGACAGTATGGCTAAATCCATTTAATTGAAGTTGAAAACTTTTACTGTTGTTTCCAAGGCTTCGGATTTGTGAACTCCCTCCTTTCCTGGCACTTTCATGTGCAAATCAGCGGAGGACTTCTTTTTACTTGTTTCTGATTACGCTGATATGTGTGTAATGCTACACTATTCGGGTAGGGAATTGGTGAGTGGAACTGAAATATGGTTTTACAACGCTAATGTTCCAGAATCAAGATCATGGTCTGAAATTTGATACAATTCATGTCGAGTAAATTGTGCCACATCTTGGTGAAGACCGATGTGGTGGAGCAATTTTGCTTTCCCTTCATGTTAGTTTTATGAAAGATTCTCTAAGTCAGTCATTACAGCAGATAACTATTCTTTGTTTGAGTTGCTTCTTTAGATTTCTTGTCTTACCTGAAAATGCTAGACTTGGATTTTTCATTTTGTTTGTTCTCCAGATGCCTGTGGTTCCGTTGCAAAGGCCTGATGAGATTCAAATTCCTAGTCCTTCATGGATGCAAACTGCTATGGGGCATGAAGAAATGTGCAAAGAACCAGGAATCCCAACGGTGATTACGTGGAGCTACGGTGGCAATGAAGTAGCTGTAGAGGGATCCTGGGATAACTGGCAGACAAGGTTTCTGAAAATTGGATGCCTTTTATCCCTTTTCTATCATAATCTCTTTAGGTCTGCAATCTGACACATATTGCTTCACTTTGATGATCAGAGTTCATTTGCAGAGGTGTGGTAAAGACTACAGTATATTGAAAGTACTGCCATCAGGAGTCTACCAATACAAGTTTGTTGTTGATGGGCAGTGGAGGTATGCCCCTGACTTGCCCTGGGCTCAAGATGATACTGGCAATGCTTACAACATTTTGGATTTACAGGTAAATACCGTTTTAATATTTGACATCTTGTAATGTGATAGAGATTCTGAAGAATCAAACTTTTCCACTCAGGCATATGTTGCGGAGCAGGACTACCACTATGATCTTCATTACTGCTTGTTTTATTTACTTTATAAATTTTTGTAGACATGATTTAGAAACCATAGAGAACTTAGACTCATTTGAACATAATATGGCCTTCATTTCAACAATTGGGATCTGCCTGAACATATTTATTGTCTACAAGAGAATTCCATAAATTGTTTGTAGTGAAATTTCATTGTGCCTGAACATATTTATTGCCTACAAGAGAATTCCGTAAATTGTCTGTAGTGAAATTTCATGCATAGAACTTTACAAATGGCTTAACTTTATGAAATCAGGCTGCTGGTAAAATTTTCTGTCTGTCATCGGCCAAGCTTATGCTTCCATTTGATCATTACTTTGGTTGTTGTGATGTTTTCGGGCCTTTTTTCCTTGTTTGTTGAGGTCCAAGTTTCATAGCAGGTAAGAAGAAAAATATTTGGTGAGAGTAATGAACCTGTGAAATTGAGGTCTCAATAGAAGTTTAACAATTTGATTTTATTTATAATGAAGTTGTTTAATGTTCCACAATTTCTTTTATCTGAAAACTGAACTAGGAGTGATGAACTGAAAAAACAGCTAAAATTGAAACAAATAAAGACCGAACTTTTAGGTGGTCGAATTCCAACAGGAAAGGTATGCTATCGCAAGTGCAAGACATGCCTTAACTTGCCTTTGTCTTCACACAATTTAGAATCTCATAAATTTTATTGAAAGAAAAATATCGAAACATGTATTTTTCCTGTACCAGCTACATTAATTTAGTTTAGCCAGGACAGATCAGCAGAAATTCCTTGGTTTACCTTAACCTTCTTCATTAGGTTCCAATATGCCTATTGGTTTCAGTCAAGTTTTTCTTAATGTTCAACAGTCTTATGTCAGAAAGATTCCATGTGCTGCCTTCAGTATGTGCTTATTGCAATTTTACATGGGCTAGCTCACCTCCTTTTGGTACTGCGACTGTTGGTTCATATGGATGAAACTTAGACTTGTAATCTTGGTGTTGTCTTCTGTGTTGGCTTCCCAGGGTCCTTGCTATTCGTATAAATTGTTCTGAGCAGTTTAACAAATTTCTCCTCATATTGTTTTACACTTCTTGAATGATCAATGTAGTAGTTTCTCTGAGTTTATGGAAAATGTATGGGGACAGACAAAAGGGGTGCCAACATGTGCCGCACTTACTTGACTTTTTCATATCATTGCCAAGAAACATTCACAATCAATAATCTAAAATCTTGTGATGAACTACTCTGGCTATAAAGCCTGTCCTTGATTTCTTATAAGATATTAATAATGGCAATTAGATGACCAAAAAATATTTCTGAGTATATCTACACAATTAAGAATTATGGCTTTTTATAAATGTAAACTGACTATTTTGTGATATGAACTGCATGCTTGCGTGCAACATAAGCACTTCTATCTTGCTTTCTTTATCATATAAGTTTTTAGCTATCTGTCAGTTCTGCAACAATAATAATTGCATGACTAAATTAAACTGGGGATTATGAGGATTTCTGTTGTCAAGAATGTTTTTTCTTTTTGTTTGTGCACAGGACTATGTACCAGAAGACCTTGAAAGTATTACAAGTTTTGAACCGCCTCAATCCCCTGATTCAAGTTACAATAACTTGCAACTTGGAAATGAAGATTTTGCTAAAGAGCCACCATTGGTTCCTCCACACTTGCAAATGACACTGCTTAATATGCCATCATCTGACATGGAGATTCTGCCTCCTTTCTCAAGACCTCAACATGTAGTGCTCAATCATCTCTACATGCAAAAGGGGAGGGGTGGACCTGCTGTGGTGGCGCTTGGTTCAACACACCGGTTTTTAGCCAAGTATGTGACAGTGGTGCTCTACAAATCAATGCAGAGGTGAAATTTTACTGCAATCTGTTGCTTGCAGTGGCTGAGTAACTGTTGAAAGTAAAACTTGAATCGATAGCCTGAGCAAACGTAGGGTAGGAACTATCTGTATTTGACTTGATGCAAATACTTGATGGCTGTTGACTACCAAATCGACTTTTTACTCCCCTCGCATTCCGTTAGTCTTTTGCATCTAGAAACAATTGTTGGGAAGTCAAAGATGAAAATGCCAATATCGTAATATCTATAATGCAGTCTTCTCAATGGATTGAAAAAGAAGTCCTGATGTTGAACTAGTGCTTGAGATGAAATCCTTTCAGTTGTCTAGGAATCCACTTGGCCTGGCAGAAAAGAGGCGACTTGCCATCAGGGCGATGCATTTCAATAGTGCCAATCCTTTTCATGCCCTCAAGGGCAATTTACATAGATGAGCTCAAGTTGATGCAAAATTCTAGTTTCAAATATTTCCAAATTCAAATCCCTGTGATGCAGGTGGGTAGCATTTAGAAACAGGAAGCTACTCCAATAAGTTATAAATGGATAGATAAACAGGTTTCCTTTAATGCAAAATAACAAGCTCATATGGTTTCTGAACTGGAACCCTCTAAAAACCCTAAAATTATTCATTCCTTGTCCCTAGAAGACAAAGAAGCAAGAGTAGGACCAAAAGCATGCGGTATTAAATTGTTTAACCATGACCTTTTTCTATGGAGAGTGGATTGGAGCTAGGCGAACTCCTTAAGGCACCACCGCTTGAATATCCAGAGTGACTGGGCTTTCCTTCACTAAGTTCCTTGATCCTTGATCGACAGAAGCTGGAAAATTTTCACAGTAATATTATTAGTGAACTTACGTCATATCAGATGAAACAAGGAAAGACCCACTCATTAACATAAAACTCATTCTTCTGCGTAGTTTCTTCGAGCTATCCTCAACCATCAATTGGATTGGATACTCTAACCGTTGTCTAACTCTGGAATGTTGGCCATGAAAAGACAAGGGGCTTGAGCAAAATCCAGTGAAGTAACTTGTATTCTCGTTTGATACAACTATAGCTGATTGCATGTGAGCAATTCAAGCAAAGTGCTCATACATGAGCTTCAGAATAAGCTGTCCATAGTGGACATATGAGTTGTAGATATCATGGAAGCAGACACTGGACAAATATGAGGCACTTGAGCTTGAGCATTAGAAAAGGAGGATGCAGAGTTTTCACAAATGCTTACAGTATTTTCCTGGGAATTTCGCTTGCTAGATAGCTTGGAGATAATCTTAGACTCATTATTCCACCTTTTAGTTTTCCCAGCTAAACGCTTTGAAACAACTTTCAAGGAGTAAATTTCAATTCTGAAAAGAAAAAGGCTAATCTAGTGAGGTGTAGTACAATCGACCAAGAAGCAAACTAAGTTGTAAATGCATTATATACATACACATCTTCTAAAATTTCAGGGCAATAAACATTTGCAGCATCAAGAATGCTGAGAGCATCCCACACTTGAATAATTTAAAAATCGAGCAAAAGCACACCTGAATATTTTAAAATTGAAGCAAATGCAGAGAAGAGAAACCAAAAGGTCAAAAAAGATGGAAAAACCTGTTTATAGGACAGGGCTCGATGTGGAGAGATGATAGAATAGTCTTGTCTTGAGAGCTTTGCCTTTTAGAAGACCAACACCACCATAGTAACTATCGACATCCTCACATGGATGTGAAATTGCAGATTGTGCAGGAGCCACTACAAAACCACTAATCATAAATAACAAGTAAATAGTAACAATCCTCCAAGAGAAGCTTCAATGTCTGAAGGATCATCAATTTTCAAGTGAAGCTTCAATGGTGGCAGCTGTTGTACTCAAGCCTTGCATTTTTAGCTTTCTCTCTTAGTTTATTTAGATTGAGCGAGTTAAGAAGTCTGTAACGAAATGGAGGCGGTGAGAGATGGTGAAGAGAAGACAGGGAGGAGAGGGTTCGATGAAATGAAATCTGAAATTTGAAGAGAAGAGCTTGATTTCTACATCTTTGGAGGCAGTGAGAGATGGTGAAGAGAAGATCAGTAGTTCTTGGTGAAGAGGAAAAGCCCGAACCTTCAGTGAAGAGAAGTAGCATCTGGTATATCTAAAGTTTTGTGTAGTGATAGACCGATTGGACCGGTTCGATAAAAAACAAGTTGGTTCATTAATAAATTGGTCAGTTTTAATACATAGAGATTATTAGGTGAAACCGAATCAGACCACTAGCCGGTTTAAACATTTTCAAGTAGGACCGACCAGTCCGATCTGATTTTTAAAACATTGGTTGCTACCAGCATTGCCTAAAGTAGAATGACATGGAATTTAACAGGGTATTGATTTGTGATTTCATTTTTTAACCTCCTATTAATAATTAATTTTAGTTACAAAATGGTATCTTACTAAATTTTAGGCATGAATGTCAATCAACATTGATATCAGCAAATAGGATTTACAAATTTTTTAATGGTAAAGTTAAAGCATTTTTAGAATGTCGTACCATACTGGTTCTCGAAACCAAAGTCGACTCTAAACAGAAAGGTTTCAGAACCAGCTTTGGTATTTGTCGATGCCGCTCTTTCAGTTGGTACCGACTAAAATATTGGTTTATAAATTTAAAATAATTTTAAGACTAAATTAAAAATTTTAAAATTTCTCCTACCTAAAATAATAATAATTATTACTTAGACATAAAAAAGAATATGATTAAATTATTTATAATTTATTTAATAAATAATAAAATATAAATAAGAATATATTAAATAAATTTTATATTATTAAATTTATGCAAAGTGATAATAGATAACTAAATATATTAATTTAATACAATGTATCTAATAATTTTAAAATTTTATTTATTTATATTGATAATATATATACTTTTCTAATATATACATGTGAAAAATATAATAATAACTTTTGATATACATATTTGAAATTAAATTTGTTTTAATTTATATAAAATATGTGAAAATTATTAGTAAAAAATAAATAAGTATTTGTTATATATGAGTTTTTAAGATATGATTGAAGGAAAATAAAAAATTGTATAATATAATATATTGATAGATTTTTTTATATTTTTATAAAATTATTCGAAACACAATTTGACATTGATGGTACAAGTCAGGTACGATTTTCGTAATATTGTTTTAAATTATAAAAGGTAAATTATAAATTTAAAAGTTAAATCATATGAGAGAGCCGAGAGGTTTAAATTTCAGAATCTAAATCATACAAGAAAGAGATTTGTTTTGTTCTGTGCATCTTATCCCCTGGTCTGCTGTAAAACATAAAAATCGTTGCATCCCCAGGGACCCTACCTAATACACGAGCCAAGTTTTGATTGGTTGAGTTCCCTCTTTTCAAAGTGAGACTGAAAGATAAAAGGCAAAATCTTTAATTCTGTCTCGCAGCCGCAACACCAATGGTTTACATAACTTCGTGGGACGAGTTCGTCGATCGATCTGTTCAACTGTTTCGCGTTGATCCCGATTCTGTATGTTACTGAACTCGTAATCTTTTGCACATTCTTCTGTTTGCTTTTTGATGCTGAAATGACGTTTTTGTTTTCATTTGTGGTATTTACTCAATATGATCTGATTGAATAACTTACTAGCTTTCTTTTTTAAGTTTTTTCTGCCAATTGAATAACTTGTTGGCTTTCTCTTGTAAGTTTTTCTGTCAATTGAAATCAGAAGACGCTCATAAATTTGTCCTACTGTTGTTTGTGGTTTATGACACTGAACTTGGGATAAAGACAAGGTATTGCATGAAGTACCGACACTGCGACGGCAAGTTAGTTCTCAAAGTCACTGATAACAAAGAGGTATTTGTGTTGCTCATTCCTTTTCTGTCGACGTCTTATTGATTCTGTTCCTGGACCTTCTAAGTTCACCTAGTGTGATGATTTCTCTGAAATTGAGTATAACATTAGAAGCACAGCTTTGGATATAGACTATGAGGATGGATGTGCAAACTTGTAAACTATGGTTAAAATCTCTTAATGAATTTTAGACCTCAACATCTTTTTGTAGAATTATTAAGGTGTGCATGGCTAACCAAATTCACAAACTAATATTTGGATCGTTGTGTTGTTTATTTAAGTTTGTAGGCTTTTGAATCTTTTGTTATTTAGTTGAACCAATAACAACTTGCACTTGATTCAATAAAGTGGATTTCCTTTAAATAATTCATTTTGTGAGAGAAGATGGATGTTATATTTTGATGAGCATGAGATGAGAAGACAGGAGATTCTTTCACTTTAAGAGGTAAAGCTCTTTGTTTATCATCATTTAGTGCCAATAACTTGGTGGGTAACGACGACAACCATAGCTACGTTACTTAATTCTGAGCAATGTTGAACAGTGCTTATGTATTTATTACTAGATATGCCTAATTTGGCAGAGAATTTATATTTTATTTGGCTAAATTGACACGATTCCATTTTTTCTCCAAGAAAAGTGAACTTTCTGTTTATTTTATGACCTTGGTTGATCTGTTTCTTGAATTGAAATTGTGTCTTTTTTCTTCATATATGTCTGTCTTGGAGACATCAAGTACAGGCTTGTGTTTCTATTGTCTTGATAAGGGTAATTATGTTAAATACTATTTAGAAATGTGCAAGGGTTGGCAGCATAAATTCCATGAAGCTATGCTGTGCTCAGAATCCAGTCACATGTGTGATCTGAACTTAGGTTTCAAAGGTAAAGTTGCAAAAGTGTCGTGCTAGGTTTTGTAAATCAGACATTATTGAGAAATTAGTTCTGAATTGAATTGTTTGTTCTACAATAATTTGAGCTCAAAAGAAAGTCTTTTTAAAGTTTGCCGACCTGCATGCCAAGAAAAATATCTGCAATGGAATCTGAGGTTTATCTTATGTGGTGGGACCCTAAACTGTCAGCATCATGAATATAGTCACTCATAGATTCTGTTATATGGAAATGATGGTTGGTTTGTACGGAATCCTAATTGTTCAGGGTTGAGGAGGAAATTTTCAACTATGAAGATGTTAGTGGCTTAGCATTGTTAGTCTTCTTGACATAATATTACTGAAGGACTGCTAGTTTGGAAGAGACGGAGAGGGAAGGAGGAAAAACAAAAGAATTGTCCAGAGCTGGGTATCTTGTTTAATCAGCCTGGTTATCTGAGTTTATTTTCCATTTATACGCCCAAGAAATCAAATTAGGCTTGCATTGTATTCAGACTCTAGTTAGAGGCTCTCTACAATTTTATGCACTTTACCACAGATTCTCATGTTCGGTCTGTTAGAATATAGATGAAAAATGTTGGTTTTGTAACCTTTCAGAGGAACATGCTGATTACATATTCCCTCGGCTGTTTAACTGCATGATTTTTGAAGTATAAGGTTTTTCATTTTTGGTTGCCTCAATGTCTCTTGTTATCTGCCAGTGTCTTAAATTCAAAACAGACCAGGCACAAGATGCTAAGAAGATGGAGAAGCTAAACAACATATTCTTCACCTTGATGTCCAGGGGCCCCAATGGTATGGTCTCTTTTTGAAGTTATGTTTTGGTGAACAATCAGGATTTTTTTTTATGAATCCCAGATCACACTTAGGCATAAGGTCCCCTCAAGCTCCCTAGTTCCTGGCTTTTAAACTTGTTTCACTCAGACTTAAGTTTCTTATGTATTTCTCCTTTCGGAGTGGTTATTAATACATTTTCATTTTTCAAAAAAAAAATTCAGCAACTTCTGCTCTAGATAAGGATGCCGTGACTCGAAATGTAATCCAAAATGGCAGATCTGGATTTGTCAAGCTTTTTCTAATTAATCTTATCTTGCTTGCAGCGAGTATTTCAGAAGTTACAGGGAAGGAACATAGTGAGGCACAGTCATTGAAGAAAGGCAGAGGAAGGAAACAATGACTATCTTTTTGGCTGCTTGACAGTAATTGAGTAGGAGTGTGGACATATCTTCCATTGTGGGAAATTAAACAAGTTTTTGGAATTACCTTGCTTTTGTGATACGGACGAAAATGATGGGAATTTGCTTCTGGGCTGATATCTGAGGATGAATCAATTCAACATATTAGTTTCATCGTTACCACCTCCAGCTTTTATTAACGTGTATGCATCTTCTATGTTGAAACCCATAAAATCCATACGGAATGTAAATTTCTCAACCTTAACTAAAATATCTTTTATAATGGCCTTAAGCTATTTGATTGACCTGTCTACTAATAGAATGATCATCGTAAATGGTTTAGATTCACCAAACCTTAACTTCATAAACATGTCATTTGGCATCAAATTAATAATGGCACCTAAATATATCAATGTCCTTTCAGTTAAAATCTGTCAATATAATAGAGGATAGTAAAACTTCCTAGATTTTTTATTTTTTTGGATAGCTTATTTTGTAAGACTGTGTCATACCCATCACTTAATATCGTCATTTATAATTCCTTAGGCTATTCTTATTATAAATGATATCCTTTTAAGTGCTTGGAATAATTTGGAATGTGTGAAAGAGTTTTAAATAAGGGTATGTTGACATGTAACTGTTTAAAAAGTTACAAAAACTTACCAAATTTGTCTTCCTTTCTAGTTTTCTCAATCATACTTAGGTATCAAATTATTAGTTTGTATTCTTGAACTACTTCCTTCTTTGGCTCTTTCTCTCTTTATCCTTTTACCTCATCATTCTCTTCTTGTACAACAGTCTTCTCCTCCTTTTTCTTTCTGTTTCTCTTCAACTTTCAACTCCTTTCCAATCCTCAAGGTCACTGCATTCATTTGCTCCGTTAAGTTAGGTTTGGTGTTTCCTGGAAAAGCACGCCGTTACCTTCTGTAGATGAGATGAACAAGTTGTCCAATCTAATTTTCCCTGTTGTAAAGGAGACTTGTTGATTTTGAAGAGATTCGTCAGCAGGTTTCAGATGCATTGACAAATTTTATTATGGCCTCCTTAATACTTAGCTTCCTTTCTTACAACTGTTGTCACTAAAATCTAGGTGTGGAAGGCCTTATTTTTATTGTCCTTAATTATCTTATAAAAATTTAGGATGAATTCTCTACTCCAAATTCTAGGTATTATTATAATGGTTATAGTGAGACCAATTCTCATTAAAAATAATTTGCTTAATTAGTTGTCCCATATTGTAAAAGCCTTGACATTCATGATTGAGGTGTCCTCCACGAGAAGTATCACATCTTATCGCTTTTACCAATTGAGCTATCAATCTCATATTATCAATCTTTTTGATTAGGGCTTCTAACTTTGTCTATAATGTTGTCACCATATAGACAAAATGAATGTTGCATGATTTTGGCATTAGCCCCCGATTCTCCCATTATCATTCATTCATGGCAATATTTTTGATAATATATGTAGTTCCGTATGAGTTTTAAAACTAGTGGTCTTACCCAAAGATGCATCAATCAACTGCTTAGGTGGATAGCTTAATCCACTTTAAAATGTTTACATCTGCGGTCCCGATCACGTCATCCACTTTAAAATGTTTACATCTGCAGTCCCAATCACATCCATGTTGTGGGCACTTTCTTATCATCTCCTTCCATCTCTCCCACGACTCATATGACGTGTCACCTTCTAACTATTAAAACGACAAGATTTGATTCTTGAGTACTGTTGTTTATGTTGGAGGAAAATGCTTAGCTAAAAGATTATGAGCAAGCCTGTTCCATATCGAAATGTTTCCAAGAGGCAAAGACTTCAACTGTAATTTAACTCCATACTCAATGTACATCAACAACAACCTAGTGAAAGTCCCATTAATAAACGAGGTCTGTGAAGGGTCAGCAATACTTAGTCTTATCTCTAGCTAATAAATAGGTTGTTTCTGATATACCCACATTAAAAAATCATATATATTAAAATAATAAAATAATACTAATTAAAAATAAACATAAAACATAATAAAATAAATAAATATAAAATAAGTGATAGTAAATAATACGATAAATATAAAACAAGATAAAGAGTACAAATAAAAATAAAATAAGTAAATAAATAAATACCTAAATAAGAAAGAAGATAAATAAATAAATAAATAAATTTGGCCCAAACTATGCAACTAAACAAAATCCCTTTCTAACCAATATAACCAAACTTGATCCAGCATGACCCAACTCGACCTGCCCCAACCAACTTGACTCGACCCGACCACATACTCGACTCAGTGCCATTATCATCATCTATAAATATCTCTAAGTTCCATGTTTAACTTTCTTGTTCCTATCACTTAATGTAAAAGGGAATAATCTCAAATGATTGGCATACTCTAAAACTTTATTGAGCTTGAATGTATTATAGATCTCTAAAAATATTTACAATATATATATTTGGATCCTTATCTAGCAGCCTATTAAATTATAGTTGTTGAATCATCTGAACTATCTTGTGTTTGATCTCAAAAATTTTGCCCTCCATTTTTGATATAATTGTTGGCCCCAAAATTTTTTTAATTTTATTTATTTAAGTATGATTTGAATGAAGTATGAGGTTTTGATAAATTAAGTTTTGGAGTTAATTATTATGTTAATGTTAGTAGGATTTTT
>JAOTJB010000210.1:42650327-42666769 GCA_027123815.1 Erythroxylum minutifolium
GGTATCAGGGAAAGGTATTTTTGTGGACTCGAAGAAAGTGGAAGCTATACTTGAATGGGAACAACCCAAGAATGTTATAGAAGTCTGTAGCTTTCTGGGGTTAGCTGGTTATTATCGGAGATTCGTTAAGGATTTCTCAGTAATTGCAACCCCTTTGTCGAGGCTTACCCGAAAGGGAATAAAATCTCAGTGGGATGATAAATGCGAGACAAGTTTTCAAGAGCTAAAGAGGCGATTGATTTCTGCACTAGTACTTGCCTTACCTACCTAGGGAGTTGGGTATGAGGTATACAGTGATGCTAGTCGCTAAGGACTTGGCTGTGTACTTATGCAGGCTGGGCAAGTGATCACATATGCCTCTAGACAGCTAAAGAAGTACGAGCTAAATTATCCAACACATGATTTGGAGCTCGCAGCAGTAGTATTTGCACTTAAAATTTGGAGACATTATCTTTATGGGGAGACTTGTCGTATATACACCGACCACAAGAGTCTGAAGTGCCTAATGACACAAAAGGAGCTAAATCTCAGACAAAGAAGATGGTTGGAATTGATTAAGGATTATGACTTAATAATCGGCTACCATCTGGGAAAAGCAAACATGGTAGTTAATGCATTGAGTTGTAATTCCTATTCAGCAGTAACTATTAGGCAAGATCCTTACGTGACACATTTAATGAGTATGCAGGGCCTTGGGGTTAGACTCTCAGTGGCAGAGGATGATGGAACATTGTTAGCACGGTTTGAAGTTCAGTCTACATTATTTGACAAGATCAGGAGATTGCAGGCCGACGATCCCGAGTTAAAAGTCATTCGTGAGAAATTGCCATCCGAAGAGAGTAAAGGGTTCAGACTAAGAGAAGACAGGTTATTAGTCTTGAGAGACAGAGTCTGCGTACCGAAAGACCAGGGCCTCAGGTGAGCTATCTTGGAGGAAGCTCACAGCTCAACTTATGCTATGCATCCTGGCAGTACCAAGATGTACCGAACTCTTAAAGGTAGTTATTGGTGGCCAGGGATGAAAAGAGAGATAGCGGAGCATGTGGTCAGATGCCTTCCCTGTCAACAAATTAAGGCAGAGCATCAAAAACTAGCAGGTTTATTACAGTCCTTGCCTATTCTAGAATGGAAGTGGGAGCATGTGACGATGGATTTTGTAGTTAGCCTTGCATAATCGGATCAAGGACACTGTTAGTGTCCTTAGCCCGAGTATGCGGTAGTTGTCATAGGCCCGATGTGGTATCGGATCGTGACAAAATTTCCCAAGAAACTTCAATATACTTCGTGAAATCTAAAAGTCATTTTTTTCCTTGTTTATATCCTGATTCTTTTAAGATGTAAGAGTACTTGCAATTGTCAACTGTGTCTAAGACTGGTAGTTGGTTAGGTATGGTTAAGTTTGGGATAAGGCCTGAGGCTCATGGCAGATCAAGCTTAGGGGGCTCGAAGCCCAATCTGGCTCAAGCTAAGCCTAATTATTTTCTTTTTAATTAAAATTTTAAATATGACATCATTTTACTCAAAAAACAACATCATTTCGCTTATTATATTTTATATTTAGGCTAAGTTAGGCCGAGCAATCTAAGCCTGAACTCGGTCTAAACAACATCATTTCGTCCCTAATTGTATCTTCTCTCCTGTTTCAAATGCTCTTCTCTTTTAGCTAGTTTTCTCTCCTTACATGCCTTGCTCTTGATGCATTTAGCCTTGAACTGATCCATGCAAATTTGTTTGGGTTTTAGTGTTTAGACAATAATGTAGTCTCTGATTTATGGTGTTAGGTTTAAAGGTTGAGGCGTAGGTAGGTTTCACTTAGTTACATTTTTTCTAGATGAAAATTTTGCATTAATTCTTTACTTGATTGAATGTAAATAACAATGGTGGTGACATAAATGGACAATAATAATGTCAATAAGAGTTTCATTATTAGGATGATGGTGGAATAATGCGTAGGAATGAAAGAGAAGGCAATAGTGGTGTTGAGTAGTCCAGTGATGATCAAGGAAGTTAAGGAAACAATTGTTAAGGGTAGGGATATATTTAAACAAAAAAGAAAACTAAAGCTTTGTTGGTGTTGGTGATTTTAAGTTTAAAGTAAAAGTGTGTTCCATTTGTTTGACAAAAGGCATCATTAAGTTTATTGAGGCCATTGGTAATTTCTTCACAGCCAAAATGTAGAACCAATTTTTACAAAATGGAAAATCATCACCTTTGAGGTAAAGAGCTTTGATACCATATGAGATAAAAAGAGGTTTGTAGGTCATTTTTTGTGTTTTATTCTAAAAAATATTTAGATATATATACACTATTGAGATTGTAATTAAAGCATAATTCTAACCAATAATTGCCTAAGTAATGTAATTTATAATTATAATCATTAGACTATTATAATTAAAGCTTGCTCTTTATTAGCCTTATAGCTTTAGATATTTGAAAAACTGCTTCATTATCCTTTACCTTTATAATTAATTTTCATTGAGTATGTCTTTCAAAACCTTAATAGTGGCTGACAAAAATCATCCTATGACTAAGGGAACCTCTACATAATCTTCTATGTCGAAACCCATAAAATCAATATGGAATGCAAATTTGTCAACCTTAACTAAGGTATCTTTATAATGGCCTTAAGCTATTTGATTAACCTATCTACTAATAGAATGATCATCTTAAATGCTTTAGATTCACCAAACCTTAACTTTATAAACATGTCATTTGCCATCAAATTAATAATGGCACTTAAATATATTAATTCCCTTTCAGTTAAAATCTGTCAATATAATAGGGTATAGTAAAACTTCCTAGATTCTTTTTTTAGATGGCTTATTTTGTAAGATAATGTCGCACCCATCACTTAATATCACCATTTATAGTTCCTTGGGGCTCTTCTTATTATAAATGATATCCTTTAAGTACTTGGCATAATTTAGAATCTATAAAAGAGTTTTAACCAAGGGTATATTGACATGTAAATGCTTAAAAAGTTTTGAAAACTTACCAAATTTATCTTCCTTTCTAATTTTTCAAGCGTACATAGGTATCAAATTATTAGTTTGTATTCTTTAACTACTTCCTTCTTTGGCTTCTCCTTTTTTTGTTATACTTTTACCTCACCGTTCTCTTTTTATACAACAGTCTTCTCCTCCTTTTCTTTCTGTTTCTCTTTAACTTTCAACTCCTTTCCACTCCTCAAAGTCACTGCATTCACTTGCTCCCTCAAGTTAGGTTTGGTGTTTAATGGAAAAGCACCTTATTACCTTTTGTAGATAAGATGAACAATCTAATTTTCCATGTTGTGAAGGAGGCTTGTTGATTTTAAAGAGATTCGTCATTACTCTAGAAGTGAGTTTTAGATGCATAGGTGAATTTTATTATGACCTCCTTAATACTTAACTTCCTTTCTTACAACTATTATTGCTAAAAATCTAAGTGGAAGCTCTTATTTTTATTGTCCTTAATTATCTTATAAAAATTTAAGATGAATTCCTACCCCAAATTGTAGGTATTATTATAATGGTTATATTGAGACCACTTCTCCTTAAAAAGCAAATTAGTTGTCCCATATTGTAAAAGCCTTGACATTCATGATTGAGGTGTCCTCTACCACTAGTATCACATCTCATCACTTGTACCAATTGAGCTACCAAGCCCATATTATCAATCTTTTTGAATAGAACTTCTAACTTTGTCTATAATGTTGTCACCATATAGACAAAATGAATGTCGTATGATTTTGGCATTAGCCCTCGATTCTCCCACTATCATTCATTCATGGCAATATTGATAATATATGTAGTTCCTTATGAGTTTTAAAACTAGTGGTCCTACCCAAAGATGCATCAATTAACTTCTTAGGTGGATAGCTCAATCCACTACAAAATGTTTACATCTGCAGTCCCAATCATGTCCATATTATGGGCACTTTCTCATCATCTCCTTCCATCTCTCGCACGACTCATACGACATGTCACCTTTTAACTATTAAAATGAGAAGATTTGGTTCTTAAGTACTGTTGTTTATGTTGGAGGAGAATGCTTATCTAAAAGATTATGAGCAAGCCTGTTCCATATCGAAATGTTTCCAAAAGGCAAACACTTCAACCATAATTTAACTCATCACTCAATGTACATCAACAACAACCCAGTGAAAGTCCCACTAATACACGAGATCTGGAAAGGTTTGATAGTACGTAGCCTTATCTCTAACTAGTAAATAGGTTGTTTCTAATAGATACACATTAAAAAAATAATATATATTAAAATAATATAGTAATTAAAAATAAACATAAAATATAATAAAATATAAAAATAAATAATAAAATAAATATAAAACAAGATAAAGAGTAAAAATAAAAATAAAATAAGTAAATAAATACCCAAATAAGAAAGAAGACAAGTAAATAAATAAATTTGGCCCTAATTATGCAACTGAACAAATTCCCCTTTTAACCCATATAACTAGACTTGATCCAGCAAAACCCAACTCAAACTGCCCCAACTTGCCCAAACTAACTTGACCTGACCTGACCCCATAGTCGACCCAGTGCCATTATCATCATCTATGAATATCTCTAAATTCCATGTTTAACTTTCTCGTTCCTATCACTCAATGTAAAAGGGAATAATCTTAAATGATTGGCATCCTCTAAAAGTCTATTGAGCTTGAATTTATTATAGATCTCTAAATAAATTTACAATATATATATTTGGATCCTTATCTAACCGCTTATTAAATTATAGTTGTTGAATCATCTGAACTATGTTATGTTTAATCTCAAAATTGTTGGCCTTCACTCTTGATATAATAGTACTAAAATATAACCCCATAAGTGATGGTCTAACATAATCTCACATAGTACGATATTCTCCTTGTCTTACCATTATTTCTAATAGCTATAACTTCAGAGCTTATAGGTTCCTCTTTCTTAAATTCCAAAATAAAGTCCTTTTAATTTTTGAATGTGGATCAAATAATACTTTGGAACTACTACCGATCATAAATCAAAGTACATGAATCCTAAAATTCAACCATTAAATACAAGATTAAAAGACAAAGTTTTAAAATAAAGAAATAAATATAAAAATAAAAGGATTAAATTTATTAAATAGAGTGTTCTTAATATTGTAGTCTGTAACAATGGTGCCAATGCATAATGTGGTGTTATCTATATTTGATCAAAACTATGTTAAAGATTTCTAGGCAAGCGCACCTATGATATTTTCAGTACAGTTGAATGTCGATCCTATGAAGATTACAAGTACTAGTACTAAGTTTCTTTTGTTATCTAGTTTAAAGAATAAATGATTGAATTAAAATAAAAAAGATTAAATAAACTAAAATCACCAATCTAAATAACAAACTAAATCAATTAACAAGAATCAAGTAATCAAATGAAAATCAAGATCTAGGTGTATAATCCCCTCGAACCTTTCTATGCTTAAATCTATCTTGATTAAATTATTAACCTTATTTTTTTAGATCAATAGGAATTTTAAAGTTACAAAGCAGTTCTTTTTTAAGAAATACAACCCCTATTCTTAAGTTGAGTGATCGAAATCTTTTTCTAGTTAAAACCTCTAAGGATGCAATAATAAGGCCTTTAAACAAATTATAGGCCACATTAACTATCAAATCATATAAAAATTATCCAAAAACAAGAAAATTTATCTCAAAATCAAGCTAAGAACATACTATATTTAGCGCTTAACAAGATCCCTTCCTTAATCTATATCTTTCCAATCATCTTGATGATTAAATTTGCTTATATTACTTCTTCGTGGTTAAAGTCATCATTCAAGTTATCTCACTTCTCATCATCATTGAAACCATCTTAGGGAAATCATCTTTTTTAGATATTCATTAGGAATTTTTGGCGACTGTTCCTTTTATAAATTGGCTATGAATCTTATAACTCTAATTAATCTCTAATATCTCCAAACATCATATTCAGATGTTCAAGCTATTGTTGCATAGTTACAATCATAAGCATATCATCCTTCCTTCCCCTTTCAACTATGTCCTAATTAGACATAATTCTACCTTCAAAAGAATGTTAGCAATAACATTATAACACAGTCTCAAGTATTCTCTCATTTAATATCACTTTATTCACTTATGTTTCACTCTAAATTTGTAACTTTCTCTACTGATACTACTTAGAAACTCGTATATTACCACTTGTTTTCCCTTTAAAGTTTTTATTAAACTAACTAAAACTAAAAAAAGGAGTAAACTCTTAATATTCAATCAATCTCAAATATTGATGAAGGCAAAGACAAGTAAGAAGATAACAGTAGAAACAAAATGAAACAATTTAAAATATTAGGAATAATTGCAATAGATTATAGATTCTAATTGAGAGTTACACTTAGGCAATAATCCTAAATTTTAAACATGTTATGAATATTTTAAAATAGGCAAGAAAGTATAAAGACATAACTATAATTTTCCTAAAATTGTTGAATGACAATTTTTCTCCTTTCTTATCATAATAACATTCATTGTTTACTTATTTGTAGACTCTAAAAGTTAATGAATAAAAATAAGGACATAAAAAATGCAGGAATGAAATAAATAAGAAATCAATGGATTTAAGAATGAGAAAAAGAATGTACAAAGAAAATAAATAAAGAATCAAGAAAATAGGAAATAATAACAAATAAAAGATTCATATAATATGATTTTAAAACTAAAGCTCTAATACAGAAACTTATACAAATGCCAAGGATGAAAATGTGGCATTCAATATACGTAAACTATAATCAAGCCCCAAAGAAGCTAAAACTAGATTAAAAATAGAAACTTGACCTAATGATTATATAGATTCTTAAACCAAAGGTATAAGAAGAATCTTGATGCATCATTATAAGTAACTATAACTAAGATTAGAAAATGATTTAAATTCCATAAACAAATAACTTAATAAGTTCTAAAAGTTCCTTTAAAAACCAAAGAGAAACTCTTGCAATTTTATTAAAGATCAAAAATTTATATTTAATTGAAAAGAAATAACTTAAATACTCAAAAATTAAGGTTTTTGAACCTAAATAAAAACTAGGATTTTGATTAGGCACCTAGGACATAAATATGGATTAGGTTGTGTTGTCTATAAATATTTTAATTCCATTGGTTATTGTTGGAAATGTTTGTGTCCGAAACCTTGAATTCTTCTATATTTTTGGGAATATTGACATGATTTGGACCATACCAGTGGTGGAGAACATGGATCTTCCAATAACTTTCTAAAGTTCGATAGTCTAAGACATGCCCATAGTGGATATGCTTGTACTTTTTGAAGATAGACACGATTTAGGTCACACATGAGTTAGAGATTCTATCTCACCACTAAGTTGTCCAGCAAATTAAATAGACTAATACATGATCATGTTTGGAGCTGCATTCACATTTAAGTCTTCTCCAACCTTAACTTTAAACTAGTTAACCAATGTTCTTCCTTTTATTTGACTTGATTCCACATACTTCTCTCACAACAACATTTTGTAGCATTTCCTTCCTCATTCACATGAATCGTCCATTTAGTAAATTTAAAAGATCAATGGTAACTCGGTTACTATTAGACCAATCAAAAAAATCTAATTGGATATTTGAATAACATAAACTTCAACCCATTTTGTTCTATAATAAATACATTTTGATTTTAAAGAAATTATTTTCCAAATTCGAAACAAAACCCACAATTAACAAAACAATAATATGAAACTTTAATTTCATCTTAGAAACCCCAATATGTATTAGAAGAAAAAACTAAAAATAAATGAACAAAATTAAATGCAAATAACAATAATAAATTCAAGTTATATGCCTTAATTGTAATCACAATGAAACTATTAAAGATAATACATTACACTAAATTGTTTTCAATATAACTAAAACATTTGAACTTAAGATTGTAATAACTATATTTGAATAATATTATAAAAAGAATAAAAAGAGAGAAACAAAAAGTTGAAGTTATCATAATAACGCATTCAGTTTTGTAAACTGCTACTTCTACTTCTCACAAAAGTTTTAAATCTCCATTTATGTGTCTAAAACTCCAGAAAGGTCCAATCATATTTTCATTATTCAATAACTATTATAGAGAGAGGAAAATGAATAAAGCAAAAGTTATAACCAATGATTTAAGGTAATAAATCATTATTAAAAAATCAAGGTAGGATCTAATCCCACATATAGTAGAAGAAAATAAAAAAATTTCATGGTTTTTAAAATTTCATAATCACTTTAATATATAAATTGATTAAGGCACAAATATAATAAAACACAAGTGCTACAAAAAGGGGTAAACAAGGAATATTAGCTCTTAAAGAGTATAAACTTATTCGTAATAGGAGTTAGACCTTGTGGTAATCTAATTAAATTATAATCCTAATTTTAATTACATTTTGATTAAAATTATAATTAATTAAAATTATAATTAATTCTATTTAAATACTAATTAGTTTAAAATAAGATCCAATATCTAAATTACTATCAAATCTAACTTTTCTAAATTACCTTTTTTCTCTATTCAACAGTTATATATGTGTGACTATTAGATTTCTATGTTGGCAATATATATAAATTATAACTGTAATTGGCATTGATCCTAGCCTGGCTTGAGTTTATCAGCTTCTCGGTCTAACCCAACTATATATAAAATAAAAAACCCATAATTAGACACTTCCCCTCTTTCTCTCTTCTATGACCACTATAAGCCACCAACTACCTCTATCTTAGCTTTAACTTACTTATTTGCTCCTTTCCTAATTTCATTTCCTTTTATTATGTTTCTTACTTCTTTTTCATTCGCTTCCTCAAGTTTCTTATTCACCTTTTTGTCATTTGCATTGCTACCTCTAGTTATTCCCCCTCCTACTATTCCACATGAGCCTCAACTTCTCTCTCTTTGTTTAAGAGTTTGTATTTATGGCCTTATGATGTTATTCTCTCAAAGTCTCGCCCAAACTTTTATTATTGAGTTTTGATTTTATGTATTTTATTTGGTTTGGAGTTATAGATTTTGAGTCATGAATTTTGTTAGAGACTAGAGCTTAAAAACTATTAGGAAATTATTGAGGGATATAAACGTTGTGCCAAAATAAGTTCTAAAAAAGACCTAGGCTATCCCACTCGCAATTATACGAGGTAATTGTAGTTGAACACCTAGGGTCATCTCTCAAGGAGGTGAAATTGTTCAACTCAAACAAAATTTAAATAAAAATAAAAAATGCAATCCTAAATAATCTAACACAATTAGTTGAGAAAAGAATTTAAATAAAATAGAACAAAATAAACAAACAAGTAGGATAATTTAATTGGAAGTAACGAATGATTTGATTAATCGATGTGGTGAGCTCTTGAGAAATTAACTTCACTAATTTAATCTCCTATGCATGATTAAGGCGAATTGATTGGATAATTGTCTTACTAAAATTAACAATTAGGTTCTAAAATCAATTCAAATAATGGACTAAATTTAACTTTCATATTCAACAAGTCTATTATCCAAATCAATTACATAAACCCAACTAATAATTACCCACTTAAGTTAATATATTTCTTGTTCATAACTTAATCTTCTATAGTTTCTTATTCTAATATTAAACTTCTTCTCTCAATTCTTCGTTTAATATCAAAATGATGCAAAAGTTAGCCAAACTATTGCATCCCATAAGTTTAGAAACCATAGAAAGTAACACAACAATAACACAGTAACTCTAGCATTCATAATCGATTAAATCAGTTCCATTAACTCTCAAGAATAAGTAATTAGCCCATCATGGAATAAAAGCAGTTCATGATTTTCATAAACAGAGAAATGTAAAAGTAATAAACATAGTCAACAGGTTCATCAAAAGATGAACTATCAAGAGATAATAAAGGAAATAAATTACAATAACAGCAGCAGAAGATGAAATAAGAATGAACAAACAAAACAAAGAACTCTCGAACGAGGAAGTTGGTGATGAATCTCCTGCCAAGCTCAAGCTCTCTGTCGTCAGCTCTCGCCTTCTACCTTTATTCAACTCTCATCCAAAAGAATGGTTGCTCACACCAACTGGGTTTCAGCTTCAGCTCTCGCTTTCTGCCTCTGCTCACCTCTCTGTTGTTTTCTCTCTTTCTCGCCAACTGACTGCTCTCTGCTATTTTTTATTCTATTTTTCTACCTTCAACCTCTTTTCCACCCTACTTTTTCTCTATAAACTGTTCTATTTATAGAGAGAGTCTAGTTTTAGGTTTCGTTTTAATCTATTGTCATCCTGTATGTATGACATGCGTGATATTAATTTGAATGTGAGAGAATGTGCATAAGCGTGACAACTTTGTCATGGTGGTAAGAGCTATTGACACGCCTATGATGCGTGACTCCTTTGTCACACCATTTTTTGTATAATTTCTACTACATTCACAAAATACACAATGCATCCTCATTTCATTCAACTTTAGATTAAAGCACAGTAATTTGTAACTAAAATCAAAATATAAAGGCTTGCAAAATCAATAAAAACTAGTCACAACAATAAGTCAATGATGAGTTAGTTAAGCCTAATGGGTCAGAATCTAGTTGATTCAGACTTAGGGCCAGCTTTAATCACTTGAAGCCTAATCAAGCTTAATTTTGAGCAATATAAATAGGTCAAATTAGGGTTTGGGTTGGGCTTAAGTAGCCTCAAGCCTGACCTGGCCACATTGATATGCCTAATTATAACCTTAAACTATATTTAATACTAGATAAATTAAGCTATTTTAATTTATATTTAATTTTCTAATTAAATAATTGATATCCATATATCAAGATTGACATCTAGAAATACATTATGACTACCTAAATATCAGGAATGTCAAAATAGTTTTGATTAAACTTTCTATGCATAATTGTTTATATAGTTCAATCATTTCATCGTACAAAATTATGATTAAACATAAAGCATATAATTATTGTTCTATTTAAGTCTAATCATATTAGTTATCCACTACTAGTAGCTAATTATTTTAATATTTGAAATTTATTTTAAAAGTGTCATTCCTCCTTGGCTAAATATTTCTCAAATTAATACTAATAATGAACAATGAAACACTTTTCCCAATTACTTTATAATGATGAATCATATATTGATCTCTCAACTAAGGTCTATATAGTTCATGTTATATCTAATAACTACCAAGTGAGGTAACCTTGAATAGGAAAGATCATAAATAGTATCAAAATATAACAATTCTTATATGAGATACTTTAGATCTCAAGTCAAAGGATCTTTTATATAATTATCACAGTAAGAATTTTTATAGACATACTAATAATCCACTAAATGGAATTCCTACATTGCGTCAGTTCAATAAATTTGTTTTTTAACAAGCACGCACACATTTGTTTAATTATCTTTATACTTTAGTATAGGAGAATGACTACTTCCTTAATAAGAAAGAAACACAACGTGTAAAAATATTTTTGTTTTATTAGTGTTTAGTTCTATTAAAACAATTACTAGGAATAATTAAAGATAATACACAATACAAAATGAATCTTGTAATTATTATCTCATCATAAGTTTACTTATAAAGCATATTTATATTATAGAATTTGTATTGTATGTTAATTAATTAAATAAACATGCATGAGATAAATAAGGCATTCAATTAATTATATTACTTAATCTATAACCAATCGATTAGTTATAGGTCGTAAACTAACAAACTCCCATTTGCACTAAGTTAATTGCTTAAGTATCTTATAACATATGACCATTTATTGATCATATGATTATTCTATAAGATTCTCTTTAGTGAGTACTTAAATATTACATCTTTCATCTCAATTATCATCCTAATTAAAAGAAACCTCCTAAATTAATACTTGGATCTTTGATGAGACCTTAGCTCCTTCCATATGCCTAATGACTATAATTTTATACAAAAAATTCAATTTTTCAACAATCCAAGGAACTATGTTAAGTTTATTAAAGAACTTCTTAACAAAAACGATCAATTTTCACTCAATGAAAAAATGTATTATGGTTTAATTAGAAATTAATGCTATAATGGAACTTTTCCAACTCAAACTAAAATTGTTCTAAATAAAATATTCTTTAACTATGACTTACTTCTGCTCTTGTCAAACCAAAGTTAATATCCATATGACCTTAAATATCAAATTATACAAACAATAATGGATATCTTTAATATTAAATAAGTATCAAATTTCTTAAATGCTAAACACCTTTAGTACATTGTCTATATAATTGGATTAAAATAGGTACGTAAATTTTGTATCTGTCTATATATTTTTATTCCTAAAATTTGAGTTGTTACATTTTTATATCTAATACAAAGTTTTTTTTTCAATTATCATATCTTTAACAATTGAAAATATGAAAAAATTTTCCTAATAAATAATATGTTATCCATACACTCCTACTAAGGAGCACAACCATACTTCCACTACCATTCCCATAAACATGATAAATCCACAATCATCTTAAGAACAAACTTATTAAATTCATTATAAAAGTGAATATTTCAGCATCTCATAACCTATCAAATGTATCAACAAAAGAACTAGTTTCATTCAAAAGTTCTGTTATGAGATTTGAAATATATTTAAAAATCATCTTACTCCTACAACTTATCTTGAGAAGTATTTTCCTTTATGTATGTATTCAAAAAAAATTATTTAATAAGGTTTATAAAATTATATCCAACATTTTGGATATCTCATAAATTTCTTTTATCCAATTCAATTCTATACTTATTAGATAATATACACTTCAATGAAGCATAATAATCAAAATCACTAACTTTGTCTCTTTTGAAGTCATAACATTCCATATCTAGTATATAATCTTTCTAATTGATTTAGATGTAACTATGAAAGGAAAGTTGTACTAAGCATAGCATAGAACAAACTAATAGTACATTACAATATCCAATATTACACATTCCTCTTTGTACAAAATCATAAAATTATGGAATTTAGTTTTGGAGATATTTACTAATGAATCTCATTCCTAACAAATAACAAATAAAATTTAAAACTCACAATATTAATCTCATCAAATTACTTTATCATTGCCAATGTTTAATTTCTATTTACATTTAAGTACTTTGAACTTTTAAAAAATCTAAGTCAATATTTCATTTAATATATGTATCTCTATCTTACAAATTCATTAGTATATGTAATAAAATGAAAGTATGTATGCCATTGTTATTGCATCTCATACATCATATGTATAATATTTAATAAGTCACTATCATAATCATTATTTCACTAAAAGTTAGTTTGGTCATCCTTCAACCTAATAAGTTTCATACGATTCATAATCAAAAGACACACACACACACACACACACACACACATCTTTATATGGAACTTTATGATTCTCATTACGTTGATTAACTACAGTTAATTGTAAAAATAGAGAAATTCAAACTTTACTCAATTTTTCAATACTAACTTGAACTTTAAAAAGTGGGGTTAAAATGCTCAACTTTTAATTTGTTGCAACAATAGCCTGATGTTAAGTTCTTCGCTAAAATGTCCGACGTGGCAACACATGTCTGATTAATGTTTCCACCACGCAATTACCACGCTTTTCCTTTTTTCACGTAACTATTTTAATATTTAATAGTCTTTTAAAAGCCTAAATTTATTACTAGAGTGTTCATCCATTCTCCTTCTCTAAGTATTGCCAAATACATCAAAACTAATAAGATCCTAGTTAATGATGGTAAGGCTACCACTATCTTGCCATCTCTGTAGTAGGAATTTATGACTAAATTAGGTTATGATCAAACCTACAATTACTTGCCAACCCTGCTCCTTATAACCCATGTATCTGCCATCTGGAAGTATTATGTGTTTATTACTTGGAGGATGAACATAAACCTTCTTCATCAATGGAGTAGAACTCTCACATTTTGTGGTCATGCTCATGGCTCTAGATTAGTAATAATGTAAATAAGATAGTATAAGTATATGCTTACTCTAATGTAGGCCAATTGAGACAATCAATAGTAAGCAAAGAAAACATAAAACCTAAAACTAATATTATATCTGTTTCTATCTCAAATAAATGAAAATATAAAGTATACCTCATTAAGATAATTATCAGTAACCAACAATGATATGATCAACTGAACAAATATATAATTATAAGTTTATAAGCTATAACAAATGTCTCTCCCAATTTTTGAAAGTTCCACCATCCAAAGAATGAAATTAAACTATTAACCAATAAAGTGAAACATAAAATGTTGTAGAGAAATGATAAAAGAAAACTAAAAACTCTAGAAAACCTTATTATATGTCCACTTTCGGAGCATTAGCCAAGATTATAAACTTACTAATGATTAGTTTAAAGTTGAAACTCATTTTCTAAAATAAAAAAAGAAGCCAACACAATAGTCGCAGAGAATAAAAATAAGAGAAAAATAGAGCCTGAATTCACTAAATTCAAAATTTACCTATAAAAGCATGAAGGAAGAGTAAGAATATGACTAATAAAGCATATATAGGGTCTTTATCCTTAAACAAGTACTCACTAAACATCATCAATTTTGTGCAAATTCTTTCACAAGCATACGTAGGAATGCTCTGTAACATCCTGTTACCCATGTTAAGGCTAGAATAAATAATTATGAGAAATTTCTGTGAAATTAGGAAAATACACCTCATGCATAAGTTATTTATGACATGCACATTTTTGCACATTCACATGATTGTACATGCACTCATTGACATTTTCCAGGTACAATTGAGTTGTTAAATATGATTAAATTATGTTTTGGTCATTTTGGTGTATTTCAAATATTTTAGAATTTTTGGTGAATTTTGAAAAAAAATATTGACATTTGGACCAATCCTTGAGTGACATGTGGCAGCATAGTTATGTGACAAGTGGTACATGTGAATAGTGACAGGTGTAAAGCATGCAAAGAACCTACGTAATATTATGTTTTGGTTAGGAGGAGATTACTGAAGCTTCGGTTCTTTACTAAATCATCTTCACTATTTTTCATCACTGAATAGCTATTGATTGTGCCTTTGGGCTGTTGAGTTACTCTCTAGACTTTATAACTGAATCCAGTAAGTAGCCTTTGCTGATGTTTAGTTTCTGGTGTAAATATATACGTGCATGCATGGATTTGGAAATTGAGGCATATATATGTTCTGTCCTGTTTGAATGAGAAAATCGAATATGGATATATATTGTGTTTGCTTGTTTGAAGAATCAGAAGTTGAAAGATATTGTCGAGGAGAGTTGGAGCTAAAAGAATCAATTAATTTGTGCTTAAGAAGAGTGCAAAATGTTGGAAAAAAATGATGACTTATATTCTATCATTCTATTGTACATGCGTAAATGCTTGGTTTTGGTGTTGAATAACTTCGATGACTGACGTGAGAATTAGGAATTGTTGCTCATTGTGTTGAATAGATTATGGATTAAGCAGTATAGCAATTTATGCAAGGTGATGAACAAGTATGTATGTTTTGTTGTTGTTTGAAAAATCACATACATGGGTAATAATTACTGTTCATATATGAAAATGTCTGAAAATGAGTTTAGATTTATGGGAACAAGCTTAAGTGATGTGGTCGAACCCTTTTTAAAATGAAAAATAAATGATTGAAATGAGGTTTTACTGGAAATGAATCAGTTAGAAAAAATGAAAGGTGCTGGCTTTTGAGTTTACCCGAAAACACCTGTTTTTGGTGTTAGTATATTTTGATCTATTATGAATTAGTAGAAATGAATTTAGATGTTAAGTGTGAATCCTGGAGTTTTGACTTGTGGGTGTTGATGAGCTACATACAAGTTAGAATGGTTTTAAGTAATCATTTAAATTAATGGGATAGAATGGTTTTGAGTGATCATTTGAATTAATGGGCGAAAAAAATATAACGTTTGAAAAATGACAGTAGAGAGAGAATGAAAATGTGGAATTTTGAATTTGTGATGTTTGAAATGTAGGATTGTTTCTGAATTGTTTGGAAGTTACAGTGAGTGTAAACAAGCTTAATAGATGATTTAGAACTGATTCAAATGGAAAAGGAAGGAGAAGAAAACACTGAGTTTGCTGAAGAAGATGAAGATTTGCGTGCTAAAGAGAGAGAAAGGTGGTAGTTAAATGTATGGGTTATGAACTGGAGTTTTTCATTGAACAACCCTAAGTCTTTTGGCTATAACTTTTTCATCCAAACTCCACATTACTTGAAACTTTGATCAATAGATTCTTAAGACATTTTTCTTTCTCTTCATAAAAATTTAGAGCTATTTGAATTAAATTTAAAGTGGTTGATAGGATAAAGTGTAGAAGTCTACTGGAATGTTATGAATTGGAAAATTTTCATGAACATATTTCGATATTCTGATTATAACTTGATCTGTAGATTTCCAAATAAGTTGATTCTTAGTTCAGATTATACTAGAGACATAAGTAT
>JAOTJB010000210.1:42666869-42688815 GCA_027123815.1 Erythroxylum minutifolium
GCTTGTTTTAGTTTCACAGCTTTTTCTGATTTTTCGATCTTTTAACGGCATGGCTCATTATCAGTACGCTTTTAATTCTGGTTTTTCATATTATCCTTATTATGATGTTGAGTTTTCATTTGTTGCTACTTCCAGGTTTAACCATCAAGTGGCGAATTTCACACCCTTAACCGTGCAAATACCAAGGGATGACCAATAAACTAAGGTATATGAAGTTTGCTTATTTTTAGGTTATTCTTTTTATTCATGTTCCTTTTTGCAGGATGTACAATACAGATTCACTTTTCCACTAAGCTCCTATCAAAAGCAGTCTTACTTCCAGCCAGAGCCTTCACCTCCACTATCACCACCACAAGCTGATAAGATGTCTTTGGAGGAGATCGTAATGAGTTTGGCAACGAGCACTCTTAAATTTCAACAGGAAACACTGAGTAGCTTAAAGACCTTAGAAGATCAATTAAGCCACTTAGCAAACGTGGTAGGGCACATGGAAGCTCGAGTATCTGCAATAGTTCTTAGCCAACAGGAGAGTGATGCGGAGGAGTTATGCATTCCTTCAGAGAGTAGAGATCATTTAGAGAACCCAGAAGCAATAAAGGAAGAGCAAGCGGAGTTAGAAGAGGAAGAGGTTATAGTTCGAGAAAAGATGGAGGATGTGCAACCTCCTAAGGTAAGTGATGTAGTTCATGTTATCGCTAACTGAATTTCATTTCCTTTTCCTAGTTGTTTACAGGTAAAAGAAGAAGAAGAATAAAAAGAGAAACAAGAAGAATAAAAGTCGCTGATCACATATAAGTTGAACGAGCTTTGGGCATGCGAGCTGAAAATCAAAGGTGGCAAGCAGGATGTTAAGTCTCCACAACCATTGGCGTTACTTTTACAGAGACCATCCTGGTGTGAGAAGGGCGGTGCTCGAAAAGACGAGTGGACATTAGAGTATGATGGTGAAACGATAAAGTTCCACTCATCAGAAGTCATGGAGCATTATGCTGAGAAGGAGTCGACTTCAAGGGAAGTTGCTTCAAGATCCTCACGGAGGTTGAGCATGCTTCCTGTTGGGCTCAAGCATCTATTCGATAATGGATGATGTACATATGTAAGGGTCAAGCTTATGACCTTAAATAAGCGCTTGATGGGAGGCACTCCATCCATATTCCTTTCTTTTGTGTGTTTTCCTCTTTTATGCATATCTTTTGGGTGTTTGCTTTGAGGGTTTTACTTGTTTTCTTTGGTTTGTTTTGTTTGTAGGTGTTTGAAAAGGAAGCTGCAATCATTCATTTCAAAGTTGCATAAGGTGTCTTCAATCTAGGGGAGGACTTTTGTTCCCATCCCTCTTTTGTGCTTTTATTATTTTTGGACATTGAGGACAATGTTGGTCTAGGTGTGGGAGAAAGATTGGAATATATGTGTGTGACTATGTGGTCTTGCTTTTCTTTGATTTTTTCTGTAAATTTTTTCTATTCTTTTCATGCTTGTGTTATGTGTTGAGCCATGAACCTTTATCATATTAGTTTGGATAAGATTGAGGGTGTGTATGAAATTAAACTGGGCTATGTGAGTTTAAGGTGAACTATGTTGATTAATTGCAATAACTGGTCTTATACACTTAATCAAAGTTTAACATTTGAGTTATTAGGTAATATGTAGAATTAAGATGAATTCTTGAATTAAATCTCCTGTGAGCGAATTTGAGCCTTAATGACATCATTTTTATCTCATTTTATTTTTTCATATGTGATTATCTTCTAAGGTGAATTTTTCTCTAAAACTTGCTTGGAATCGAATTGAGACCATATCTATACAAGCATGCACAAAAATGTTAAAGACCATCTTTATTTTAACCCTTTAGCTTAAAAATCCAACCTAATTCGACATCCTTTGTTAAACTTTTTGAGTTGAACCCTTTTTCTTGATAAACCCACAACAAGCAACTTAAATCTCTCATATCTTCACCCATCATAAATGTAAGTAGGCATTCTAACCACAAATCATGTTCACTTGTTTGGAGAGATATGGAAAGCAAGGAAAAGAAAAAGATGAAGGAAACTGAAGAGGTTTATTTTTGAATTGTGTGTGTACTGCTATCATAAAAAACCAAAAACAAGAAAAGAAAAAGAGAAAAATATACAGCAGTGAAAAAAATTTTGAAGTAAATTGCCTCTGTAGAATAATGTTGTTGACTCCTTTGCAATTGAAATTATGTCGACACAAGTAGTTAGGTGCTTTACTAATGTTTATAATTTTTTCCCTTTTCCATTTATCAATCTTTACGTTGAACTATAGCAATACAACCTTGAAAAAGTCTTTTTGATTTGTGCATGTTTGTATTTCACGTGGTGAAGAATTGGTGACAAAGCAAGCATATGGTAGAATATTTGCATTGGAAGATTTTGAGTGAAACACTTTAGCTTTAAAAACTTGAGTGTAAAGAGAGAAAACTGTGAGAAGAATTCACCTTGGTTTCATACTTGCCTTTGAACAAGAATGTTTTAATTTGATTTTGTTTATTTGTATCAGTGAAAAGTGATTATCATGTTTGTTTCAACCTAATTCTTGTTGGCTAAGTTTGGTGGATTGTGTGCACTTAATCTTATGAAGGATGAATTGATAAAGTGTAGTGGTTTGGCATATTTGCTCGAGGATGAGTAAAAGATTGGTGTGGGGGAATTCGTTAAGTTATTATTTTGTACTAATTTTGGGATAAATTTCTTTAATATGTTGAAATTATTGTTTGAAATTGATGGTCTTATTTTTAAATTGTTCTCAGGTAGTTTTCAAGACATGAAAGATGAAATTGGATCAAAAAGATGGAAAGAAAAGAAAGACAAATTGAATTCCCAGCTAACAGAAGAAATAGTTGACTAAGCGTGGGCACGTGCAAGGGAAAAGCCTATCTACAGAATCTGATTTCAAACCAAATTCGATCCATCCAAAATCTTTATAATTTTTGAAATCAAATGTTGCCTTATTGGTGGGGATCTATGACCTGAAGATCTGGGAGATATATATGTTAAAATCACGATAAGATGAAGGAGGGAAGAGATCAAAAAGCATAAAAGACATTCACTATTCACAAAATAATTGTTCACACAGAACCTTAGGCTGAGTTTTCCATATTTGAATATTTTTGTTTATTTTCAATTTCAACTATTTTTAATCCCTTTATTTACATTAATTAAAACCCCCCTCTTTGTTTTAGTTTTTAACTTGTATAACAATTGTCGTTAGAATTCCTCGTGGGAACGATCTCAACTTTTCACTAACTAAATTTTCTTTCATTGCTAGAGTTGGTATTAATTGGGTTGCAGGTGATAGCAGTACTAGTTATTTAGGTAAGCAACTTTTTCTAATTATATCATATATAAATCTTAGTTGTTGGATGACATCTTATGTCCCGACTCCTAACTTTATACCTCAAGGTTCAAAACCATTTTGGTAACCCTATTAAGTAAACCATTTCTCACTTATAGGTAACCGTTAACTATTATGTTAGACTTAAATAATCAAGAGCATCTTGCATTGGTAAGCCCATTACTCAACGATTCAAGTCCTTGCAGGTGTAGAATTGGAAAGGTATAAATTATTACTTAATATTGTTGAAGGACTAAGTTGATTATGACTTTGCTATATACGTGCATAAAAGAAATTATAAGTAGAAGCATGAATAAGGAAAAATTAACATGATATAGTATGACCCCTAAACTATGAAGATCTAATCTCCAATACGACTGTCTTGTAGCAAATGGATCACCATCCTCGTACCTCCACTCCAATTATTTGATTCTTCAATTAACTTGAAAGGTACAATATTACAACCGAAACTAGTAATAATCTAATTGTTACATAAAAACATGACAACATGCAATCTATATCCAAAATTTCATAAATACATAATGACACGCAGGTCATATCCAGAATGTAAAACAACTATAGGCCATACTATTCATCATTCATAATCAACGCAAGATATCAAATATCAAAGCATATAAAACACCAATCATAAGAAAACATGGGATCGACATAAGGCATAAAATTTGGCAGAGTTAGGGAGTAGCACCCCTTACAGGGTCGAGGGAAGCGCCCCTCTCAGGGGTCCAAGGGGCAGTTAGTCAATCACATTGAACAATCTGCATAAGCCCTCATTTAATCATATCGAACAATTGACAAAACCCCTCATTTAATTATATTGAACAATCCATATAACTCTTAGTTCAATCACATTGAACAATCGATACAACCCCTCATGCAATCACATTGAACAATCGAAAAATCCTAACTTCATTATATTAAATCGAATTCAATTTCAATAAACACAAGTGTGGCTCTAACACCACTGTAGATATTTGAAACTGTCAATAGTACTAACATTTATCACCTTTGAGATCTGAAACACCAAAACCCATATGAATATCAAAACTAAATCCAAATCAGGTTATAACTTTTTGTAGTGAAAATATGCAGAGAAACTAGTAGTGTCGGAAAGAGCATGTCAAGTGTTGCACCTCTACTATTATCGACACTCTCGCGAGACTGAATAACCCCTTCTGATGTGTTAGTACCACTTTTTGAGACCTCTCTCTCTCTCTATTTCTAGCATAGGGTGTCTCCTTTAGAGTTCTGTCTTCTAGTCATATTATATATCCATATATATAGTAAAACCCTAAAGTCTAAAGTCTAAAGCCCAAAGCCCATATTCAATTAAGGCCCAATGAATATTTAGTCTGTTTTTTGTGCGACCCTATAGGCTTATTTAATATCAATAGGAGGCCTAAACTTCTTTTAGGCCCACAAGTTATAAGTGATCTCTAGCAAAACATAATAATTACCTAATATTAAATAAGGTTGGAATACGACACTACCTAAATCACAACTGATCAATTAAAGTACATTCTATAATTGGTTCGCATGCACCAACACTAATAGCATACACGACATAGAACATAGGACTATGTTTGACCAATTTTCTAAACAGAGGTATATATTCAACTTGTTTTTGTCTAAATTCATCCTAAAAGATTTCCAGCTTGGCTCTAACTTCTCATAATTCATTCCTTCTTCATTAGGGAACTAAAATAAGGCCTTTAAACAAAAATAGGCCACATTAAGTACCAAATCATATAAAAATTATCCAAACATAAGAAAACTTATCTCAAAATCATGCTAAGAACATATTATATTTAGCGCTCATCAAGATCTCTTCCTCAACCTATATCTTTCCAATCATCTTGACGTTCAAATTTGCTCATATTACTTCTTCGTGGTAAAATTCATCATTCAATTTATATCACTTCTCAACATCATTGAAACTATCTTAGAGAAATCATCATTTTTTAGATATTCATTAGGAATTTGTGGCGATTGTTCCTTTTATAAATTAGCTATGGCAGTATCTTATAACTCCAATTAATCTCTAATATCTCTAAACATCATATTCAGATGTTCAAGCTATTATTGCATAGTTTGAATAATAAGCTTATCATCCTTCCTTCCCCTTTCAACTATGTCCTAATTAGACATGATTCTACCTTCAAAAGAATGTTAGTAATAACATCATAACACTATCTTAGGTATTCTCTCATTTAATGTCACTTTATTCACTGGTGTTTCACTCTAAATTTCTAACTTTTCTCTATTGATACTGCTCACAAACTCATATATTACCACTCGTTTTCCCTTTTGATTTTTTATTAAACTAAACAAATAAAGGAGTGAACTCTTAGTATTCAATCAATCTCAAATCTTGATGGAGGCAAAGACAAGTAAGAAGATAATAGCAAAAACAAAATGAAAGAACTCAAAATATTAGGAATAATTGCAATAAATTATAGATCCTAATTGGGAGTTGTACTTAGGCAATAATCTTGAATTTTGAACAAGATTTACATTTGTTACTAGAATGAGATTAGACTTCCTTAAAATAGGCAAGAAAAGTATAAAGACAGAAATATACGTTTCCTAAAAATTGTTGAATGATAATTTTCCTCCTTTCTTATCGTAATAATGTTCATCATTTACTTATTTGTAGACTTTAAAATATAATGAATAAAAAAGAGGACATGAAGAAAAATGCAGGAATGAAATAAATAAGAAAGCAATGAATTTAAGAATGAGAAAAGGAATGTATAAAGAAAATAAAGAAAGAATTAAGAAAATAGGAAATAAGAACAAATAAATGATAAATATAATATGATTTTAGAATTAAAGCTCTAATACAAAACTTACACAAACTCCAAGGATGAAAATGTGGCATCCAATATAATTAATCAATCCCCAAAAAAGCTTTGAAGAACAAAACTCGGTTGATTCATTTAAAGATGACGATCTACTTGATGAGACAAACAGGAAAAAAAATTGATATGCAACTGCTAGATTTTCTTACTTTGTTCTTATTTTTTAGCTGGAAAATTATCGGAAAGAGATTGAATAAATGAAAAACATGACCAAACAAGAATATGTTACTCATCTAAGAAGGTGAAAGCTTTTTAAATTTCATTATTTTCATTTTTATGATTACCCATCTTTCCTCTGAAATTCATCATCTTTTAAATTGCTTATTTGCAGAAAAAGCAGTGCTTCAATGTACAGAGAAGTGACAAGGTATCTTTTATCCTATTTTTATTAATAATTTCAATATTTTTCCCACTTGCATTTTCCCTAATTAAAACAATAGTTTGTCTTTATGTTTCGATACTTAACAGGCATCATCAACATGGAAGATGGCAAGCTAGGATTGGTAGGGTTGTAAGGAATAAGGACCATTACCTAGGGACATTCAGTGTGTCTGGTAGTCTGAAGAACTACTTCAGTTTATTAAAAGTTGCATGATTATTGCCTCCAAAAATGTTTGGTTAGTTAAGTTGCAGCTAAAGTAATAAAAGGATTTTCTTTCTTGACTTTAAAAGGTAGAGTCTTTAAGCCACTCTCGACTAATTTTTTGCTTTTATACAATTTTGAGATTATGAAAACTTAGGATTATGAAATTATGAATTTTCTTTGTACATGTTTGCACTTCTAAAATGAATCAAAGTAATGAGATGGACTTAGAAGGCCATATTTCTCAACTTGATAAAATTAGTGTTGTTGCGGTTAATTGAGTTTCTCTTCATATTGTGTAGTTGTTGTGTGATTATTGTATGTGGTTACCAATCTTTCTATTAGTGAATGTAAACAATATAAGAAAAGCTATAACATTTTCTTTAGTTTTTTACACTAATACATTAGCTTGCAAGAAGCATGTGGCATGAACAAAATGAAGCACACACCTCTTATATTTATCTTGTCAAATATTTGTTTGCAATAGTTCTTGGAATTTAGTGTTATCCCTCAGTGCTCAATATATCCACCATAATATCTCATATTGAATAGAATCTCGTCCTCATCATAATTGGATATCTGCTCACAGATTGTAGCTATTTGTTAAGGAGCTAGAATGCATACAATACGAAAAAACAAGTACGTTATATTTCCAAAGAACTTTAAGAAAGGTTACAGAGCCAATGTGAAGAAGCTTGACATCGACTTCTATTTCTGCAAATGATGAAGAGTTGTTGAGGTACATGTAATTTTCCTTGTAATAGTTGAAAATTGTAGAATTCGCTTTTGTATTTTGTAACAATAAAAGCACATGCAATTTGCTTTTGCATTTTGAATATGTTTGAATTTTACCAGTCCTTATGGACTATATATTATATATAAATGCAGCTTTTTAGTTATTTACATTTGATAATACGTACGAAATTAAGACTTATATTAATATCAATATATTTTTTAATGTATATATGGATGTTACCTACATAATGAAAAGACTTTGATTTTACGTTAAATGCTATTAGTAACGAAAGAATAAATTGTTGTTTTATTATTAGAAATTGTTGCCTAAAAAAATTCACTTTATTGCCTTATAAAAACTTAAAAGTGTTGCAATATTTATTTAACATTGTTGCTATAGTTTAAAACTAATGAGTTGCATTAGTTAAAACTTCATTTTTTATTGCCTAATCAAAAAATTATATTGCATTATACTTATTGCAACATCATTTCTTATAACGATAATTATACTTATAGCTACACTTTTGTTTGTTGCGTAAAGTACGTTTTGCCATATTAATTCTTTGAAAGAACCCATCTTCAACAAGATGACAAAGCCAATTCATCCAATAAAAAAAAACTAAACTTTTTATACTATCTTTTTAACTCTATTATTTGTACTTTATCTATAAATATTTATACCATTCTTATTCCCACCATTTTTTGTCCATGAAAAAATCTCTTAATAACACTTTATATTATACTTATGGTTAACGAAAGTTGGAGTTTAAAATAAAAAGTAAAAGAAATGATATTTTCTTATTTTTAAGTAACTTGAAAAAAATTAAAATTAAAGATTTTTATTTTTTACTTTTCACAAATTTCTTCTCTTATATTTATGTTTAAAATAATGATAAAATATATTTGATGAGGACCAATTAGATATTGATATAACTACTAAACTTAGCTCTTAAACTAAATCTCAACCAATTAAACTCAACTCAAACTAAAAATTTAAAATAGTTCAAATCTGTTTTAATTGGTTTGAGTCAAGTTTTATATCAATAATATTTAATTGCGATGTTTATGCTATATATATTTTATATTATTTTTAAAGGGCTTTACGAAAAATTAAAAATTGTAAAAATTTTCATAAATTTTAAAAATGAAAGAATTGTTTTTAAATTATTTAAACTATAGGTGTTGAGAATAACCACATGTGAGTGTCTCACATTAAAGAAAAAGGAGAAAACAGACTAACATATAAGTCTAGTAAGCTACCTCACCTATTGCTAATTGGTTTTAGGATGGAACCTCACTTGTGCTTGTGTATGGTCTAACTTTCTTTCTGATGTGGTCCGTAGGCTCATTGAAAATTAACATGGAATCAAAGTCAATGAAAATCTTGCTCTACTATTTGCCCTAGAAGATTATCCATCATTTAAGCAATTGGAGAAGGATTTGAAGTTTGCATAGAACAAGTGACCCAACAATATTGTTTGCTCTAAAAGGGGGCCCATTTGATCTCAATCAGAAGTCCTACCCTAATGAGAATTGTTTACATATATCTCCAAATTGCCTAAGTAAAAAGGGACTTACATATGAGGGAGAGTGCTGAGAATACCTACATGTCAGTGTCCCATATCGAAAGAAGAGGGGAAAGAAAACTAATATATAAGTCTTGGAGGCTACTCTACTTATGGTCGATTGAGTTTAGGATGAAACCTCACTTAAACTTACGTGTGGTTTAATTTTCATCCTTGTGTTGGCTAATAGGCCCATTGAAAATTGACAATAGGAAAGTAATGCATAATTTATCCAAAATAAATGATTTATTACAAACTTGGCATTTGAAAAAAAAAAGTTGTAGACTTGGATATGGATTATCTGTTAAAAAATTCTTCTTTTTCTCTTCTAAGTCTTTTGCTATAGTTCCACCAATATATCTAAAGCCAACCTTTGTTTCAGCAGTAAAATAAAAATCCCCATAACGAGAGATTGATTTTAGGAATTTAAATTTTCAAATCTTAAAATTTCAAGATAAAGAGTTTATATATAATGGGATGCCACTTAAAATGCTAACATGATATTAGCGACCTTCAAACTAAAATAATATTTTTAGAAAATTATGTGAATATGAAATATAAGAAGTATAATTTGGACAAAAAAACAATAAACAAATGATAATATGCTAACTAAAATTATATCTTTTGAGATGAAAGTGTAAAAGTCTAGATTACTTGTCAAATTAATCTCCTCTTAATGTCCATTCAATGTCATGCTAAAATATGCAAAGAAGGAAATAGACATCACAATTTGTCACTGACATCATGATAGTACGATTAAATCTAACGGTCCATAGATTGTTTCAAAGCTCCTTAACAGTACACTGTATTACACATTATCACTTCTCCGACTGGTGTAAAAATCTTTCACAAGCCCTCTCTTTTTGTCCCTTCAAGAGTCCACGTCAGCCTGACTTGGCATCTTTCAAGATGATACCAAAGCGACCCACCATCAACCACCGTTGGTTCTGGACCCCCAAAACGCAATCTCTACGGTCGAGCAAGTCCTCAGTCCTCTGTAAGCCATGGGGGAGTCACTGAGACATATAAAGGAAATGCCTAGCAAACTCACTGGTTAAATATAAGGTCCATTCATTGTTTTCTCTATAAATTGCTCTCTCTCTCTCACTATACAGTATCAATTAAGAATCAGGTAACGTTTCTTTTAGCTGGGGAATTGTTTTTACTAGAATTTTTATTGATTTCTTATTGCATTTTTATTTGGGTTTTTTTTCCTTTTCAATTTTTGGGAAAAACACTAATTTTAAATATTTTGAACTTGGTATTAAAGATCTGAAATTTCGTTCTTTTTTTGTGTTTTTGTAGTCAGAAATGAAATTTTGCATTTGGGATTTCCGTTTCATTGTGTTGTTTAATGGCTTTGGATTGATTCTTTGATTAGTTGGACTGTTTATTTTGTGGTCGTTTTCGTTTCGGTATAATAGGTAATGATTGTAGTTTTTGGTTATTTGCTAATCTAGGGTTTTAAGGAGGTGTTGAAAATGGAAAATGGGGTGGAGAGAGTATATGGTCAGGAGATTGGGGAGAAATGCCTTATTGAAAATGAGGCTTTTGGGGATAAGGTGAAGGATGGGGTCCTGACGCGGTCCAGTGAAGAGAGGGATACGGAAGAAGAGGTCTTTGATGAGGCAAGTGAATCGCAAAAGCAGTTGTAGGAGCTGGGAGAAAATTTTGAATCAGAGGTTAGCGTTGAATCTATTGGTGTTTCTAGTTTAGTGGCTGTTGTGAATAAAGATTCAGTTGGAGAAACTTTCGCGGAATTCCAAGCATAAATGGAGACCGAAAGTTATCAAATGTTGAAAGCCTCTCACCTTCACATAATAGCTTGGTAATAATGTAACGCGTAGAGCAGGCTTTACTATGTACCCAGGATCATCCGTGAATGAATTAAAAATGAAGAAATGCGAAATACCTGATTTTAGTTTTATCTAAACTTTGGATGCCTTTTTCTGCAGCCAAACACGCTCAAAACCTCCTGGTACCTTCATTAAGATTGATCACTGGCTTGAGTTATAGATCTTTCTGTGGTTTGCACAGAACGTGGGTGCTCTTAATAGGTCGGAGCTCTCAAATGCTCATGGATTACCTTGCCACCACAGGAGACCCCCGTATATATATATAAACTTCTATATGGGGCTTCTCCATCACAAGGCCGATACAGTCCAGGGCCACACTGAAAGGGAACCATTTTCTACCGAAATTCGACCCATTAATTTAGATCATTTATTGGGCCACCTTATTACCTTTAATTGGATCAAATTGCGTTGCTTAACCGATAATTTAGTGAGAAACCAAATTGCAATTAATAACTGTCCATAAATGAGAAAAATGACAAAATTGCCCTTAAGGGTAAAATTGTCCAACAATCTCCCCCTTGGATAGGTATTAATTGCAGATTAAATTTAGTTCTGAAAACAGTTTAAAAACACCTGGTTAAGTCAGCTGTAATGGTACCAAAAGTTTTGAAAAATCATTTGATCCAAAATAATTGAAGTCCTACATTCTGTCCCGTAAGGCTTTCGATATCAGAAAATATCAGACACATGTATCATATGTGACACAAGTCTAATATAATCACATATACCTAATACCTCACTAACATGAATGGGAGAATGGAGTGTGGTAGACGTTGATGATACCCTTATGATCTAATATATATCATTTTCGTCTATAGGTCTCGATTTCTCTGTCTTTATGCTAAAACGCAGTAGAGAAATCCAGTTTTCTCTCACCGAATGCTAAACAGCATTAGAGAAAACTTGTTTCCTCTTTTATTGGAGGAAACCTTTACGGGATTAAACACTTATATCCCCTTATGTCATTTTAAACTTTAAGGATATCCGTATAAACTTAATGTGTTTAATGACATAAGTTCAGGTCAGTCTTTATTTATGCCCAATGACCTTCAAATGCTTAAGATCAACACAAATCTTAAGACTTTTATGTGTATTATGACTACATGCAAAACATTTGTAACTGAGAAAACATGGTCACTTTTACTAATATATAATAATGTCATAATACAACCAATATACAAAGATTTAAGGAGCAAAACAAAGTGATCCCTAACTACTGTTGTCAAAGGACTTCAAACCCCCCCCCCCATACTGGATACATTTCTAGAAAATACTGGTAGGCGAAGTCCTTTAGTGAGCGGATTAGCTAATATGTCTTCAGTCCTAATGTGCTCCACTGCAATGTCACTCTTCTGAATCAGCTCCTTTATGGTCAGATACTTGACCTCTAGATGCTTAGACCCTATGATGTTCTTGTTGTTGTTACTGAACAATACTACAGCAAGATTATCACAGTACAGCTGTATGGGTCTAGCAATCGAATCCACCACAGACAACTCAAAAATTATGTTTCTGAGCCAAACCGTTTGTGCAGCAGCTCCATAACATGCAACAAACTCTGCATGCATGGTCGAGGAAGTAACCAGTGTCTGGTTGACACTCTTCCACTATACTGCACCATCTGCCAACATAAAAATATATCCTGATGTGGACTTGCGATCATCTGGACACATGGCAAAATCAGAGTTCGTATACCCTGTGAGGTTCAAATCGTCAACCTTTCTGTATGTCAACATATAACCCTTGGTACCTTTAAGATATCTCAACATTCGTTTGACTGCATTCCAATGGCCTACACCTGGATTAGCCAGATATCGACCCAGCAGTCCAACAACAAATGCAATGTCCGGTCTAGTGCATACCTGGGCATACATCAGGCTACCAACAGCACTAGAGCACAGAACATTCCTTATAGCCTCTCTCTCAACCTCATTCTTTGGGCATTGTGCCAAAGACAATCTCTCTTCATGAGAGATAGGTACTACAACAAGTCTACATTCAGCCATATTAAACCTTTGCAGTACCCACTCGATGTATGCTCTTTGTGAGAGACTTAAGGTGTGTTGAGATCTGTCCAAGTGAATCTGTATACTGAGGACAAAAGATGCCTCACCTAAATCCTTCATGTCAAAATGTCTGGCCAATAGTTACTTAACTTCATGCAATATGGTCAAATCATTTGACGCGAGCAACATATCATCGACATACAAAAGTAAGAAGATAACCTTGCTCCCCTTGACCTTATGTTATAGGCATCTTTCGACTTTGTTTTCCACAAAGCCGAATGAGGTTAAAACCTCGTCAAACTTTAGGCACCATTGCCTAGAAGCTTGCTTCAGACCATATATTGATTTATTCAACTTGCATACTTTGTCAACTGCATTCTGATCCTAAAAACCTTCAAGTTGTTCCATATAGACCTCTTCATAAAGGTCACCATTCAGGAAGGCGGTCTTCACGTCCATTTAATGTAGCTCCATGTCATAATGAGCTATTAATGTTATAATCACCCTAAATGCATCCTTTGAAGACACAGGAGAGAAAGTGACATTGAAGTCAATTCCTTCTTTCTGAGTGAATCCTCTGGCAACTAGATGTGCCTTAAACCGCTCAACTTGACCTTATGCGTCTTTATTGGTCTTAAACAGCCATTTACAACTAGCAGGTCTACAATGTTGAGGTAAATAAACAAACTCTCACAACTTATTATATCTCATAGCTTGCATCTCGTCCTTCATTGCTTCCCACCACTTATCCACATGGGGTCCAAAAACGACTTCTGAAAAAGTAACTAGATCCTTTACATGTCCAATATTATAGTCTTGTTCACCTAATAGACTATGTAGTCTGATGAGATCATAGGTCGCCTCTCTCTGGTGGATCTGCACAGTTGCACAGGCTCCTGTATCTCAGAAACCTCTTCTTGAACAGTTGTAGGTTCCTGTACCTGTATAGGCTGGGTACTGAGGCCTAGATTCACCGGAGCTGACTGTATGAGAGGTTGATACAACACGGTTGTAGTATCAATCCTGCTAGCTTCTAGAGGCTATGAGGGGTCCTCCCTCATCAAAAACATTAAATTCCAAGAACTTTGTTGTCTGTGACTCAACAATTCCGGCTCTCCCTTCTCTACAGTAGAATCTATAGCCTTTAGAGTGGTCGGGGTAACCCACAAAATAGCAACGAGTTGAATGAGATTGCAGATTGTTTTCATTAGGATTATACAATCTTACCTCTGCAGGGCAGCCCCATACACGAAAGTGTGTAAAGCTTGGTTTTCTCCCAACCTAAAGCTCAAAAGGCTTCTTTGACACTGACTTACTAGGGACTCTATTCAGAATATATAGTGCCATATTTATAGCTTCACCCCATAAGTTCTCAGGTAGGTTGGTCCTGCTCTGTATTGACCTCATCATGTCCTTTAGAGTGCAATTACGCCTTTCGGCTACACCATTTTGCTCAGGACTACCTGGCATAGTGAACTGAGCCACTATTCCAATTGAATCCAAATACCTAGCAAACGGTCCTTTTTCTTGTCCTGTAACCCCATGTTTGCCATAGTATTCCCCTCCTCTATCAGATCTGACAACCTTTATTGATCTTCCCAATTGGTTCTAGACTTCAGTCTTGAAGGTCTTGAATCTATCAAGAACTTCAGACTTCTCTTAAAGTAAGAACACATATCTGTATTGGGAATAATCATCTATAAATGTCAGAAAATATCTTGCATTGCACATTATAACCATGTAGGGACCACTGACATCCGTATGTATGAGGTCCAACAAGCCTGAAGCATGAGTTGACCCTTCTTCTTTATCTTGGTCAACTTACTCCTACAACAATCGACACATGTCTCCAGATCACTGAAGTCTAGAGTTGGGAGAATGTTATCCTTTATCAATCTCTCAACCCTTTCCCTGGAAATATGGCCAAGATGTTTGTGCCACAACATATACGATGTGTCCTTTATAGAGGTCCTCTTTCGAGTAACAAGTTCAGCAACATATGAAGAGACATACATTTCATTAGGAGCAAGACACATACTATAAAGTCCGTAGGATAAGAAGGCTGTACCGATATGTCTTGTATTAATAGAAATATTTACAACTGCATTATCAAATACAAAATGATAACCTTCTTTGTCCAAAACTGATACAGATATCAGATTCCATCTAAAAGACGGTATATAAAAGGTGTCTCGTAGGTACAAAACAACCCTGTATCAAGGTTTAATCCTACGTCTCCTACGTACAAAACATCAACCTCCTCATTGTTGCAGACCATCAGTTTTTGCTCCCCCTTTAGCGGCCTTCTCTTGGAGATGAACACCTGCATTGTGGAAGCAACATGGTTAGAAGCTCCACTGTCTAACCACTAAGAAGTTGATGTGGTTATAGCAACATTGGATTCATGAATTATGCAGGTTGAGGAGTTACCTGACATATCCTGTTTGACCTTCCAGAATTTGTACTTCTGGCAGTCGGACTTTCTATATTCCTTCTTCTTACAGAAGAAGCATCTCATAGCCTTAAGGTCATGTGGCCCCTTGGCAATGCTAGATTGCCTACTCTGAATTTGAGGAGAGGGTTTGGTAGTCTTACCCTTTCCTTTATCTTTAGATTGTTGGGGTTTGGCCTTTCCCTTGCCCTTCGCGGATGCCTACAAGGCTGAATGGGGAGAACTCATCACTTTCTCCTCTGTTGCAACACACCGAGAAATCAGGGCATTAATGTCCCAGGTCTCATCCAATGAGATGTAGGTTGTGACCAATGTCTCAAATTCTGCAGGAAGAGAATATAGTGCTAGGTGCACTATCAAGTCATCAGCCATTGCTATATCTAGTGCCTTCAGTTTACTCTGAAGATGCACCATCCTAATGATATAGTCTCTGACGCCTCCTTCTCCAGTGTACCTCATGGAGAAGAAGAACTCCTTAACCACGGCCATCTTCTCGACATTAGAAGAGGTCCTGTACCTTTGGGAGATGTTATCCATGAACTCCTTTGCCACTGTTGTTTCTACAAGTCCGCTTAACAGATGGTCTGAAGTTGACCTTTTGATGGTCAAGTAGCACAGCCTATTTGACCTTTCCCAGGTCGCCATTGCTGCTTTTTCCACTTCTTAAAAATGAAACCAGTCAAGTTTTCAATAGTGACAGCATTATTGTTCACTGAAAAGGTGACTGTAAAATAGTAAAGACAACGACAAAATCAGTAAAAATGCAGGACAACAGCGATACTATTAAGCATTAAAAGTATCTACACTGAGAATTCAATCACACATATTATGAAACACCTTTGGGCTAAATACATAATACATGCAATTAAACACTCACATAAAAGCGATCAAAGTACAAATCATTAACTCTCACGATACTACCACCTTTGGGTGAATAGACCATTTAAGTAATGATCTTCCTCTATCAAATGCTTTTATGCACATCTCAAATCTTTATGCAAGGTCAACAGCTCTGGCCAGAATAACCAAACACAAGCTAGAGACATCCCCTAACATGAAAGAAGAACAATCCAAAATACTGACTTAAAAGGCCACTTTGGTGACTACAATTTTATCGGTATCCTAAAAAGTCCACTGACACAAGGGATACCACTTTTTGTCATCCCCACAATCTATATGGGCATAGTGCATGTGAAAATTGATTATAAATGCAAAACCAGATGCACAATCAAATAATCACACATATAAACTGAAAACATTATCTTTAAACTTTATTTGAGATTTTTATTTAAAAAATTCTCAATCAAAGTGTCCATCGTACTTTACCGAATACCGAACCAGTCACACAAGACATTTTAAGTGTCTCCCTTATATGTCGTTCAATGTACGAAAATGCACTCAAAACTAGCTTTTAAAAAAAACTTTAAACCTTTTCTGGAATCCAATTACCAATGTAATAAATCCAGAAAAATTTAAAATTTACTTTATAAAATTCCCGAACTTGAAAACTGACCCAAAAATACCCAGGATAGCTTTATGGGAATTTTCAAGAAAATTTTTTTAAGGGTATTGTTCATTGTCCGTACGACTGACGTCAGTCGGTGGAGCAACGACCCCCGAGTGCGATGCACGCGCAACATGAGTGGCTTGACGGGTGACATTACGTGTGCGCCACGCGGCGATGCGCGATTGGAGCGTACGTCCCATGCTCTCGTCACGCCACCTCGCCCCTGCTACTGTAACAGGGTCGGGTGCATGCGCCAGACGGTCTCCTTCGCCCCCTCTGTGCGAGGGCGATTTCCGGCAACCTGGAGCTCTGTCTTTTGCTTCGCTTGGCCCGTTTTGACCCATTTTTCGTGGCAAATCACATTTAAACCACTTCCATGCAATTATTTGGGCCAAATAACCAGAAGTTAAATCAAAACCAGGAGATAGAAACAAGAAAGATGGAAAATCAAAAAACCTTCATTTCAGGCAATCTAGTCACGTAACTGCTCTGATATCACGTGTAACGCGTAAAGCAGGCTTTATTAAGCATATAGGATCGTCCGTGAGTGAATTAAAAATGAAGAAATGCAGAATACCTGATTTTGGTTCCATCTGAACTTTGAATGCTTTTTCTGGCAGCCAAACGCGCTCGAAATCCCCTGGTGCGTTTGTTGAAAATGATCACTGGCTCGAGTTCTAAGTCTTTCTGTGGTTTGCTGAACACACGGGCGCTCCTAACGGATCAGAGTTCTGAAATGCTCGTGAATTACATTAGCCACCACAGGAGACCCCATATATATATATATATATATATGCTTCCATATTGGGCTTTCCCATCAAGAGCCGATACGGTCCAGGTCCACACTGAAAGGGACTCATTTTCTACCCAGACTTTGACCCATTAATTTACATCATTTATTGGGTCACCTTATTAACTTTGTTTAGATCAAATTGCGTTACTTAACCGGTAATTTATTGAAAAACGAAATTGCAATTAATAACTGTCCATTAATGAGGAAAAAGACAAAATTGCCCCTAAGAGCAAAATTGTCTTACATTCTATTCTTTAACGATTTTTTGGGAGACAAACAAAAACATAGCTAAAACTTATAAGTGATTATTTTTCATCTTTAGCTATGATTTTTTTTAACCAAACGCTAACTTTATTGAAGTCGCTATATGTTAACATAATTTTCTTTGTTAAAAAAAATATTTTTTTAATATTTTGGTTCTTGCTTCTTCAGAGATATTTTGGTCATCTACGTAGTCTTTGATCGAAATCATGCTCCTTTGCTCGTCGAAACGACCACAATGGCATAAATTTCGTCTCTAAACATTGTTGCATGCGCCCTCACATACCTTTAGAAGGTTTGCATACGACGTGACGACAGTGCCGGCCCTGGGCAGGGGCAAGCAGGGCACCTGCCCAGGGCCCACCACAATGAAGGGCCCATTTTTGCTCTATTTACATTTATTCATCCAAGAAGGGTAATAAATATAGTTAGAGCAAAGTTAACGTTCAAGAGGGCCCATCTTTAATCTATTTGCATTCCTTCATTCTAGAAAGGTAATAAATGTCAGTCAAGGAAGGTTAACGTTGGAAGCAATTTAGCTTCCTAAATTGTCTTGGAAGCTGTATTATCTCTGGTAATATAGCAGCTTCCAAGATTGAGAGTTAACATTAATTTGTTATATTTACAAATAGTTTTGAAGTATTTAAGTTTATTTCTTACGCTCTAATTTGTTTATTTTCATAAACATATGAATCTAAGATATTTCAAATCAAAAATTGGCAGCAAAAAATTTTCACGATTATAAGTTTTGAGTTCTGAGTGATAATTTAAAGATAAAGTTTCTAATTTTTTTATGTTTTTTAGCTTATTAAATAATTGAATATGTTATAATTAATTTGTAATTTGTCATTAACGTGAATATTATGTTAGCATCTTAAATCAGAACATTAATATTAAATGATATTGTATTTATTTGTGTTTCTCCTTTTTATTTTTGGATTACTTATTATTTATAAATAATTAAATTTTTGCAATTGTAATTTTCATTCTACTTTGCGACAAATGTAATAATTGTAGGATTTGTGTTCTTGTAGAGGTTCACATAAGTTTAGAGATAATATGACTAAATCAAATAATTTAAGTTACTCAATTCAAAGACTACATAGATGATTTCCTTTATTATAAAAATTCGTACGATTATATTAAACATGTCTTGATAAATAAATAATAATAAAAATAATATTCAATTATTTCTACGAATAGGACAATATTTGACTTGGCAAACTTAGAATATTTAATAACTTATAATAAAATTTACTATATTTTCTCCTAAGCATGTTAGTTTCTTGTAGTTTTAGAAATTATTGTTTCTCTATCATTAAAATTTACTTTTTGTGCTTTCATTTTTACTATTGGATATTAAATTTTCTTATTTATTTTTTCCTTTGTCACAGGTATAATACCATTGACGTATCTTTATGATATATTGTCAAGCTATTAGTGTTTTGTTGTGCCTGTATACTTTTTCTAGTTCCATATAAGTGCTTTCATATAAACATGTAAACTTAAATATATTGTCGAGGCCTTTTTTTTTAATTTCGCCCAGGGCCTACAAAACGATAGGAACGGCTCTGACAGCTCCCATGCATATAATTCATGTACCTTTCCAGTCAACTCTAAACAAAAAGTATTAAGAAGAAAGGACAATGTTAGTGAGAGTATAAAGTTCCTTACTTGGAATCTTTCAATGCCCCAGTCCAGTGCTACTGCTACTACTACCACCCTTAGAATGGACTCTAGGAAGATACTTTGTCTTCTTCTGATTTTATTTCTGGAGATGTTGACACATTCCAGATTATTGTTGGGTGGCTCTAACTCGCACTAGCATAAATCTGGGTTTAGGCCTTTTTCAACTTTGGCGATTCAAATTTTGATACTGGAGAGTCATCTATAGCACTCACTCCACCTAATGGTGAAACCTTCTTTGGAAATCTTTCAGGATGATTCTGTGATGGTCGAGTCATTGTTATTTAGTAATATATCTCGACTATTTTAAGGCTACAGACTTTACCGTAGAAAAGGAGGGACTAGAATAATGAAATCATAAATAGCTAAGTTTCTGGAATACGATGTCTATGATGATAGTGAGCCCTTTGAACTTTCAGATGATAGCAGGACGGATACTACAGTTATTATGTACCCGCTACTCATACAGTTAGATCTAGTAGATCTAGTTCTTTGTACTGTGCCTGTACAGGAACAGGAACCTATGCTTGTACACACAGTAGTTCTTAGGGGTACAAGATCTAATGCAGTTACGTAAATCCAATAGACTAAGACGACTCGCTATCCCATCTGATTACATAGTCTATTAGGTGAACAGGACTATACTATTAGACATGTTATAAATCTAGTTACTTTTATAGAAGTTGTTTCTAGATCCAATGTCGATTTGTAATGGGATGTAATGACTGATGAGATGCAAGCTATGAAGCATAGTAAGGTTTGGGAGCTAGTTGATTTGCAGCAAAATTGCAAACCTTTCAGTTGTAAATGAAGTTTTAAGACCTAAAGAATTTCGGGATAAAGTTTAGCAGTTTATAGGCTCGCTCAGTTGCCTGATGGTTCACTCAAGGAGAAAGGTTGACTTTAATGTTACCTTTTCTCTCGTATCCTTGAAGGATACATTTTGAGTGATTATGACAATTGTAGCTCATGATGATATAGAGTTACATCAGATGGCTATCAAAACTGCTATCCTAAATAAAGACTTTTATGAAAAGGTCTATATGGTACAACCTGAAAGATTTCAAGATCCAGATGGAGCTGACATGGTTTACACGTTAAGCAGATCAATATATAGTTTACATCAAACCTCCCAAAAATGAAATCTTATAGTTGATGAGGTTATGACCTCTTTTGGCTTCATGGAAAATAAAATTAAAAAGATACTTGTACTATTAGGTCAAGGGTAGCAAAGTTATCTTCCTATTCCTACATGTGGATGATATATTGCTCATGTCAAATTATTTAACCATGTTGTATGAGATTACGCAACTTTTGGTCAAGAACTTTGTCATAAAGGACCTTGGCGTAACATCTTTTGTCCCAGGTATTTAGATTCATCAGGAGTGATCTCAACACTCATAAGACCTCTCACAAAGTGCATACATTGAGTATGTATTACAAAGGTTTAATATGGTTAACTATAAACTTGTTGTAGCATCTATCTCTTATAGTGAGAGATAATCTTTGGAACAGTATCTAAAGAATAAAGTAAAGAGAGATGTTATAAGGAATGTTCCGTATTATAGTACGGTTGATAGCCTGATGTACGCTCTGCTATATACTAGGCAGGATATTGCATTCACCATTTGACTGTTTGGTCAATATCTGGTTAACCTAGGTGTTAACCATTGGAATGTAGTCAAGCGAGTGCTGAGATACTAAAGGGAATCAAGGATTATATGTTGACATATAAAAAAGTCAACAGACTAAACCTCTTAGGGAATTTAGATTCAGATTAAGCTATATGTCTAGATGATCGAAAGTCTACTTAAAGTTACAATTTTAAGTTTGCAGATGATACAATATCGTGGAAGAGTGTCAAGTAGACACGGGTGATTCACAGACGGTTTGGTTTAGAAACTTGATTTCTGAGTTATCTGTAGTTGATTCAGTGGCTAGATCCCATTCGGTTGTACTGTGATAATCTTCCTGCAATGTTGTTTAGTAACAACATTGAATATCATAGGGTTCTTAACATTTCAAGGACAAATATTTGGCCGTAAAGGAGTTGTACGAAAAGGTGACATTAAGGTTAGGAGCATTTAAAGACTGAGAAACTGTTAGTCAATCCTTTAACTAAAGGACTTCGCCCACTTGTGTTTGTAATACAGGTATACAATATGGACGTTTTGAAGTCTTTAGACACTATTAGTTAGGGGATTGTTATGTTTGCTCCACGTACATTTGTACATTTGCACGTTTTGATGTATTATGACAGTATAGTGATTCA
>JAOTJB010000210.1:42762393-42780297 GCA_027123815.1 Erythroxylum minutifolium
AAGATAAAGATCAAGCTTCGGAATAAGGTACGAATTAAATTTCACTTTATTATGATTCGTGTTAATCATTTTATAGACTTAAATAGATCTTGGTTTTCAGGAAATCAAAAGTCACAAAAAAGTTTCGTAATTATTCCGCTACGGTTGGGATCAGATTCTGACTTGATTTCCCAACAATAACTGTGTTCTAAGTCTGTTACTAAAATAGTAGGACAACTAAATTAAGAAAAGATGCCTACGTTCAACTCGACAAAAATTGTTTTAATTGATGGTTGCTTAGCAAGCCTGACGATATTCCGAGTTCGTAGCATATGTATGCAATGTTCCTCTAAATGATATTAAAAGAAAAAAGTAATAAAATTTAATTGAGAATGTAAAACTCCACCCGCACGCCCCGAAAGTGTAACCAAAACGAGGATAGAATTCTTAAATTAAGTAAAATCCTTTTGCAAGTTAGCACAGCCAGAGTAAGAAATTGAGGCATCGAGCTGTAGCTGTAGTACATGAAACCAAATATAACTTCACCTTTAAAAGGAAGTTGGTTTCATGTGTATATATATATTAGACATGTTACTTATTTAAAAATTTAAAAACCCATTTAACAAACAACCTGTTGGCTAACTACTCGATCAAACTATTTGAATTATTCGGTGCAATCACAAAATAAGAACCAAGTAATGTGTAGCATAAAGAGAGAGAGGGAGAAACATACAAATAGTAATGATATTTGTATAGTAATACTCATAAAACTCCGTATCCACCGTCAAACAATGGTGACATAATGAAATTGGAGCAACTAGAAGCTAATGAGCAATTCGTACTGTAAAACTCCAAACATTTCCTTTCAATGAAGGTAATATTTATGTTCGGTGAATAGTATTTTTCATGTGAATAGTGATTTTTCGAGACTCAACCTTGAAAAGAATTTAAAAAATTCATAATAAGATTAGAGTCTAATGGTACTGAAATGGATAAAAAATAATTCTGAGTGTATGGATTTTGAAAATTTAGGAAGTTTGGGACTTAAAATGTCCTTTTTGGAAAATAATGGATATTGACAGTTTTAACCCCATTTGAATATTTTTTAAAGCATCTAGTCAATACATATCGACCCTAATAAGAGTATTTCATGGTCAATTTGATGATATGCCCATTGCGGAATATTTTCTTAATGTAATTCGATTAGTCGGTAAATTAAATTCATTAAGGGAAAATTTGATCTTTTTGTATAGTGATTAGGGGCAAATTGGTCTTTTTACATGCTGAATAGTGGATTCATGATTCATGATGGAAGATGACATGTGTCATGTGTTAAAGCTGTAAGCTTAAGACAATTGCTTCATTCTTTTTGTCATAACCGTGAGAGTGAAAGTGAGTTACCTATAAGTGAAAAACAAAAGAAGAAAATGAGAGAGCCAAAGGTGGCTTTTGGCCAAGCTTGAGAGAAGAAGGGTGCAATTGATTTTCCATAGTTTGGAGTATGATTTGAAGAAAGCTTGCAAATTTCCAAAAGATTGAAAGAAAGTGGTAAGTTTTCCTAACTATGTTTAGTGAAATTCTTAGTTTACTTAAACAGTCCTAGTGTTTTAGACTTAATTCTAGCTAAATAATATTGAAAATTGGGATTGGTTAGGGTAAACTAATACTATCCTTGTGTTGAAGCAGCTTGTGATATTTGGTACATGTTTCATAATTTAGAAGTTTAAATGGCATGATATTTCATGATATGGAAGTTAGAGATATAGGGGAACAAATTTCTAGAAGACTTCAAAATCTAATTTGAATGTTTGATCTGTGAAAATTAAGGAACACGTGGAGACATGGATTTTGGTCATGGTTCATAACCGTGACTCGTTATGCATAATTGTGATACGGTGAATTCAATTGGTTGAGATTGCTTTTTGAAAAAATTACTAAGTTAGAACGGATAAAATATAGTGTTTGGGGGAATTTTGAAGTTATATTTGGAAACGGAGACCAATAACTTAGCTTACAGAAATAGGCAGAAATACATAAGTGTTACGCGATTAAATACTAATCTTGAATTTAGTTAAACTGAACTATAGTTTTAATATCTTATTTCCAAATTTGGAAATGAATGATTAAGAACAATGTGTTTTGTATAGATAAAGGAAAGGCACCGTGAGTAAACTAGGCAATAAGTTTGCAAAATAGTGAGTATATTTTAATTGTTTCATTTAAATAACTTCTTTGCAAAAGAATTGATGGCATGTGATTTAAAATTATGCATTCAATTGTTTGATTATGAAATTGAAAGAAGTTAAAAATTTTGAACATATATGGTTCAAATGCAGTTTTATGATCGTGACAAGCTTCAGACATCCCCATTTGTTTTTGATTTTGAAATTGTATAAATTACTTTATAAATGGTTTAAGCTTTATTCCACAAGTTAAAGTACACAGAAAAATGATTTTGTTTTTAGCCTATGGTACACCGTTAGGCTTATTACATGATATTATACCGGTCAAAGTATTCCAAACGTGCATGGAAGTGTTCGGGGGCACCAGTTGCTAACAGTGGGTGGTATTGTGTCTGTCAATAGTTCAGTCCAGTGAGTCACCCTCTACACGTATTGAGTATATAAAGTGCTAGCCAAAATTGTGACGGGTAAGAGATGCAGAACCAACTCCATAACTACCGGTCTATAGTAGTTAACCTATTACGAATAAGTGATCCAAAACCAACTCCGTAACTAGTGGTTAACCAGTCACGGGTAAACGATGCAGAACCAACTCTATGACCTTATACATAAGGTTACCATAGTGCAAAGAACTTTATGGTAGGCTATATCGTATAAAAAGTTCATGATAATAAATAATGCCGCCACTATTTGCTTTAAAAGTAAAATTGAGAAATTTGGTTTCAAAAGGCTTATATGTTTTATATTAGTATTGTCTTATACTATATGAAATGAATTTCTTTTAGGGAGGTGTCAATGATTACAAATGATTTGCAAATAATTTTATTTACACTCACTAAGTGGGTTTAGCTCACACTCCATTTTATGTTTTAAAATAAATCCTCCCAGGTGTATGCTCAGGGGCTTTAGTAGCAGGGACTCCACCTCATGAGCAGTCAACTTCATCACGTGCTACTTTGTAGGTGTTTTTGCTTGTACATATTTTTGAGAACTATTGCATATCCTTGAACATGTTTTGGAATGTACATTTATGTAAAGAATGGATGTGTATAAAGGTTTTTTAATGAAATGCATGATTTTGTTTGAGCTTTTCAAAGTTTATTAATGTAACTATTTAAGGTTGTGTGTGAGTGGATTTGAAGTCCACAATTTGTAATTGAGAAATTGATGTGATAATAGAAGTGCTTTGAACTTTTATAAGAACTTTGAAATTTTTAGGATCAAAATTAGTCATTGTGCTGTCGTGTCGAAATTTTTATTAAATTGAAAAACAGAACTCCATTATTTACATTTCTTATCGCTGAGTTGAAGCTTTTCCTTAACAAGGGCGATAGGCCTAACTTCATAAGAACTTTCCAGACGATTCAGATATGGACTGGAGGGCCATTGTAGAGTACCAGGCGGGTCGCGTAATCATTGTAGGATAGGGCCTGTCATACCTGATCATTATCTTGTCATACCTGATCATTATCTTGATGTGGATAGTTATTTATGTGCTGAATTTATTATTGTTCTCTAATTTCACAAATGTTTTGTCATCGTAAAAAAGAGGGAAATTGTTAAACCAAGGGGAAGTTTTAAGCAACATTTTGATGATAACAAAACATAATTAATACTAATAGATTTATTATTTTGATGAAAATTAATTTAAGAACAAAATGAAGTCATAAACTCAAGAAGATTATTTATGAAGTTGATAAAGAGAAGTTAAAGTCTGCAATCGTCACAATAAGGATAAAGCCAAAATAAAAGAAGATCAAGACTTATCAAAGTTGTTTTATATTTTTGTCACCATAAATAAATATTTCATTTCAATTCATTGCATGAGTCTTTTCATTTATCAAGAGGCATTAAAGATTTTGGTTCTAATAGAAAAACCTTATGATCTTTTAAACAATCTTTAGGAAATATTTTGGCAAGTGGTTAATTCATTATTACATTAAACAAATTGAGTTTAAACATTTGAAATCATTAAAATCGTGTTCTTTTAGCTAGTTAATTGACTTATATAAGATATTAGTCGACCAATATAGGTTAAAGTTATTAAATTTGATACACCAAGAGTTTATTATGATATTGGTTGATGTATTGGTCGGCAGATGTGCTTTATTGGTCAACCAATCTGCCTACTCATCTTCTATTGTCTCAACAACTAAGGCATTGTATCTAGTTGTTGTATCTACTAATTTTTGACCCCAACGATTAGTAGGGATATGAAAACTCTATAAATATATTTTTATTAGTTTTAGCATCAAAAATTATTTTAGTGTCCTTTATATAAAATTTCAAGCATTTTTCAATCTTTTGAACAAGTGTTTTTTAATCATTTAAGCAAGTGTTTTTTAATCATTTGAGCATTATTATCTCATATTTATGTGACATTTTGAGTTGTAAGATTTGTTTGGGGGCATTATTTATTATACTTAGGGATAATGAAGTTCTTCTTCACCTTAGAAGAAGCTAGTAAATGGTTTCTCATTGTCGAGAAGGATTATGCAAAGGCTATTTTTCGCCTTTAAATTAGACACAATATGCTTCTATCAAAATTTACCTTTTGTTTTGACTCTTTAAATATTCAATACTCTTTTTAAAGAAAGTTTATCAATCGTAATCAATTCATTTTGATCTTTTAGTTAAGTTAGCTTGATTCATGATATTTTATTTATTGCATTTTTAGATAACTGATTATACCAGAAAATGGAGGAAAATAGTGATATTAGATTTAGAGGTGAAGAAATTAAGGGAGAGTGATCATTTTGTCATTTTTGTATTTCTTACACTTTATATGGTATACTTGAGTAAATTTATGTTATCTACATATATGATATTTCTTTGATATTGAATATCTCTTTAGTTCTTGATATTGAATTTTTTTATATATGAATTAAAGGGAGCTAATCATTACCTTGATATGAATAATTCTCGGTGCGCTTAAATTTATTATTGTTCTCTAATATCACAAATATTTTATCATCATCAAAAAGGAGGAGATTGTTGAACTAAGGGAGGTTTTAATCAATGTTTTGATGATAACGAAACATAGTTACTACTAATGAATTTATTAGTTTGATTAAAAGCAATTTAAGAACAAAATGAAATCCTAAACTCAATAAGATAATTTATGAAGTTGATAAAGAGAATTCAAAGTTTACAATCATCGAAATGAAGATAAAACCAAGAATAAAAGAAAATCAAGGTCATTTTATATTTTTTCACCATGAATAACATTTCATTTCAATTTATTATATGTGTTTTTTCATTTATCAAGAGGCATTTAAGCTTCTGGTTTTAATGGAAAAACCTTTTAATCTTTTAAAAACTCTTTAGGGAATATTTTAGAAAGTGTTTAAATCATAATTACATTAAATAAATTAAGTTGGAGCATTTAAAGTAGTTAAAATATTATTTTTTGGGATTAATTGATCTATATAAGATAGTGGTTGACCATTATAGGTTAAACTTATTAAATTTGATGCACCAAGAGTTTATTATGATATTGGTTGATATATCGGTCAATCAATGTGGCATATTGGTTGCTCAATATGCTTAGTAGTTGAGCAATGTCTCAACAACTAATGCACTATAACTAGTTATTATAAGGGCTAAATTTTGACACCATCAACGTCTTGTAAAGGTCTCAAATATATATATATATATATATATTGTTTTAGCATCAAGAAGTATTTGGGTGTATTTTACTCAAGTTTTTTCAATTATTTGAGCATCATTGTCTCATATTTGTGTGAATGGGCCTTTTTTAGAATTATCAAGTGATAAAGTGAGGTATTTTGAATTGTAAAATTACACTTGGGGGTATTGAAGCTTCTTTTCACTTTGAAAAAAGATTGTATAAAGATTATAAAAAAACTATTATTCACCTTAAAAGAAAAATTATAATGAAATACCAAGAAGAATCTTAGAAGTGGAAATAGGTAAGGCTGTTGACAAATAGATTTGTATTTTCTCTTTGTTATCCTCATTAAATTATCATTCAGTTTTTTAATTAATTTATATTAAGCAATTAATTTATATATATATATATGAAGTTTGTTAAATTTTATAAACACTCAATTAAATCCACCTCTCTCCCTTTTAGATGCTATTAGGAATTAACAAGTATATTTAAAATAAAATTGAGCAGATAAAATATAAAATAAATATAAGTTATACAAATTATACAAATTATCAAGAGTGAACTTAACATTCATGTGACTCAGCTGACAACTTTGGTCCTTGCTGTTTTGAGGCAAACAAAAGAAACAACGATTATTATCTTAACCATTTGGTGGGCTAGTATGCCTATCCCAACTTTGAATGTAGAGGCCGACAACAGTTGGAAGATAGGATGAATTGCTTTGAGGTCTTACCGCATCGCTCAACGCCTAAAATGGGAAGCCGGTTATAGCTTTTCTTCTGCAAGGGAAGCACATCTAAATTCATTTACCATAGATGGTTTCAGTATAACTCCAACTGCGGTGAGTTGCCAAACTCTTGTTAACCAACCTAATTAGCTTGTATGGAATTAATTGCTACAAATTATCAGGTAAGGATTTGATGAACTGGACATTTGACTGTGTTCATTACCCTACTTTGGACACTTACTCTATTTAGAATGGGAATGAATATAAACTTAAAGCTTAATGGTCGATTAATTAACAGTTAACGAGAAAAAGGTCTCCTTTTCAGCTGTATTTGCAGAATGAAGCTTATCCCTGTTGTCTCATTAGCCGTCCTTAACTCATGTTATTTTGAGGTCACAGGAACCTCTTTTGCCAGAAAGAAAAACTATGGATGATGTGAATATCTACAGCAGTATAGGAACATGTCTCCCATGTACACATCATTGACTTTGTTGTCTAGTGAATAAAAGAGGAACCATGCTGCTGATTCTTTTTGCTTGAAAAGACAAAAGTCTTCGTTTTTATGGGGTCGCATGCACTTGTAAAGGGCTTATGGTCTCTCCATGGCATTACTGTCTCCTGCATGTACATAAACTTTCGCGATATAGATAAACAGTAGATCATTAGATTCTCTCTACATACTGATGTCTCAGCTGCAGCCTTACTTCTCCTTAAAAAACGTAACTGTAGCAACACCTCTCAACTCAATCCTTATACAGTTGTACGCCATTCACGCCACCTTTTTCACTTCTCTTTTTAATTATTATGGTTCCCTCTGGCCCTTGCTGGTCTTTTACAGGCACAGAATGAGCTTCGGATAAGTGACTGATAAAGCGAAATATGCTCTTGAATATATTCCATCCTGTTATCACATGATTATCGTGTTTCAATGATAAGTCATTTTCAGAATCTAGGCTGCCTTGTTTCATACATATGTCTTCATCTGTAAACTGAAGCATATACCATATACTTCTTCACTTGTTTAATGAAATTTAGAGCATCCTTAAAGACTGTGTCGATGAAATTGAAAGGTCCAGACTTGGAGAGGAGTGGGCATTGGCAATAAAATGTAGCTAAAAATACAAATATTTCCAAAAATTTTAGTACAACATATTTCTTTTCCTGTTTCTGACTGGAGGTGGACAGTGGTGAGGAAGGTGGGTTGTGGTCGAATTCATGAACTCATAATCTCATATAAGCTTAGTTAACAACATACTGATCATAGGAACATAGCGGAACGTGTTTGTATATGGTTGGCACAGCACATTTGGTAACTGGAGACACGAGCAAGTTGTTGGAGTTAGCAATGTTGATGTGACCAAATCAAAGGGTGCGAGTGCGGTTCTGATGAGGATAGTGGTGGAGAGGAGGAGCAGCCGTGGCATTGGAGTGTGGCATCGTTGGCGGTTGTGCCACGGTGGGAGGTGGGCATTGGTAGCACTTGGCAAAGAGCCCGAATGTGTCAATCTGGCGTACAAAGTTGGTCATACTAGCCCACCCTCCAAAGCCAAACCCAACAATCAGAACCCAAACCACAACAAACACATTGATCACGAACGTCCCTACCCATCTCCCGAAACACTTCGGAGGTGGCTCCACTGCGTTCTACATATCACAACAAAATAAAAAACACGTCATTACATAGTCCTTACCTTGTTAGAATTTGCATATTCTACGTTATATTAAGATTCGTTTCTTCTTGTGGGGCTCACAGTTTCTTGACCTCGTCCTTGTACACGGTATGAATCTGATACAATCGTGTGTATTTTGTACGGTGTCTGCCAAAGAAAGACAGGTCTTTTGGGTACAAAACAGACTTCAGGAATCAAGTCTGAACAGATATTCTGCATTAAAGTGTTGCAGACAGAATTTAAGCCAATTTTATTGCATCGTTGCAGAAAACCAACTTCAATTCTAGTAAAAGTTGTCATTTAAGACCTTTTCGTTAGACATCTATATGTTTGCTTTTGATTATAGTTCTTTAGTTTAGGCCCACTTATCCATTTTCATGCCCACAATTATCATTTTAGGAGAGAAGCCAGGAACTGGTCTGGTAGACTGTGACCACACTAAAGGTTACCACCTGCATTTCTTTATTGTTTTAGACATTTCCATTTTATTTTTCTACTTAATAGCAATATTCAGTCTAAATTTGACCAAAGTGGGTTGACTTTTATTTCCCATGTGGATTGAAAATTAACTAAGAGTTTTGAGTTTTGGAGTGTGTAGAAGAGCATGGTAATGAAGTAGGATACCTCTCTTGCAGCCGCTGATTTAAAGGTGAAGATGTGTGCCATGGCAGGGATGATGTAGACTGTGAAGCTGACGAGGAGTGATCCAACGGTGGAGTTTATTGGTCCGAAAAAAGGGAAGATGATAGCCAAAAACCAGATAGGAACGACCACAGGCAATCTAGCAGCAGCCCTCTTGCACAGGCTTTTGCATTCATGCATACCAATTGCCTTCTCCCACACAAAGTACAATGGTGTGCATGCGAACCCAAACGTTATGAACTGCAAAAAAGGGACCCTTCAAGCCATTAATACTAAAGTTTTCAGCTTTTACATTAATCGTAGCTTTTTACAGGAAAACAGTAATAGACATTTCATGCATGAACACTAGAAATGTGTGTAGGTTTTAATATTAAAGCGTTTTGCTGTTTGTGAGAATGATTTATTAGGAGGGACGTGCCTGGTGGATGAGCATCAAAATGACAGCCATGTCTCTGAAGTGAGATCTTGGAAGGAGAGAAAAGGCATTGGAGTGGTCGAGAAGCAAGTCCCCAAATGCCCAATATACTGCTACTGCAGAGGGCAGTGTCAGTGTCAGTACATACAAAGTAGCCATTAAGTATATGGCCTTGAACTTCTGTGGCTTCCACATTGCATGCATGATTTCCCTGTTCCATAAGAATTTGTTTCAGCTCCAATTCATTGTGCTTACCACCCATACCGGCTAATACATTGCATTGCAGTATTCCTATTTCATTTTTATGCTTTAAATACACGCAAGCATGCATGTTGAGGAGCCCAAACTCAGGTTTTAGCACAGTCTATGAGCATGCGTGTCTAAAATAATGGAGTGCTTTAAGAAAATTATGAGAAAAGGAAATGCAATCTTCTCTGTATGAAAAAAAAAAAAAGGAACATCGAATCTAACAAGTAGGTAGAATTCACTGATACAATGGAACCTCTTTCTTGCCGTCTCATGGTAAAAATAAAAGCAGGAAACACAAAAGATGATTCACTTTCTACATAGAAAAAGCTAAGAGAAAGGTTCCCAAGGAGACACTGTGCTTTTTAACCACGCCTAAGAAGGGCAATTTCGAGAACTTATGCAACAACTACAATACAAAGAAGTGAAGAACACATATGTACATGGGAAATAGGAACTGAGACAAGGTTTGGTCATTAGATCACATGGTCAGATTATGTCTAAACAAGTGGAGATTTAGTCACTTCAAGAATGACGTTAAGCCCTTTTGTTTTAACCTTTGTTCCTTATACACGTGTACAAACTTTTTCTCTATCTACGACCAGGTTCATGCAAACAACTTAATACCATTCAAAGACAGAATTCTACATCTAAGCTCGTCTTACACAGTAACAGCATGTCCCCCAAATGTGTAGAGAATGTTTGTAGCACCAGTGAAGTATAGCACAATCTTTGCTGGACCTGTATGCTTCACACCCTCCACCTACGGATTATTATACATAAATAAGCACATTAACTTCGGTTTTAAGAGCTTATGACATCTAAAAACGTTAACTAAATATAAAACCTTACTAACTATCAGTCTGATTAGTGGTACTCTAGCTTTTCTTTGTTAAGATTAGAATCCTTGTGATTGTAAAAACAATCGTGACTATAAAAGAAAGCCCTGGTCTTTTCCTTCAGAAGACATTATTAGACTAGGTTGGTCCAACTTTGACAGAGCTCAAACAAGGTCAACATGTGAAGGACAGGCTGTCCCCTATGCAATGGGAGACGTGATGTGGACCAGTTAGGCGGCAAAACATGCATTCTTAATGTCTGGACGGTCCAATGGTCTGTGAATCTTAGGAACTAATTGATATTATATATATATATATACACATACCTGACCGTGGAGGAGAGAAGCAATGGTAAGATACCAAGCAGTGTAAGTAGTCATCACGAGCCCAAGAAACGACCAAATTCTGTAGTTGCGAAACGAAGGAATAAACACTGTGGTGGCACAACATGCCCCGAAAATGTATGTCCAAGTTCTCTTGTCCAGATTGTCGTTTATGTAATATATGTTACTGCAGGACAAAGAAAAACAAATTAAAATGGAAGATACTCTTAAGTGAAGATAGCGTTAAAAAGGAGGGGTCAGAGAGGAAGGTTACAATAGGTTAGGTACCTTGCACAAGCTATGAGTTGAATGACAGATCCAAACAGAAGAAAAGTGCAGTTAAATGCCAAGCCCACGTTCCTCCAGTGTTTCCCAAGGAGACCATCAAGAACTTCAAACCACTACTCAGTTGGGATAGTTTGTTTGAAAACATAGAAAAAATTGGTGACCCTTGTTACGATATGAACGAACAAGCAGTACAATTATAAGAAAATTTTGTATCTTTCTTGAGAGGTCCAAATTGTACCTGGATTACATGGTTCCTGAAATCAACCTTTTCTCTTTCTCTCCTGGTTCTGTACTCTACATAGAGTATGCTAATCAAATAAGCTGTCCAGCTACCCAGCAACCCATAGAATAGCTGAAACATTATGCCCGATAGCATCCCTAGTTGGGAAAATGAGTATGGCAAGGTAAGCAACACTTGAGCCACCTGACGCAACACAAACCAAAAGTCCAAAACCAAAACGAAAATTGTCAGTTTAAACAAACACCCTATGTGGAACTTATCACAGCAAACCCTCCAGGAACTAGAAACTAAACAAGACTGAAAGGTTTGACAAACCTGATTAGAAGCGCAACTAAACCATGCATCATAAACAGAACCACCATGCCATAAGATCTTAGAGAGCCTTGTCTTGACGTCCGCAGGCTTGCCTTCAGTTTCCATTTCCACATAATTCCCTACTATTACAGTCTCCACCACCTTATCAGAAGCTGCCATATCTGATCACAGACACACAAAAACACAACCAATGCTCTCTCACTCTTCCCACTACGATTCTCCAATGCTGACCTTACAGATATTGTCCTTTCAATGCAATAAGAGAAGGGTTTTTGGTGAAACAATAGAACTGTGATCGATGAAGGGAAGCATGTAGAGATAGTGATATATATAAGACAGGGAAAGGCAGGGAAAAGCAGATGTTTGAAAGGTACACATGTATGTTGTTGGATGACAGGTTTTGGGGAAGAGAGTAAAATCCCCCTTTTGAGAAAATTAAATTACAAAAAAAGGGAAAGAGTTCAGTGGTATTTCGCGAAATTTCCCTGGTTTTTGAGCCCTTTTGTGATAAAAAATGTTTTTTAATTAATAGTTAATAATTAATTTAAAACTAATTATTGCCTTTTGGTTTCGGTTAACGTTAATAATAATTTAGAGAGCGTGAATCGCTTGTCCGCACGAGTGGGTCTCCGCGCTTCTCGTGCTGATTATTACCACCAATCCTTTCTTCTTCTTCTTCCTAATTTACCCTTCCTTGTTCCCCTTAGTTTCCATAGTGCCACTGACCTACTAGACAATAGAAAAACAAATAGTATTTTCTTTGTTATTTTAAATGCATAATTTGGCTAAATGTTACTGTTGTTTTTATGAGAATATACGGACTTATGTGTAGGATAATCAATTATTCATGTTTATGAGTAATCATAAGCTCATTAAAAAAATTTTGATCCTCATACCGGTTTTTTGCTTGATTGAAACTTCATTTTGTGCTTGTGAAATTATATTAACTTGTTTGTTTTATTCTTAATCTTATAGGGTTAGCATATCTAATAAGATATTGAAGACATTAGAGTAGGTCATTACTGAATAGGAGAATGATTCTTATCACTTACTATAACAATAGGAACACCAACTTCATAATATACGAACTAATAGTTGGGGCCTAGAAGGTAAATAGGAGCCATTAGTAGAAGGGGGGAATTAAGAAAGATAAAAGAAGAGAGAAGAGGCTATGAAGAAAACCAATTAAGGCAAAGGGAAAGAGTGAAGGAGAGGGGTGGGAATTATAACGAAGTAGACCGCATGATTGCAGGCAATGCAAGCGTGGTCCTTTCACAATGTTAGAAGAAAAAGCTGCTTTTCTTATTTACATCACATGGACTTACTTACAACTACACTTACAACCACATAGGATTACATGCTTACTGCTGTTGTAAATTTATAAATAAGAAATGTATGTATGATGGTTAATGAATGAGGACAACAAACCAGAGAAGCTCTGGTTAATTTAGGTCATGTGACTTTGGAAATGGCATCTCCTTTACAATATAATTTGTGGGTTTTACTTTGCATTCAAATTCTCTTTCATCTATTTAGTAGTACCCCATATATTCTCTTCATTTCACTTTTCTTGCTTTGCTCTTTACACTTCATTTCACTTTCATCATCATCTTATTCCCTGTGGCCTCTTCAAAAGTTACGGGATAAAAAGATCTCTTTCTCGCTTAAAAAGTAACTAAATCCCCTACCCTTTTAAGTAGTTTAAGTTATAATTAATATATTTATAGACAGCTATAGATGCATATCTCTTTAACTAGGGGTTATGCAAAGCAACTATCGTGATGTTATTGTGGACCACGATAATTGTTCTAACATGAATCCCATTAATATAGTATGCTCTATGTGCAACTTTTTCTTTTTGAAAGATTTTTGTAATTAAGTCTATGTATCACGATGTTTTCTGATCATCAAATATAATACCTGTGCATGGAACAAGTTATTTCTGCAACATATGTATTGGAGAATGATGATAGCTATTGTCACCAACTACAAAAATGTCTTCCATTTCTTTTAATTTGGTCCAATTTGAATTGAAGTGGACCTTCTTTTCAGAAGAAAAATACTCAGGTTTCTCGGTTTCTTTGTGTATGATTACACAGAATGACAAACAGAATAACTTACAGTCGAGGGCCCGATTAGCACAGGAAATAATGTACCGAAGGAAGCAACATTAATTGGTAATAATAGTTCCCACAGAAATAACTATTAGACCTCCTCCACGCCTGTCTCTTTCAGTACTGGGTTTAGAAATTATCAGGCCAGTTCTTTATTTTTGAATTTGAAAAAACCAGTTACTCTGAGAGATTACTGATTATATTGCATCTCATGATTGTTGATCATAATGATTTTGTCTTCTTATAAATTAAGAAAATAAAATCCAATATCCTACCTCAGTATAGCTAAAGAAATGGCAGGACATCACATCCAGGCACAAGAAAAAAGAAAAAGCTTTGTGTTTGTTGCAGGTAAACATATTTATGGGCATTGTTGGGCACCATTTTTTCACTCCTTGTTAGGTCATGCTTTCCAACCATAGTTGGACCAGAAACATTCCCTGTAACTCTTGTCTCCTTTGACTAGATTGAGTGCAGACCGAAGCGCCACTACATTCCTGCATGCTTGCGTCCACCGTAATATCTGTCCTTCATCAATTCATATCCACCTTTTGATCGTATACCAACGTACTTGAGTTCCTGATGCCTCCCTATGAAACTTGATCAACTTGATGATAATTGTCAGGTGGAGTAAAGCAGTAAATTATTTTATTTTATTTTTTTACCTGAAATGCTTGCCCTTTTGATTATTCCCAATTTCCAAGGTTAAAACTAAGAGATTCTAACGCTAGTTTCTTTCACTTAACATCCTTGCTTTGCAAGAAATGTAGATTTAGACCGCGTCGTACTTGGTTTTACATTCTTTAGTATCCATACGAAAACAGGGAACTTTCAGTTCTTAGGAAAAAACATTTGATGTAACAAGACAATCTCAATTATTGGAGATGAGAAATTTTTGAAACTATATTAAATCATCAAAAGACAGAATTGGACATTAATTTCCCACAATTGAGAGCTCCATTGATGAGTCTAGACAAGGCATGCTAATTCTGTTAAATACTGTCTTTGCTCTTTACTTGGAGACACAAATAGGGGACCATTTGGACAAGTGATTTTGGTCTGATAATTTTGGCCGAGTAAGAAAAAAACAATGGAATAAAATATACCTTAACAATCCCCATTATGGACACAAAGACAAGCTAGGTAAAGATCTACAATTAGCATGTCAAAGAATTAATTAGGTCTGCCATGCCATACAAAAGGCCACCAACTAATCAAAACTGTCGATAGATCATGGACAATGATTTATCATCCTAAGTTGTTGTCATCCTATTCCATACAAGGATGCATAGAATTATATTGGCCAACACACAAGGACTTTGTTCCTCTTTAAAGTAGATATATCATCATGCCCATCAATTGTTTTGTTCAAAAATCGTCTCTCCATGATTTGAGTCCCACCTGAAATGAGATCTTGGATTCATAATTCCTAAACTAAAACTTTTGGTTTCAATAGCAACAAAAATTAGGAGGACTTTTACATACAATATGTTCCTTTTATTTTGACGAGGAAAGGATTCATAAACACATTATTGAAGCTAAATCTAATACAGGTAAAGCTTATATAATGTTCAATTTATAACAAATCTAATGTTACATCTTTCCTAGTCCTTTTGGGTTCTGACCATATTAATTCCTTTTGCTTTTTAATTAAAAGCTTGCATTGACTTGGAGAGCAGCCAAAGTCTAAAGTTAGTGGACCCGTTTATCAACCCAACACAATCATATTTGCTCCCCTTTATGGCCTCCAATAAATTTTGGAATCAAAAAATCCGGCATACTTGAAAAAGGCCACTTTTATAGTGTCAAAGCTGCGTTTATATAGCATTTCTTGATATTTGATATGACCTGGACTTTTCTTTTCCCATTCTATTTCTTCACATTCGTAGTTAAAGTCTGAAATTTGTGCCTTAAAAGTAGTTTGTTTGCATAAACAGAAGGAAACTACTCTAGTATTACATCAAACTTCCATTAATCTTTTACATAACTCGACCCTTTTAACAACTACCGAAATGCTAATTCTTTCGTCATTCAAATTCTCTCGACTTTAAAAAGTCAATAGGCCCGTATTAATGCTTTGTATTTGCCCTGTTTTAAAAGACAAATGGGCATGAAAATTGAATAGCCATATGCTACTGGATCCATTCCTTATATGTACGGCCTTAAGGATTTGATGGCCCATTTAACTACGCTCAGAGTTTAAGAACCGGCTTTATAAATCAAGTACAGGGTAACTTTGCGGAGGATGTTACTTAAACATATTAAGGGGAAAGACAAAAAGTAAAATTCATGAAGATGACTTGCTTGCAACTAGATACAGAAAAGATCCAAACTTGGGATTGTAATTATATCCACTTTAGATATGATTATTTCATTATTGTTCCACTTGCGATTGAGGCCAGCTAGTTTGTTCGGACCAGTGACATAACAATGTCAAGGTTTAAATACAAAAACACTAATTGCAATTGCAAGTTATTACAATAACTAATTATGGACGGTAGGATAGGTGTCGAGAATAAAGAACTAATATATAAAAGATCGAGTATAATTCAGTCTTGTTTTTGTTTTTGGATTCATAAGTATAGTTAAAGGCAAATTAGAAATACAAGAGATATTAAACAAATATTTTAGGTAGGAGTTGTGCACCAATGATCAAAAAGTAGCTAGTCTCTTTTCTTAAGATTTTTTCCCTCTTATCATTGGTACAAGTTTTTGTTTATTTTTGTGGTTTTGGTTTTTCTCTTCTTTCTCCTTTGCCCTTTAATGGCTGAGGACAATGTATCAGTGGAGATGGCTTCTCTGGTTGTTGGTGACGATGAGGAAAAAGGTATTGTTTTTAAGGAGGCCCCGGAAACAGAAGAAGTAAAGAACTACAACCTGTCCTTGGTGGGACGTTTTCTGACTACGCGTTCCATCAATTGTTCTGCCATGAGATTAACAATGGCTTCTCTATTCCAACCTACTCTCGGCATGGTGCTTAAAGAATATGAGGATGGCTCTACATCTTTCAATTTTATCATCCAGTTGATATGGATAGAGTGATGTCAATGAGCCCATGGACTTTCAATAATAGTTTACTTCTCATTGAGAAGATTCCTAAAGGCCTAACCCCACCAGATGTCCCTTTGTTTCACATCTATATGTGGGTTCAAATCTATGGACTAAGGCATGGCTATGTTTATGAGCAATATCTTATGTATCTTACCAATCAAATTGGGGAATTTATTGAAGGGGATCCTAACAATTTCAACAACACCAAATGGAGATCGTATCAGGGGGTTAGGGTTAGGTTTGATATAAGGAAACCATTGAAGAAAGGCTTGAAGGTTCGCAAGGAAAGGGATGAATGGTGTTATGTGAAATTCATGTATGAACGCCTACCTACTTTCTGCTACATATGTGGCATCATTGGCCATGGTGAACGATTATACCCTAATCTAATCATAATGAATGGAGAAGCGGGACCAAGGAAGTATGAAGAGGAGCTTAAGGCTTAACCATGTTGGAACCATAATCATATCGGAGCTAAATAGCTGAGGGATGAACCTATCGAAATAGGAGGTGGACAGTCTCCAGTTATGGGGGAACCTTTCCTTGCTGGAACAAGAGTGATTGTGGGCAAAGAATCAGGAAGTTTGAATTCAAAAGCTATTTTGCAAAATCCCTTAATTAACGTACATACTGTTAGGGCAAATATGAGAAAAGTGAAATCAGGAGAATCCTATGCAGCTAAGATTTCTTCCCATAATGAACATGAAACGTTCAAGGAAGGTATCCAGGTGGTGGACCCAAAAAGAAAAAGATTGGACAAGGTTGATTCTTCTATTCTAACTAGAAGCATCAACGAATCCAAGTCAAAAATGGATGTTGCTATGATCTCTACTGAACCAGAAGTGGGTTCTGTGGTGCAGGCCCACCGACAGCCATGAGTTGTATAAGCTGGAATTACCGGGGCCTTGGCAACCCGAGAGCAGTTCAAGTCCTAAAAGAGATAGCCATAACTAATAAGCCTAATATTATCTTTATCATGGAGACTAAATGTAATCAAGAAAGATAGATTGAAATAAAAGTCATTTTAAATTATGATGGGTTCTTTTCTGTTGATCCAACTGGGTTGAGTGGTGATCTAGCTTTATTCTGGAATTCGTTAATTAGTGTCAACATGTTATCTTCCTCCCAGCAGTTCATTGACATTAGCTTTGACGTAGGTGGGTTTTTGATTTCCAGATTCACAGGTTTCTATGGTTTCCCTGAAAGGCATAGGAGGAAGGAATCTTGGGATATCCTA
>JAOTJB010000210.1:42794029-42814706 GCA_027123815.1 Erythroxylum minutifolium
TATAGCTGCTCCATGGTTGGTCATAATCACTTGTACCTGAAACATGTATGAATATGTTATGTTATTGAGAATGATGTGAGTTGATGATATGAGATGATCTTAGATTGGCAAATGATAAGTAGTTAAGGTAAGTGAGAATTACAGACTTGGGCCTTTACTTCTTACAACCTATTAAGCAGGGATAAAGATTAACCAGACAAACGAATAGGTCACACCAGATTTATAGTAGAATATAGAAAAGTTAGGCTTACTACGGGTCTTGGTGGCATTAAGCCTACCCATTCCCTAGTGCCAACACGGCCCAAAAAGGGTGAGTCGTGTCAAATCAATATACTAAACTCTGCTTTTGAACATCAATTAGAACCTATTGAATCAGATTATGATACGAATTCTACGATTTCTTCAATCTATTACTATGAATCACAAAGTCAATCATCAGAATTATCAGTTGAATCCCAATACGACATTTATTCAAGTAGTAATTCAGAATAAAAGGCTTAATGCCTATATAGATGCAGGTGCAACTATTTGTATTGCTTCAAAAACAGTATTAAATATGTGGAAAAAAATTAGAGAAACTGTTATAAATAAGAACAGCTGATGGAAGTTTTAAATATATCTGGTATGTAAGCTATTATAATTATTGAAAATTATACCTTTGCAGTACCCTCAATTTATCAACAAGAATCAAGATTATCTTTTATCATTGCAAATAATTTTTTAAAATTATATAATCCATTCTGTCAATATTTACATTTTATAACTCTAAAAACCCCTTATATAAAATCCATTAATCAAAAATCTATTATTCTTAAAATTCCTATTTATCATACCTCTTATTTGCAACAATTGCATCTCTTAACGACTAAGTTAGATTCTCTTCAATTTTATTTACTAAATAATACTTCTTTTCAACAAGAAATAGAAACCTTATTAGATCAAGTATGTAGTGAAAATCCACTAAATCCAATTAAAAATACAAATTCTCTCTTAATTGAAATTAAATTGAAGAATCCTCAACAGGAAATCAATATTAAAAATAATATTCCCTATTCTCAAATAGATGTTCAAGAATTTGTTATTGAATGTTTTGACTTATTAGCTAAAGGATTAATATCACCAAGTTATAGTAAACATTCAGCTCCAGCCTTTTATATAAACAATTCAGCTGAACAAAAACCAGCAAAACGATGTATGGTTATTAATTATAAAAAATTAAATGAAGCTACAATAGGTGATGCATATAAATTACCCAGAAAAGATTATATTATTAATAAACTTAAAGGACATAAATGGTTTATCACATTAGATGCAAAATCAGGATATTGGCAACTTCGATTACATAATAATACAAAAGAATTAACAACATTTTCTTGTCCTCCGCAAAAACATTATCAGTGGAATGTATTACCTTTTGGACTTAAGCAAGCTCCTAGTATTTACCAAAGATTTATGGATAATAATTTACTAGGATTAGAATCTTTTACATTTGTTTATATTGATGATATTATTATTTATTCCAATCAAGATAAATTTGATCATCTGAAAAAAGTCAAAATTGTATTAGAAAGATGTAAAGACAAAGGAGTAATTCTGAGCAAAAAGAAAGCCAAAATTGCTAGACAAAATATAGAATATTTAGGTATAGAATTTAATAATGGTTATTTAAAATTACAACCTAACATTTTGATAAAGTTAGAAGAATTCCCTGATAAATTAAATAATCCAAAACATGTACAACAATTTTTAGGTCTTTTAAATTATATTTCTGATCAAGGATTTCTAAAGGATTTAGCCAAAGAACGAAAATGCTTACAATTAAAATGTAGCCCAAAGCATCAATGGACATGGACGGAGCAAGACACTATTGCAGTGCAGAAATTAAAAACTCTCTGTAGGTATCTTTCTCTCTTATATAATTATCTTCCAATGGATACATTATTGGTGCAAACTGACGCCAGTATGGATTCATGTGCAGGTGTCTTTTGGCAGAACCACCCAACACAAAAAAACATCTACTATGCAAATATACAAATGGAACTTTTAGTTCCTCTGAACTCAAGTATACAACTCATGAAAAGAAAACACTAACCCTTCTTAAAACATTGAGGAAGAGGAGAATGGATCTATTACCTGTTGCGTTTCAAGTGCAAACGAATTCAAAGTATTTATGTGGATTCAATAAGTATATACAAAGCATTGTTAAATCTACAACAACAAGTTGGAACCAAATCTTATAAGCCTTACATCAATTTGGAGTAAGAGGTATCTGATCTAAATATAATTGATTTTGTTGAATAATATGATCAAAACGTTTAGTTTAAAGATAAGTTAAATTAATCAATTCCTTTAAAAACTATTTAGGCTCAAAGTAAGATCGCATGACTAAATGAAATATGAAATGTATGAAATGATTATAATATGTTGTGATGAAAAAATAAATAACTCATCCACATACCTTCAAATGCCTAACACCAATCTTCAGGTTTGAACGGCTTGAGAGAGGTAAGAGAAAGAGTAGTTTATTTTAACATGAAGAGAAAGGTTATAACGGAGGCCTTATATAGGCAAAAAAAGAAGCTAACCTAAAACCGAAGGAATCGGTTAAAGAAAAAGAAAAGTATAAAGTAAAGTAGATAAGACTAAAAGCAAAAGTAAAAGTAAGATTCAGCTAAAAAGAGACGAAACAACTAAAAGAAAGTTGAAAATGACTAAAGCTAAGAATCTACACTATTTACACAGTTGTCGGCTTCTATCGACAATTCTAGTGCTGCTATATTGTTTATGACTTTATTCTTCAATAATGGCTTCAATGGATTTGTTGTCTTCTGAATCCTGAGAGGTTTGTGCTTGAGCTGTGCAAAGCGAACATTTATGCAGAGGCTGATATTGAAATTGCTTGCAAATCACATATTTCCATATATTGTTTAATTCTGCAAAAATTTCGTCCAACGTGATAAATGGTTTAATGAATTGTTGAATGAGTTGTAGTGCATCCGGAGTTATTGCTGCCTTATAGGAAGAGATCATGAGTTGATTATTCCTTTATAATTGATCTTGACTATAGAATCTGCTTAAATTCGACTTGCTTGGATAAATATTCCTTCAAGACATTGTAGATTAAAGTGGTTTACTAATTCTCAGTCAAATTGATGCTTAAGAGCTTCATCAGTGCTTGGATATAATCCACTACTGATGCCTATCCGAATAAATGCAATGCGTCCAACTTTGATTTCTCCATCTTGTAGCTCGCCTGAAGTAAAAATAGGATAGCTGCTCCAAATCTTGATAAATATTTCGCAATCTTTTGCAAAACGATCTTTATAGTTCTTGATGGCCTGAATAAATCTGAAGCGAAATTCTGACAAGATAGTTAAATGAAGTAGATAAATAGTGTCAATGAGTCCACTTTGAGAAAAGAGGTAGGTTGTTAGCGGGTCTGCATCTGGAAGAATAATTGCTTTGGGTCCATATTTGCCACAGTTCTGAGGATAATACTGATAAATCTTTGATTCTTCGGTCCAATTGTTGAGTGCTTGAAAACATTTATAAAACATTTCTGAAGTCAATTTTCTTGATTCCAGTTGAACTTCTTTGTTGGGTATTGAATTGATTCGATCCATGTTTGGAACTTTGCCTAATATAACCATCTTGTTGGTTATGGGTGCAGCTGTTTCCAATACTTTTTTATATTGGGGTTTGAGTCCTGGATTCTTGAATTCTGCAAATCTTGTTTCTGCTTCCATGCGAGAAGTAAACGTCCAGTGATATGTATAGTAGCCTTGTGCCATTCATCATATAGTCCGGCCATGGGTCCATTATAGATCACATAGGTATAGAATTTAATAATGGTTATTTAAAATTACAACCTAACATTTTAATAAAGTTACCAGAATTCCCTGATAAATTAAATAATCCAAAACATATACAACAATTTTTAGATCTTTTAAATTATATTTTTGATTAAGGATTTCTAACGGATTTAGTCAAAGAACGAAAATGCTTACAAGTAAAATGTAGCCCAAAGCATCAATGGACATGGATGGAGCAAGACACCATTGCAGTGCAGAAATTAAAAACTCTCTGTAAGCATCTTCCTCTTTTATATAATTATCTTCCAATGGATACATTGTTGGTGTAAACCGACGCCAGTATGGATACATGGGTAGGGTGTTTTTTGGCATAACCACCCAACACAAAAAAGCATCTACTATGCAAATATACAAATGGAACTTTTAGTTCCTCTGAACTCAAGTATACAACTCATGAAAAGGAAACACTAGCCCTTCTCAAAACATTGAGGAAGTGGCGAATGGATCTATTACCCGTTGCATTTCAAGTGCAAACAGATTCAAAGTATCTATGTGGATTCAATAAGTATACAATAAGGACCAATTATAATCAAGGAAGGCTTATTCGATGGTAGCTTGAATTAAGTCAATATAATTATACTATTAAGTATATTCAATCTTCTGACAATTATTTTGCAGATATTTTAACTCGAGAATGGAAGCAGATATTTTAAGTTTGGAAGAAGCATTATCATAGAAGGAATTAGAATTACTGAATCTACAACAGCAAATTGGAACTACTACAAAAGACATTAATCAGTTGAGAGCAATAATTTAACTATTGAAGCAAAATACGAAGGACCAATCAACAATCACAACCAGTCCTACAGAGATTCCTTCCTCCACTATTACCACACCTATAGACACTTCTAAACCAAACTCAACCATGGAACCCATCCCTTTAATCACTCCTTCACAAATCACCAAAAATACCTCTTCCATATCATCAACTTCTGTTCAAATATCACAAAAGACACAAGATCATTTTGAAGAAAAAACCTATGTAATATGCAATGGACCTATGGCCGGACTCTATGATGAATGGCACAAAGCTGCTATACATATCACTGGGCGTTTAGGCATCCTACATAAAAGTTTTACTTCACGCATAAAAGCAGAAAAAGCATTTACAGACTTTAAGAATCTAGGACTCCGACCTCAATATAAACAAGCATTGGAAACACCTGCACCTACTATCAGCAAAATGATTTCATTAGGAAAAGTTCCAAACATGGATCGAATCAATTCAATACCAACCAAAGAAGTACAATTGGAAGCAAGAAAATTGACTTCAGAAATGTTTTATGAATGTTTTCAAGCACTCAACAATTGGACAGAAGGAAAATATGGACCAAAGGCAATCATTCTTCCCAATGCAGATCGGCTTACTACTTACCTCTTTTTTCAAAGTGGACTCATCGATACAATATATCTACTTCATTTAACTATTCTTTCAGAATTTCCCTCTGGATTTATTCAGGCCATTAAGAATTACAAAGATCGTTTTGCAAAGGACAGAGAAATATTTATCAAAATTTAGAGCAGCTATCCTATTTTTACCACAGGTGATTTAAAAGATGGCGAAATCAAAGTTGGACATATTGCATTTATTCATATTGGAATCAGCAATGGCTTATATCCCAGCATTGATGAAGCACCTAAGCATCCATTTGATTGGAAATTAGTCAATCATTTTAATCTACAATGTCTTGAAGGTGTATTTATCCAAGCAAGCATAATTCAAGCAGACTCTAAAGTAAAGATCAATTACAAAGGAAATAATCAAATTATGATCTCTTCTTACAAGTCAGCAATCACCCCAGATGCCTTATAATCGATTCAGTAGTTTATTACTCTGTTCATCAAGCTTGACGGATTTTTTGCAAAATTAAACAATACATGGAAGTATGCTATCTGTAAACAGTTTCAATATCAGCCTCTTTATAAATGTTCATTTTGCACGACTCAAGCACATACTTCACACGATTCAGAAGACAACAAATCCATTGAAGCCATTATTAAAGAATAAAGTAGCAAAAATGTAATCACTTGTGATAGTGTCGGTAGAAACCGACAACTCTGTAATAATTTAGATTTGTTCTTTACGTCTTTGTCAGCTTTTTATTTTATCTTTTTAGTCTTTTTAGGGGAATCTTTGCCTTTTCTTTTGTCATGTCATTTTTCTTTAAGTCTTTTTTTTTTACTTTTCGTCTTTTTACTTTAGCTTTGACCGATTCTTTAGGTTATCAGTTAGTTTAGGTTCTTCGTCTATATAAGGCACTTCCCTTGTAACTTCAGTTTCATGTTGAAATAAACTAGCTTCTCTTACCTCTCTCAAGTCGCTCAACCTGTGCATTGGTATTAAGGCATTTGAATTGAAGGTATGTGGAGTTATTTATTTCTTCATCACCAACATAATATTCATTCATCATTATATTATCTTTTTATCTACCTCTTTGATCTTATTCATTCATGCGAACATACTTTGAGCAAAAATAGTTTTTAGAGGAATTAATTGAGTTAATTTATATTCGAACTGAACGATCTAATCATATTATCCAACAACAACAATTATATTTAGATCAGACACCTTTTACATCAACTACGCAATTCGATATTTTTCATAGACAACAAGTTATTTTCTATTTTCAACAACAAAAAAGGACTAATCTTTTACATAGGAAAGAACTTTATCAAGAAATTAATAAATTCATTGACTAATATTTGTTTGTTCTTCAGAGATAAGTTATTTCAAACACAAACGCTCGTTAAAAAGATCTATTACGGAACTCTATGATAGAGAAGAAGAATTAGACGAACGTATCATCAAGTATCAAGCATGCAACAAGTAAGCTCATAGTTCTAAAAACTATGAATTAACATCTCATTATGCTAAACTGATTCAATATAGTAAGGATCTCAAGAAGATTACGATCAATATTCATCAAATATATATTAAACGTATTAAGAAGCTCATAGATCAAAGATAGCCTGTACTACTCTTTCTGTATCAATAATAATGTATTTTGATAATCTTCGAATATTGAAAAATTTAATTACCAATACTGAATGTCTTATTCAGGAATATAAAGCTCAAATAGATCAATTAACTAGTCAAATTACTCTTCTTTCTAATGCACCCTTTATGCTTTCTTTACCTAGTATTAGAGAATTAAACCAAATGTTAGGAACCAGTAAAGAAGTTTACCATAATTTACAAATAGATTTACAGCATTATAAAAATGAAATGCAATATTATATCATTTAATCATGCATTCATATTTTATCCTCTGTTTAGTTTATTTCTTTTGTTCATTAGTATTTGCACAAATATTGATTAAATTTATTGAAATTTATTTTTTGTATTAGACTTAAAGCTATTAAATCTATGCTTAGTTCTTATAGAAAGATATGGATTTACAATCGAAATACAAGAATTTTTATATATTCAATGTTTACTCTTTTGAGATGAATTTCTCGAATGGTTTACCCAAAACTATGAGAAATATGATATGAATTATAAACTATATCAATGAATAATTGTTCTCTTTGTTGTCAATTAGAACAATATATTCAGGAGGCTCAGCCTTCAATAGAATCAACTCGATTATATATGATCGATGTTGCAAATAGATTAATTCAATATGTTGAAAATCATACATCAGAAACTCTAAATTTAGCAGAATTAGAAAAATTACAAGTAGAATTAAATTTAGTTAGACAAACATACCATGTTTTTGTATAATCCAAAGATTCGTTAATAAATAGCTTACAATTACATAGAATTCATGTTCATAATACATTATGACTAGTAAAGAAAAAGATTCCTCTGAAATACTCGATGTAGATATATTAGAATTAGAAGAAAGTCAAGGAATTTTTCATTTAAATACTTTATTAACTCAAGATAAACAAGAACAAATAGCTAGAACCAAATTAAAACTAAAATCTGGACATGATATTCAGGCATCACTTATTAATAATTTCTTTGATAGAAAAAATATAATTTATTTTGGAAAAATGATTCATGAAACACCTATTCAAATGAATTAATGAAATGGATATATTAGAATTAGTCTTATAGATCAGATTTAATAGCAGTTGATGACAATATAGAATAAATAGTAAAAACTATTCAAGTACAATTAAATGATATTATACAATTAGTTAATAGATTAACGTTAAAAACTGATACTAATGAACAAAATAGTAACAGTGAACCACTAAATGAACATAATTATAATATTTACAGGAAAGGATATAGATAAAGATGAAATTATTTACGGATATGAATCTGATCATGATATTTTTACAAATCAACCAAGAACTAGTGGTATTAAGGATTCAAAAGAAAATATAGAAGCTACTACAGGTGTAAAACGAAAGAAAGAATATCAACCAAATATATATAGTTGGACCCCAGATAATACTGAAGATTTTCTAAATAAACAAGGTTATTATAAAAAAGGAACTAAAGTTCGAAAATATCCTCTCGAATATCATCCCAAACATACATTTTTAGGACCTAATGGAATACTAGATATAGATTGTGTATTAAACCCTGAAAAATTAATTTTATAATGGTCAAATAAAATTCAATTATTATTACAAATTGATAAACCCTTTGGAGAAACAATTAATAAAAATCATTTATGGAATTTTACTACTTATAAAACAAAAAGGTATAGTACAAACTTTTTTAACAGATAATGAAGCATGCTTAAAAAATACAACTCAATATCAACAAGCTGAAACATATGTCCTTACTTTTCATGCTATAGCTAATGAAATATATAAAGAATTTTTAGGCAAAGATATCATTTTACATCAACAGGAAGTTTCTCAAGAAACTCGACAATAAGCAATATGGCACTTAAATAATATGAAAATATATAATCTATGTTTCTTATATCAATATATTTGTGAATTTAAAAAAATACTATTACCAATTAGCACGCAATAAACAAGAAATGTATATACAGTTGTTTATCCAAAAATTACCTTATCCTATGAATCAAAAAGTAACCATACAATTTCAAGAAAAAAGAGAGTAAAACAAAATACCTTATAATTTAGGAGGTGCTATAAAAATAACACAAGATTTATTGGCAGAAAAATGCTTAGAAAATAAATTACGAAAAACATTAAAGCATAAAACTAATTTATGGTGTTGTTAAGGAAACGCAAACGTACCTTAAGAATATGGATGTAATTATCACCCTTATACGAAAAAATACAAAAAATATAAATATAGGTACAGGAAATATAAATGGAAAAAATATTCTAAATATAAAAAGTCAAAACCTTATTTTTATAGACGAAAATTTAGGAGATATGGATATAGACAAAATCGACCTAAATCCTTTCAACCTAAACAAAAAGACTGTCCACAAAACAAGAAAAATTTTCGATGTTGGATCTATAAAGAAGAAGGGCATTATGCAAACAATTGTCTAAATAAACAAAGATCAAAATATCAATAAAAAATCAACATATTAAATTCTGCTTTTGATCATAAATTAGAACCTATTGAATCAGATTATGACACTAATTCTACCATTTCGTCCATTATTACTATGAATCACAAATTCAATCATTAGAATCATCAGTTGAATCCCAATACGACATTTATTCAAGTAGTAATTCAGAATAGAAAAATTAATGCTTATATAGATACAGGTGCAACTATCTGTATTGCATCAAAAACAATCTTAAATACTTGGAAAAAGTTAGAAAAAGCTTTACAAATAAGAATAGCTAACAGAAGCTTTAAATATATATGGTATGTAAGTTATTATAATAATATTATTATCGAAAACTATACTTTTACAGTACCTTTTATTTATCAACAAAAATTAGGATTACCATTCATAATTGAAAATAATTTCTTAAAACTATATAATCCATTTTGTCAATATTTACATTATATCACTCTAAAAACTCCTTATATAAAATCCATTAATAAAAAATCTATTATTCTTAAAATTCCTATTTATCATGCCTCTTATCTGCAGAAATTGCATCTCTTAACTACTAAGTTAGATTCTCTTCAATTTTATTTAATAAATAATACTTCGTTTCAGTAACAAATTGAAACATTATTAGATCAAGTATGTAGTGAAAATCCATTAGATCCAATGAAAAATAAAAATTCTATCTTAATTGAAATTAAATTGAAAAATCCTCAACAAGAAATCAATATTAAAAATAATATTCCTTATTCTCAAATAGATGTTCAAGAATTTATTACAGAATATACTGATTTATTAAATAAAGGATTAATATCACCAAGTTATAGTAAACATTCATATCCAGCTTTTTATGTAAACAATTCAGTTGAACAAAAAAGAGGAAAAAGACGCATGGTTATTAATTATAAGAAACTGAATGAAGCCACTATAGGCGATGCATTTAAATTACCTAGAAAAGCTTTGCTAACGAAAACAAGTGTTAGGGTTAGGGCGGAATCAAATCTTATAAATCCACCACGCTTCTGTGGGAGCAAGATCATTACGACACCACAAGCTATGGCTTTTTCTCCCCATCGTCCCGCGAAAGCTACCGGGTTGTTGGTACAATTCGAAACTAGAACCAAGAGGATGAATTGTAAGCTCTGATACCAAATGGGCGGATCAGTTGTTCGATATTTCCTAAACGATTTTCTACTTGATTCATATGCTTATAAATTAAAGTGAGATTTTCGTGAAGTAATTGTTGAATTGAACTGTTGAGGTTTTCTTACTGGTTTAGGAGATTAGTAATTTTGTCTTCAAATAATTTTTGTTGTTGAATTAATTCCATTAATTGTTGCGATACACTCATAATGTTTTCTGAATATATTCAGTGAGTTGTTTAACCCGATTTTCTATTTTATCTAACTTACGTTCAGTTTGATATTGATGACTAGTTAACTGAGGTTCTATAATTTTTATTTGTTCAGTTGGTGTATTAAGACTAAATGGTCGACTGAATGATTGAGATCGAAGTAATGGAGATTGTGTAGAAGAGCTTGGTAGTTCAGAAAATGAATGTCTTTTTGGTATAATGGGATATTGAATAACAGGTAAAGGTCTAAGTTTTGTTCTAAAATTGGTTCCTACTTTAGCTACATCATTGAATAATTTATCTAAATAAATACGATCAGTATTTTTAAATTCAATACTATGATGAGAATTCGTTAACACATAAGTAATTTGATAGGTGATTGAAAAGGGATATTGTCCTTGATTCATTAAATTTTCTCTATAGAATTTATATGCAATAGTTATTGTATCATCTAAATTAGGTGATCTTAATGGAATTCCTAGTTTTAATCTAGTATTAAATTTAATTTTTCCATAAGCTAAATCACCATTCATCATTCTAATTATTTGCTCATTTAGATTTGTCATTTGTTCATCTACTATTTGTTAGAAAATATTACAGCAATCAATGAGGAATATTTTCCTCCCGTAATTAGGAGCTAAATTAGAGGATAGAATATTTGACCCCTGTAATGTCTCTAGTGATTAATTGCGTGAACTCCTATTAAAGGAGTATCGTGTACCTATTGTAAATATACAATACAATGGAAAAATTCTCAAAGTCTCTCTGTCCAATTATCAATATGAATGTAATAGAGTTCTTTCTAATTTCTTGTCGAGCTTTTTGAGAAGCAATGCACTGAAAGGTTGAAAATCAACAAGAATTTTAGTCTCCATGGTATGGTAAACCGGTAAAAGAAACCACTTCGCAGTCCACATAAAAGTATGCTCAGAACCATTTAAGCAAAAGACAAAACTACCTCTCCTCGGCCATCTCTCTCAGTGCAGTCATGAATGCTTCCACAAGCTGTTGTAAAGAATAATCAAAGTTAAATAACAAAGCACAATACACTGCCAACAGTCCCCGAAGAGAAAGTAACTAGTAAGAAGATGATTCGATCAAATAAAGTGGAGAAAGGAAAAACAGGTTATCAAAAAGAACTGACCTTCCCTTCGAAAGCTTCTATGACGGAAAGAGCCTTCTTTGACAGGGATCCTGGAAAAGTTTTGGCCTGCACGTGAAATACGAGTATAATAGAAAGGAGATTAACAATGGCCATTGAGTTCCAATCAGGTTCAGATGGCACGGGCAGGATAAGAGATTTTTTCACAACAGCAGTTCTTTCTGCAGGATTATATGTTCTGGGTTCTGAATGAGATTTTTAAGCATGAATTCCATTCCTCAACTTCTTGTGCATGTCCTAACATTTATCAACCCCTTACCATTAGACCAGCTACAGTATAATCCATTAGTCCTCAAACCCAATAACAATAATAAGCAACATTACCAAGTTGTAAAACAGAGTATCTGCAATAGGAGCAGCTGTTGTTCTTAACAAATGCCTACGCAAACCAGCCTGCAATTCATAGGTAAGACTAGGTTTTTCTCTATATTTTGTAGAAAAATTAGCAAGATCTTGGGAAAATCAATCTATTTGACCTTGTGAGCACTTTGAACGTGTGGAAATTATTCAAAAGCTTACCGAAGTAGATTGGTCATCATCAAACACTATAGGCAAAGTAACCAGAACTTGCTCCTCAAAATCCGGAACCAGATCCATGATTTTCTGAATTATCCATTCTTCTGTAGGAACATCAAGATTCTCTTGCATGGTTGCCAAATCTTTCTTAGTTCCAGCTTTTGAATCTGATACAACAGCAGACAATAAATCCTTGCCTTTCTTCTGGTTCTTCTTCAATTTTGTAGGGATATATTTGTTGGGAATAACCTTCAGATTTTGCTATCTTGTTTTGCAAGATACAGACGAAGAAAGAATTTGATTTTTCAGGTTTGTTAAGCTTGCAAGAAAGAAGAAGAACACACAGCGATTTACTTGGTTCGATAGCTTAATGCTATTTACGTCTAATGGTCAATCTCACGTAGTTGATTTAACTAAGATCAGAAAGAGAAGATACAAGTTACAAGAGGATGAGTATTTTGAGAAAACATTTGCAGGAGTTCCCTATGAACTCACTTGTACTCCTTGTAAGTACTCTCAGTAACTCTCCAACTTCTTAATCTTCTACAGAAATATCTCACTGATTATTTTAGTAGTAATTAAAGTATGTGTGTGTGTATTGTGTGTTGACTGATGATTGCTTCTGTCTTTTCATAGGCTTCATGTATCAGTAGGTTCCTTTATGCCTTTGTAACAGATCAGCTTCAACGTTCATCCATCACGTGCCTCTCATGTGAGTCACTTTAAAATCCTCTTGTATGTTGCGTTTTTTGTCAAACCTGTTGTACTCCTCGTTTTTAACTTATACTCTGTGTTTTGCTTTATTCTTCTTCAGGTCCTCTGCTATGCGTTTTGACTTGTTCTTAACATTTGTACACTACCGAATTTTATCATCTGTTAATGTAAAACACACCACACCCCACACACCCACGAAATCCCTAAATCACCAAATGTGAATCCTTGTATCCTGTGAGCTCAAATATGTTGATTTGCGTCAAATGTTGGTGGAGAACTATGAATTTCTTCACATTTATCCCTCCTTATCCGCTGATTTTTGACGCTAACCACTAGTTTGTGAGAGATTTCCAAGAGCAAACCCTAGCTTATTCTTCTTACGTGAGATTTAGAGATTTCTTCTTCGAAGGTTGTTGTCTTCAAGGGATTTCACAGATTTGTAGATAATCTCTACATTACGTGAACTTCCTTGTTATGACAATCTTCGTACCAAAATCAAATGGGTTCAGATTGCCTGTGATTTTCTCCAACGTGAAGAGGCCCTGCGATATTCTGTCCCTGACGAAGTGGAGCTGCACATCTATATGCTTGGATCTCTCGTGCAAGACAGGGTCTTTACTCAGGTAAAGTAAACTTTGGCTATTTGTATATACTGTTGAAGTAGCTAGGTTAACTTTTATTTCCTTTAAAATGTGTATCAACCATGTTAGCTCTTTTACTATCTCTATGATTGCGTAGTATTTTGCCTCTATGGTTGATAATGATACTATTGATTGTTGCTGAGACTTCCAACTTATTGTGTTTCCTGCTAATATGAAGTAATATGCTGATATAAATTTTCTGTTGTCTTTGTCTGCTACATAATCTGCATCTACAAAGCCATGTATGCATATATTATTAGATTTATCTAATTTAGCTTTAGAGAAACACAAACCGTAGTTTAGGGTGCCAGCTAGGTATCTGAGGATATTTTTCAGTCCTTGCCAGTGCTCAAGTCCTGGATTAGCCATTAAATTACTTAGGATACTAATAGCATAGGCTAGATCTGGTCTTGTACATAACATCATATACATTATACTACCAACTCCGACATTATGGGGGTAGTTTACCATAGCTCTATTCTCTTCCTCAGTTTGAGGACTCTTACTGGCCACCATCTGTACATGTGAGCCTATAAGAATAAGACTTGGTTTTGCTTGTTCCATATTGAACTGAGCAAGAACCTCTATGATGTAGTTCTTCTGCCACAGCTTCCCTTCCCTCCTATTCCTTATAATCTGCATTCTTGGGAGTTTCTGAGCTTCTCCTATATCCTTCATTTCAAACTGTTCACATAGGGCATTCTTCACTTCTACTATTTTGCTGAGGTTCTTTCCAGTGATGACTAAGTCATTTACATACACTAGCATATACACAGCCTCTATTTCTCTTAAATCCTTATAGTAAAGGCAGTAGTTGTAGGCACTCCTAGTGAACTTCATATCAGTTGCTACTTCATGGAACTTCTTCTTCCACTGTCTAGGAGCTTGCTTCAGCCCATATAGGGATTTCTGAAGCAAGCAGACATGGTTAAGCTTTTCTTTATCTACAAAACTAACAGGTTGTTTCCTGTAGATAGTTTCCTCAAGCTTTCCACATAGAAAAGCTGTCTTGACATCTATTTGATGGATCTCCCAATCATAGATTGCAGCTAGCACTAAGATAAGTCTAATAGTCTTGAACTTGGCTATTGGTGAGAAAACTTCCTTGTAGTCAACTCCATCCTTCTGCCTATATCCCTTAGCTACTAACCTAGCCTTGTATATCCTAGGTTATGCCTCTGTAACTCCCTCTTTTAGTTTGAACAACCATCTGTTTTCAATCAGCTTTGGTTTAGGAGGTTTAGGCACTAGAACCTATGTCTTATTCTTCATTAGGGAGGAGTATTCATTCTTGCTAGCCAACCTCCAATTTTCAGCATCATTTTTGCTCATTGCTGCTTCATAGGTTTTAGGTACCCTGCAATTTATAGACTCTGCAACCAGAGAAGCATATTAAACTAGGTTAGAATCATAGTACCTTATATTAGGTATTCTTTGTCTTGGTTGTTTGTCTCTTGTGAGATGATAGTCTTGTAGAGCTTCAGGTGAACTTTTTGTAGCTATCTGAGGGATTCTATCCTCACTTACATGACTAGGGATGGCAATTTGGATTCGGGGTTCGGAGATCCCCTCGGGGATTGGGAAAAAAATTATCCCGTAGAATCGGGGATGGGATAAATATAATCCCCGAAACAGAATCGAGGTCGGGGACGGATTGAATAATCCCCACCTGTGGGGATCCCCATCCCCGATAATTTTAAAAATATTTTATATATTTTTAATTTTATACTCTTTATTATTTACTATTTACTCTTTAGGTTTCCATTTATCAAAAACCTCTCTCGTCAACGCAGCCGTCTCTCTTATTTCCTAAAAATTTCGAATCATTCACAGTCCTCAGTCCTCACGCAGTCACGCTCACGCACTCACGCTGCAGCCTGCATGGTTTTGAATCTTCTCATTCAGGTTAGTTCTGTCTATAGTGTTTTCTTATAAAAAAATCATGTTTGCGTTTGTTATGGTGGGTAACGTGGGTTTATGACTTTTTTTAAAGTCATATGTGCAGATAGCTTTTGATGGTCCTACCTCACTTTATTCCAATCACTGAGTCACTTGTGAGCTTTTAAAGTTCAATTTCAAGTTTATTCCATTCACTGAGTCACTGTTAGCTTTTAAAGTTCATTGGGTGGAGTATCCTTCACTGTGTGCTTTAGTAAATCTTTGTGACCTACGCAGCACATCAGGATGCGTGATGCGTCCTTCACTGTGCACTGCAGACCATGCAAATCTTTTTATTGTTAATTGAGGGCACATGGCCTTGTGGTATGCTACGTTGTCTCTTCCTTTGAAAAAGTATGATATATATTCAATGTTCATTTGTATGGCAAATGTGTGACTAACTATACGTTGCTAACTATATCTATAATTATTTAAGATAAAATTATAGATTATTTTTCTTTTAATCATATTCGGCTATCAACAAATGTTAAGAAGTATAATATACTACTAACCTTGTTTCGGATTTATTCCTTCAAAAAGGGTCATGCCCTTGTCAAGAACCGGAATGCTTGGAACATTTTAGGATGTGAAGGAGGTTTCAGGTAACAAAATTGCCAGAAAGTAAAATTATGGAAATGCAAAAATGTCAAGTAGAAAAGTGCAGCTAGCAACGTATGGGCAAGCTCTAATGAATGTCAAATTTGAAAAAAGTAAAGAATCATAGCTTAGCTCTGCTTGGATACAGTAGCATATTAACATGAGAGACAGAGAGGGCCACAGAGATAATTGGATTTTACTGCGCTCTCTGTATTTCTCTCTTCTGCTTCTTCCCAGTAGCTCCTTTGTCTGTTTATGGTTATTGAATCGACCCTCTAATCACACTCCCATCCTCCTCTCTTTTCATCTTCCATTGCTGCTACTCCCTGCTTTCACTGCATTGTGCTCACCTCTTTGGTTACAACTTTCGATGCGTCATTAGACTGTTCGCAAGGTCTTTCAGGAACTAACCAAATAAGCTGCTGTGAAAGGCAAAGGAAGAGTACATAGAGACAGAAGAAAAGAATTAATCCACATGGATCACTTGTGTCACTGCTCGTCCACCTTTCCTCTCTTCTTAGTAACTTTACTTGTGGCTACTAAAGGTAGGTTGCATAATGTTCCCCTGTAAATGCCTCCATTCTATAAAGAAAAGAAATCTTAATGATGTTTTCCTGCTCCTAGTGTCCACTTTCATAGAGATATAACGCCTATTATCGAACGAAACGCTCTGAACTACCCAAGTTTTGATCTTTTATCGTTTCAACAATGGGAAATTGGCTAAAGTTTTGGGCATTCACTAACATTTGTCCCAAGGACACCAGAAATGTTGGTTATTTGAGGATAGTTAACACTCAGAACAGCCAAAGTTTTAAACTTTACTGGTTTCAACGACATTAAATCAATAACAGCTTACAACTTTATCTGCAAGGCTAACAAGTTTTGATGGGTCAATGTGTATAGGCGTGTATGGTGCAACCTTCACATTTGTCAACAGATGCCAATACACAGTTTGGCCCGGTATTCTCGCAAATGCAGGCAGTCCTAGACTTGACAGCACCGGATTTGAGCTCCCAAAGGACACTTCACGTTCTTTTCTAGCACCAACAGGCTGGTCCGGTCGTTTTTGGGCCCGAACAAGTTGCAATTTCGATGATTCGGGTTCTGGGTCTTGCCTGACCGGAGACTGTGGCTCCGGCCAAGTAGAATGCAACGGGTTGGGGGCTGTCCCGCCGGCGACACTCGCAGAGTTCACACTCGGAACAGGCGGGCAAGATTTTTACGACGTCAGTCTCGTCGACGGCTACAATGTTCCTATGCTCATTGAAGGAAGTGGAGGGTCAGGTATGTGCGCTTCGACGGGTTGCTCCACAGATCTTAACCGACAGTGTCCGCAGGAGCTTAAAGTTAGTGGTGGTGAAGCTTGTAAGAGCGCGTGCGAAGCGTTTGGGAGTCCTGAGTACTGTTGCAGTGGTGCATTCAACACGCCCGACACTTGTAAGCCGTCCGTTTACTCGGAGATGTTTAAGGCTGCTTGTCCTAGATCGTATAGCTATGCTTATGACGATGCTACTAGCACATTTACTTGTACTGGTGCTGATTATACAGTGACATTTTGCCCATCTTCTCCAAGGTAAAAGAAGAGCCTCCTTTGTTACTTTCCTAATGGTTAATTCCTGACGATACTGGTATAAGATAGTGATAAAGATATGGTCCTCCTCTTATTGTTTGTCTGCCTTAACTACATTCTTGTTAGGTTAGTATCATGAATTGTTACTTTCATAATGTATGATTTTTTTGTGGATTTGTGGTTTATTTTCTTGACTTCTTTCTTGTTGGAAGCAATTGCATGATTTTCCTGATATTGATCAGCTGTTGAAAGTGATAAGGGACTGTGCGCTGGATGGTTTAATTATGTGCAAGTAGTGATGTTAGATTCACCTTCTTCTTTGGGGAGGATGATCGCAAATTTGCAATGCCAAAGATTTCCTTTTGTGTGATTACTTTATTTCATGTGGGATTAATTGAGGTTGTTAGGGTACTATCAGTGTTGGCTTTTATTTTGATGCCAAAGAATCTGTCCAGAATTAAATATTCCTGTGAGAATAAGTGACATTTTCCTTTAACATGTGCAGTCAGAAATCAACAAGTTATTCAACACCAATGACGTCGTCATCAACATCTCAGGGATCAACAGTAGGAACTGGTTCGGGCTCTGGTTTAGATTCAGGGTCAGGGTCCGGGTTGGACTACTCAGGTTCCATCTCAGGATCAGCGGGGACTGAAACTGGTTCAGGCGAAACCATTTTAACAGATGGATCATGGTTAGCTGGTTTGGCAATGGGAGACTCTAACCGGATAGCCTATCCTACAATTCTAAAACATTCTTCCATGGCCTGTGCAACTTTCTTTGCTCTTGTTTCCTTTATTCATTTGTAGGTGTGGGTTGTTTTCAGTTTGCTCTAAGGTTCTTGCTCTTTAATGTGTATTCTTCCCAGATTTGCAACCTTAAACTATAGGTGTTTGGATTTTGCTTTTGCCAGGAAAGCTGAAAGAGCCTCCTCTCCAGTTTGTAAACTATCCGTCTAAAACTTTCATGACTGTATACATAAGAAGAACGTGCTTTTCTTTTTTCATTTTGGGAATCATTATAACTTCTAGATTTTGCCTATGCAATTTCGATCTTGTCCTGCCTTTTCCGTTTCTTTCACTGACGTTTGTGTTTTAGTTCAGTGCCTGTGCCTGTAAATAAGCAAATGAAGTTTGTATTTGAAACAGGAAGATTCTGTAATGTGAACGTACAAGTGGAATTGTAGGCTGATGTATTAAGGAGGGAACACTTTACTGATATCGCAAGTTTTTGGCTCAGCCTTTTTAGCAGATGAATTTTTCTGAAGACAAATGCGTCATGGAATCATATCTTCGGTGGATTGTCAAAAGATGTTGAAAAGTTGTCTGCTATGGGACCAAAGCGCAAGGCAAATCTTATTTTCCTTGAACGCGAGTCCATGTAATGGGATCCGCCGACTGATGTATAATTGGCGGCATTCCTAAAAATTGATCGCCACTTGATTCTATTTACTTTCTTATGCAAGGTTGCAATTAAAGCTGCATTTTACAGGACTACAAGGGCTAAAAGTCAGCACAGATATTTGACCGAATTGCATTTGTGATCAAACCTTGTTCATTTGGTAGTTCAGATTCATTTAAACTTTTTTAATTAGTAAGAAATCAGAACAATTCTTCTTCAGTATTTATTGCAAGTTCTAACTTGTGAACAACAGGCGAGATAGAGCAAAAGAAAATGATGCCTCCCTCATCCTATTATCTTTCTGTCCATCAACTAGCATTATATGATGATAATTGAGGAACTTTACTACTAAGGGACACAGAGAAATGATTGGCAGATCCTTATCACTATTATGGCCCAATATTACTATTCTTTTCAAGTGTAGTTGAGTTGTAGATCACCACCATAAAAATAAACCTCTAGTCTTAGGCTTACATATAGGAATGGGTTTTCATCCCATTAACACAAAAATGAGATGTCGGAAAAACTACACTAGTGGAAAATAGATGCTTTTTTAGCTATGACACATGGAAGACATTGTGTATAAAGTGCCTTGGGAAAAATTTTCAATTTATCGGCAACATATTCCTCCTTATCTATAACTCTGAAGGGATCATAGAATCTAGGGAATAACTTTTAGTTGGATTTATTAGCTAGTGTTACTTGCATATAAGGTTGAAGTTTAACAAACACCGTATCCCTTATACAAAATTCCCCCCTCATTACGTTTCTTGTTCGCTTAATGACACATCCTTTCTTGAGCCTTCTACATGTGCAATATGATTACCTAATTTAAGTTGATGCTTTTCTATGTTGCAAAAGGTTGTCAACCAACATTAACGTAGAATATTTAGCAAGTTAAGGGACATATATTAGAGGGTAGCCATATAATATACTTCAAATAGAGTTTTGTTGATAGAAGAGTGATGCGTGGAATTATATTACCATTCCGCTAATGGAAGCCATTAAAACTACTTACTAAGTCCTGTTTGATTGATAGGTTAGCAATGGAATGGAATAGAACATAACATATTTTCATCGTTTGGTTAAAAGTTTTATAATGGAATGGAACGGAATGAGAATAAAACGGACAGTTTGATGCTACGTTTCATTCCATCCTAAATAGTAAAAATAAGAAACCTTCGATTTGGAGATTTAGGATGGAACGTAAACTAATAAATACATATTACCTAATATACCCTTAGTAATTTTCTTAATACCAATTATTTCTTCTAACCCTAACCCTCTTTTCTCAAAACTCATTTATTACGGTCCACAAAAATTGTATATAATTTAAAATTTTATTCTTTAATTGTTTGTATATATTTCTATATAAATAAAAATATAAAAAATTATTTTAAAATATAAATCACATATAATAGAATAAAACAAAATGTAATAAAATAAAATTTATTAAATAATT
>JAOTJB010000210.1:42851068-42871899 GCA_027123815.1 Erythroxylum minutifolium
GCATAGCTTTGTATAGAAATCAAAAGGAAAGAAAATAGCCTAAAAGGAGTGGTAAGATGAGTAAAGTCGTAGGTTAACTAGTAATTATTTGAATCCAATTCATTATTTAATTTAAATTTTTAATACATTAAATAATTTTTCTTTGAATTTTTATCTATTAATTAATTTTTATGGTATTATTTAGATTATTACTTATTTTATATTTTATTTATTTATTTATTTGCTTGTTTATTTTTTTATATGAGTCGTTTTGAAATAATCACTCTATTAGTCAGAGGTAAAACTACACACTATTTGACTTTTTATTGAGCTGTTATTGTTGTTGTTATTGCTACAACAAATATTTTAAATTGTAATTAATATATATTTTTAAATAATTGTTAAAAATAAAAATAGAGGCTGAAAAAATTCAACCATTTTATCGAGTTGATTACATATTATGCTGTATTAATATGGGAAAATATTATATGGTATATTAATGGTGATTATTCATGATTTACAAGATTCATATTATAATAAAAAAGAATAATATTTTTAAAAATTAATTAAAATAATAACTATTATATTATAAGAAATATGAGTCATTCATGACTCTTATTTTCAAAATATCAAATCTAATTTATCAATATATGTAGTATTCGAATATATCATGTTTTATTATACTTCTCAATAAAATTTGTAGCTCTTATTTTTAAATATTGTGAATTAGATAGAATTATCGAATATATCTAATAATAAATATTACATTATTTGAATAAATAACTCAATAATTTTAATGATAAATCGATTCGACTTTCTTCAAAACACATAGGCATGGACTCAAACCTCCCATACACCATAAAACCGTGTGCCAACAAGACTATGACAATATTATATATTAAATTTTATTCCATGCACATTCATATACACGCCCCTCTTTTTTTTGTGAGCCTCCTTTTTATTATCCATTTTTTGTTCTCCGATTAGAAAAGTCCTTTCGGAATTTCACTTTATCTCTTTTTCCTGAACTGTCTCTCTGATTCTCTATCAAAGGACTCCAATCAAAGCTAACACTTTCTTCCACTTCTTCCACTTAAAGAAAATGGTGATACCTTCCTCCTTCCCTCCACCAATTTGCCTTAGAATTTATCGCCTCCTTTTCTATCTGTAGATCCCTTTTGTTTCTGATCATCAACACACCCAGATCTTCTCTTTTCCTTGATCATCAGTCCTTCTTGATCTTCCTGATGGGGGCTGGTTTATCAGGTTCTAATCCACAGAATGGAAATTATCATGAAGGGTCTTCTTCTTATTCTTCAAGACAAGGTCTTGATGATGTTCCAGAGAACTGTGTGTCTTCCATTTACATGTACTTGGATCCACCTGAGATATGCAAACTTGCAAGGTTGAACAGGACCTTTCATGGGGCTTCTTTGGCTGATTTTGTGTGGGAAACTAAGTTGCCCTCCAATTATAAGTTTCTGGTGGAGAGAGTTTTGCATGAAACTGCAGAGAATTTGAGCAAGAAAGACATCTTCGCAAGATTTTCTCGACCCAACTGCTTCGATGGCGGTACCAAGGTTTTCCCTTAATTCTCCTTCACTTCATCAAATCTTTACTTATGCGGATCAAATTAAGTCCAACAATCTGGGATCTTGAAGCTTGGAGCTTTACGATACAGATTGCATTGGATTCTTGAGTTAGTTTGATGAGAATAAGCATCATCAGTTAAAGTAATAGATGGTAATTCTTTTTGCAGCAAGTTTGGTTGGACAAGAGCAGCGGGAAGATGAACATGTTGATTTCATATAAGGCGTTGAGAATCACAGCCATTGATGATCGGAGATATTGGAATCATATTTCATCTGAAGAATCCAGGTAAGAGATCTCTCTACCACCTGATTTTGCTTATAGGAAAAGGAAAAAAAAAAGGAATAATGAAGAAATTGACATATTAGGACAAAGGCAACCTTGTTTTTGCATTTTGTTAAAATTCGAGTATAGATTCGTTTCAGTATATGTTTAAAGCAACAACATTCGCAACTCTATATATAGAATATTTGGCTTCTCCATCACCAATATTAATAAGTTAGACTTATATTAATCGAGTTTTGAATCGAATTTAAGTCTGAAGAGATATATACTTGATTTAATAAAAATAATATTTTTAATTTTGGTGTAAACTAATTTTTTTAATTTTCTATTTCTCCGTCCCATGTGTAGATATGTTCACATGAAAAGATATTTAGATCGGGCTATTTATTTACTAAAGCGACCCCTTTAAATGACTTCAGGAAAGTCATGATTCTTCAATAATGGTATATCATCTTGGATTTTAGCTTTGCTTGTGGGTTGACATCAGTATTGAGTAGTCAATGTTAATGAAACTGACTCCAAAATATAATAAGAGATATACTTTAAAGATGTCGTTTTATATTAACATTAAAAAAAAGAGGCTAAAACGACCTCTCTATTGCTTGCTATTGCATTCCTTTTAATTAGGTTTCTTATATGGAATGAAAATGGATCCGGAAAATTATTTGAAGTGGATTTAATTATTAAAATAATATTATCTTAATAATTATAAAATTTAACTTGAAATTAAGAATTTAATTAAGCTCGGTTTAAACTATTATCAACCTTAATCATTCCTTTATGACTATGTTTAGATATGGTCTATCGTATGATGAGTTAAGTGAGAGCATCTAAACATCCATTGGACAGTTCAGGAAATTTTTTCAGAGTCCAATTTGATTTGATCTAAGAAAGTATAATGGTATGACAGAATAATGCAAGGGGGTTGTCTAATCTAATAACAACAAGACAATTTCTTCAAGCCTTAGAGTCTTCTTTATCTAGGTTAAAAAACTGCTACATGCATGCTCTTCGTTTCAGACAAGTCAATCAACTTAATGTAACCAAAGATTACAAATGTCAAGTGGGTTTTTGTTTTTTATCAACATTTTAATGTGGAGTCCAACTTTATAGATTCTGAAGAGGAATAACCGACAAAACTTGAAAGATAGTGTTGTTTATGTATTGGATAACTTGTGGTTTCTGATTTTTTTAAAATATATTTTCAATTTTACGTTTTTTTAATTTTAAAATTAAAAAATCTAAATTATGTTATTTTGAAGTTGATGCCTCTTCTCAACCATAAGTTTAGTCTCATAAATGTCAATTACAAATGATTTTTGGTCGTCTTGTCCATCTCTAACCGCACTTTCGAACTATATTATTCGTCCTTCATGCTACTAAAAACCATCCTAAGTTGTCACCTCATTGTCTCCGATCTGCGAAACGAATTGATTGGAGCAAATTTTGTTTTTGGTTCTTGCATGTCTTTGATGTGCAGGTTCCACAAGATTGCGTATCTTAAACAGACATGGTGGTTTGAAGTAGTTGGTGAATTAGAGTTCGAGTTTCCTCCAGGAACTTATGGCCTGTTCTTCAGGCTCCAGCTTGGAAAAGCTACGAACAAAAGGTTTGGTCGTAGAGTTCGTAACGTCGATCAAGTTCATGGTTGGGACATAAAACCTGTCAGGTTTCAGGTATCAACCTCAAACGGCCAACGTTCCGTATCAGAATGTTACCTGCGGGAACATGAGAACTGGGTTCATTACCATGCTGGAGATTTCGTAGTTGACAACCTTAATAAGCCTGGGAAGATCAAATTTTCAATGATGCAGATCGATTGTACACATACAAAAGGAGGACTGTGCTTGGACTCTGTGTTAATATGTCCTAGTGAGTTCAAGGGGAGGTTGAAGAAGCTACTATAATCTTTTTTCGGGTATTCAGGTCAGACCGAACCGATTAGCTCAGACTTTGTCTGTTGTTTTGACGTCGGACGGACTCACTTGAAGCTGTTATGTTAGCTGCTGTTTTTTATCTAAGGCATATCAGATAATTTCATGCCTATCTGTAGCAAATCAGGAGTATATGTAGTTTTGCAAAAAGAATAAAATAAAATCAGAATGTATAAATAGTGTATAATGAGTGCTCTTTATTTTACCCCTTTAATGGAAAATTAAAAGAGAATTTTTATTTTTTGAGTTAGAACGTGAGATAAAGAAGTTCATGTATTTATGTAAAACAAGTAGGACTTGCAATGAGTCGGGTTAGGCTTAGCTTGTATTGGAGTCCAGGTCTGGCCTGAAAATTGTTCATGTTCGATGCAGTCCAGCTCGAGTCTAAGTTTTGCCTGGTTCGACTTGATTTTTTAATTTTTAATTTAACATAAATATATAAAATGACGTCATTTTTTGCAATATATGTCATGCCTCACTACAAGAAAATTAAAGATTACCGAAGGAAAATTAGCAACAGAAATTATTTCGTAGCAAGTTGGCGATGGAACCTCAACTCCGTCGGTAAAATTGTCGAGAAAATTGACATTTCTCAAAGGAAAAATAATCTGTCAGTAAATGTGGAGGGAATTTTTCCGTGAAACTTTGTTGATAGAATTTCGCAACGAAATAGCAAAATTCAGTGGGAAAATAGACGGCAGTGTTTGGCGAGAGAAACTTTGTCAAAGTATTGGAAGTGTTCTGCTTGTGTTGGTATATATCATATGCTTTTGTTGACATTATACCGATATTTGATTGTTAGAGTTTCAAGTGTTAAAGCTAATAGTGAAATTTGACGTTGTATGCAACAGTTATAAATACAAAACTATTAAACAAGTGTATTATATTAAATACAAAATTTTCTTTTTCGTAGGCCTTATTTTGTGTTGAAGAGCGTCGCTCATCCTACTTCTTTGTAGTTTGTGGTTGTCCATCTATCTAGGTAAGTCATCCAATTAATGTATACCATATGTGTTGCTTTAATATAATGAGTATTTGTGTTTGGGTTTTGTTAAATGCAAAGGAGGTATTGATTTTGTGTTGTTTAGAATATGCTTATAATCAATTATGAGTTTTTATGTTCTTCTTTAATAGTCTAAGTATTTATGTTTAGGTTTTGTTTGAATCATTAATGAGTAGATGTATAGATTACATGAGTATTTACTCTAAGTGAAATGAGTTTGAGATCTTATGGATGATCCAATGCATAATAATGAAATAAAATTTTGTTCTTTACATAATAAACCCCATAGATAAAACTCATAAGAAATTTATGACAATTCTTTGCATAATAAACCTCTAGGACAGTATATAGGCTAGAAACTCATAATGTAGCTCTCATGAGACTTATCGGTGAAAAAATTCTACAAGCCTAGGAGTCACAGCGAAAACTTGCTTTCTCGATTCATATGGTGTAACAACGTCACGTACCATAGTGCTTGTTTAAATTCAAACTTTAGAAATGAACTTGTAGGTGATTAATTCAAACATGAATACTTGAACTTCATTGTGATTAATTCAAACTTAGTATTAACATAAAAAATTTATAAGCTTAATAGACATAGCAATTCTTTGCATAATAAACCCTTAAGACAATATATAGGTTAGAAACCCGTGATGCAGCTCCCATGAGACTTATCGGTGAAAATTTTCATAGGCCTAGGAGTCACAGCGAGAATTTGCTTTCTCGATTCATATGGTGTAACAATGCCATGTACCATATTGCTTATTTAAATTCAAACTTTGGAAATGAACTTATAGGTGATTAATTCAAACATGAATACTTGAAGTTCATTATGATTAATTCAAACTTAGTTTTAATACAAGAAATTCATAGGTTTAATAGACATGAAAATTCTTCGTACAATAAACCCCTAGGACGGTATATAGGTTGAAAACCCATGATACACCTCCCATGAGACTTATCGGTGAAAAATTGCATGAGCCTAAGAGCCACAGCGAGAACTTGCTTTCTCGATTCATATGGTGTAATAATGCTACATACCAAAGTTTTTATTTAAATTCAAACTTTGGAAATGAACTTGTACGTGATTAATTCAAACATGAATACTTGAACTTCATTATGATTAATTAAAACTTAATATTAACATAAGAAATTAATAGGTTTAATAGACATGAAAATTCTTTGCATAAGAAATCCCTAGGACAGTAAATAGGCTGGAAACCCATGATGTAGCTCCCATGAGGCATACCAGGAAAAAACTTCACGAGCCTAGGAGTCGCAACAAGAATTTGTTTCTCGATTCATATGGTATAACAATGTCATATACCATAGTTCTTATTAAATTGAAATGAACTTGTAGGTGATTAATTCAAACATGAACACTTGAACTTCATTGTGATTAATTCAAACTTAGTATTAACATAAGAAACTCATAGGTTTAATAGACATGACAATTCTTTGCATAATAAACCCCTAGGGCTGTATATAGGCTGGAAATCTATGATGCAGCTCCCATGAGGCTTATTGGTGAAAAATTTCCCAAGCCTAAGAGTCACAACGAGAACTTGCTTTCTCGATTCATGTGGTGTAATAATGCCATGTACTATAGCGCTTATTTAAATTCTAACTTTGGAAATGAACTTCTAGGTAATTAATTCAAACATGAATCTTGAATTTTATCGTGATTAATTCAAACTTCGTATTAACATAAGAAATTCATAGGTTTAATAGACATGACAATTCTTTACATAATAAACCTATAGGACAGTATATAGGTTGAAAACCTGTGACGCACCTCCTATGAGGCTTATCGGTGAAAATTTTCACGAGCTTAAGAGTCATAGCAAGAACTTGCTTTCTCAATTCATATGGCGTAACAATACCACAAACTATAGTGCTTGTTTAAATTCAAACTTTGTAAAGGAAATTGTAGGTGATTAATTCAAACATGAATACTTGAACTTTATTGTGATTGCTCGATGTAGTGTTGGATTTAATAAATATATGTACTTTTTTTTACTTCTTAATGTCACTTGTTACTGGACATTGGTTAGCATATTGTTTTATTTGACTGATATATACTCACATATATTGTCTATCAATTAAGTCGTCCAACTTCTGTTCATATTTGGAATATTGTTAGAATAATTGTTGGCTAGATGTATGAATTACAGTTCATTTGTAAGGCTATTATACATTAGAATGTGGTGATTGCCCAATTAATAAGGTGGAATTGGTTGTGATTGAGTTTTCTAATTGTGAACTCATATGGTAGGATAGGTTGGATTTAATTTTTTATTAATCAATGGTTAGAGACTTGTAAAAACCTAGGGAATGTTCTATAAAGTAAATATTAAATGTTTTGTAAACTTAGAGGAAATGAAGGATAAGAACTATCAAATCACTTTTTTAAATAACAGTTTTACAAAAATGAGTAATATTGATAATCTTAGATGTATAGACGATTAACACTCAATGGTTTCGTTAATCTTGAGTTTGTTGAGGGAGTTGAAGCTTTTATTCACTATGCATGTTCTCAACCTGCATATATGGATTGTTGAGGGAGTTGAAGCTTTTATTCACTATGCATGTTCTCAACCTGCATATATGGACGGCCCAAAGATTAGATGTACATGTAAAAAGTGCAAACATCTTTATTTTCTTCCTATTGATGAAGTGAATCTCCATTTGTTAAGAAAAGGCTTTGTTCCAATTTATTTTGAGTGGACATGACATGGGGAGACATTAATTTGTAGCATCTCAAGTTGTAATAAAGTAAACTCTTTAATAAATGTGGATAAGTTTAAAGGGGGACTGGATTTAGAACAAGTAATGTGGGTGTAACTGAAAATCCTTACATCCAAATAGTTTATGATGCAGCTGGTTATACTTTTCAAGAAAATATAGAAAATCTTGAAGAAGAATCAAACCTACATTTAAAACAATTTTTTGACTTACTACAATCAGCTGACCAAGAATTATGGTCAAATTGTGAGACCATGACGCAATTATCTTCAATTTCTTGAACATTGAATATAAAGTTTGAAGAGCATATTTTTGATCAAAATTTTGATAAAATTCTTGCTTGGTATAATGAATCATTACCTCCTGATCATATAATGGTTAAGAATTTTTACATTACGAAGAAGCTTATTAGGGGTCTTGGTTTACCAGTTGAAAAAATTGATTGTTGCAAATTGAGATGTATATTATTTTGGGGAGATGATGTGGAATTACAAGAGTGTAAATTTTGTGGTTAATCTAGGTTCAAACCTAGAAAGCGTACTATGAAATAGAAATTAATACCTTGGAAGCAAATGTATTATTTTCCATTTACTCTGAGACTTCAAAGACTATATGCCTCTGATGTTACTGCATCTCATATGAAATGGCATAATAAATATAAATAGGAAAATGGAATAATGAGTCATCTATTGGATACACTTGTATGGAAACATTTTAATAACACCCATTATAAGTTTGCAGCTGAAAGTTAAAATGTTAGGTTAGGATTGTCGACGGATGGATCCTAACCTTGTGCTCAATCCAACCAACAATATTCATCATGACCAATCATAATTACTTCTTATAATTTGCCTCTATGGATGTGTATGAATAAGGCATATATGTTCTTGGCAGTGATTGTGCCAGGACTTACAAACCCAAAGCATAAAATTGATGTATTCTTACAACTATTGGTATTTGAATTGCGTCATCGTTGGGAATTTGGTGTGGAGACATATGATGTGTCTCTTAAACAAAATTTTTTGTTAAGAGCAGCTTTAATATGGACTATTAGTGATTTCTCAGTATATGTTATGTTGTCTGGATTGAGCACAGTAGAGAAATTAGCTTGTCTTTATTATAACAATAATTCTGATGTGTTTTATCTTCCAAACGGGGCAAAAACATCTTAGTTTGACAACCACAAGAAATTTCTTCCTCTAGATCATCCATTTAGACACAATAAATAAAAGTTCAATAAAAATAGGATGGTATAAGTACCTCCTCCTCCTCACAAAGCTAGTGAAGAGATATTGCAGGAGATTGATGAAGTAAGGTTGCTGAAAGTTACAGAACTTGAAGCTGATGAACTTAATACAAGCATTAGTAAAAACTTTAGTCGGAGAAAACGCAATATCTTTTGAGATTTGCCATATTGGAAAACTAATTTGATACGTCATAATCTAGATGTGATGCATATTGAAAAAAATACTTTTGACAATTTGTTCAATACAATAATGAATATTAAAGGGAGTACAAATGACAATGCAAAATCATAAGTTGATTTGAAAAATTTTTGTAGAAGGAAAGAGATAGATAAAGATCTTCACACCGGTAAATATATGAAAACATGTTACACTTTCGAGAAAAAAGAAAGGAAATTTTATGTGAATGGTTGAAAAGTCTAAAGTTTCCGGTGGTTATGTTTCGAACTTAGTAAGGTATGTGGACATGAGGAAGTATAAATTATTTAGGATGAAAAGTTATGATTTTCATGTGTTTATGCAAAGGCTAATGTCAATTACATTTCGGGAGTTGCTACCAAATAAGGTTTGAGAAGCTATAACGGAATTAAATTTGTTTTTCAAAAGCTTAACATCTTCTAAAATAAAGTTGGCTGAAATAGAAAAACTAGAAAGGAAAATTCTAGTTATCTTGTGCAAATTGGAAGGGATTTTTCCTCCAACCTTCTTTGACTGTATGGAACATCTACCAATAAATTTCACACACAAGGCTAAACTTGTTGGTTCGGTTCAATATCGATGGATGTATTCATTTAAGAGGTAATTTTAGTTAATATTTAAATAAAAGTTATAGCATGTTTTAATCACAGAATTTACATAACCCCATTTTTAATGTAGTTATTTGCATCACTTGAAAAAAAAACATCAAAAACAATGCTAAAGTTGAAGGTTCGATATGTAATGCTTATTTAGTAAAAGAAGCAAGTACATTTTGTTTACATTATTTTAAGCTGCATGTGCACACAAGAGAAAGAAAAGTTCCTCGGAATGATTGTGGGGGAGAAACGGGTGATGTTGATAATAGCTTATCCATTTTCACATATCTAGGTTAAAAACATGGACATTGAATAGGAAGAGTGTTATCAACAGAAGAAATAGAAGCTGCCCAAGGTTACATTTTATTGAATTGTCAAGAGGTTTAACCTTTTGAATAGTAAGTATAAGTTGATTTTGAAATAGATCATTTGAGTTTCCAAAGTTATTGTTGTTCACAACTAAAATACATAATAATGCTTTTAGATTATACGAGCAATGGTTACACGAGGTAATGCCCGAAATGACACAGGATGATATTAATAAAGAAGTTGAAAGATACTTTCCTTGATGCTTCAAGAAATATATAAGTTTCACTTATAATAATTGAAATGGTTGAATTATCATATGAAAGTGATTAGATGACATTATACTATTTAATATGATAAGTAGTTTTTTATGGAGGCCTCAGAAAATCTAATAAAGAACAAGTTCATATCTGATTTTGCGAAAAAGACCTTTATGAATTGTTAAATCGTATCTGGTGTATTTTATTAATGGATATAAATTTCATACAGAATATTATGGTCATAGCATGACAATAGCAAATAGTATGGTTAGCATATAGGGAGAATTGATGGATTACTATGGTAAAATTATTAAGATACTTGAAATTGAGTACCCTACATTGCTAATAAAATGGAGTGTGATATTTAAGTGTGAATGGTTTGATCCAACTCCTAATGTTAAAACAAAAGTGTTCATTCGATACAATCTAATTAAAATCAACCAACGAAGAAGATCTAGACAATTTGAACCTTTCGTGTTGACGACGCAAACGATCTAAGTGTATTATGTCCCTTTTCTCAGCTTATGTCGAGATAAATCAAATTGGTTGGCCGTATGCAAAGTAAAACCTAGAGGTGTTTTTGAATTACATAAAAAAGGAGAAAATAAGAGAATTGAAAGTGAAGCATTTCAAGAAGATGTTTATGAAATAAATGCACGTGTAACATATGACGAGAATGAACCTTTGAACGGTCCAGATAATGAACAAGTTAAAATTTTATCTGGAGAGGATGAGGAGGGCGAGAGACCTGAAGAAGAGCCTGAGTTTGATTTTAATTCTTTGGAAAAAGAAGAAAATGATTTTGATTTACAATTAAGTACTGATAGAGATTAATTTATGTTTGTAATAGAATATTATATGAATAAATATATTATTGCATCAACAATATATTGTTATATATTGTTCTGTTATTGGAAAATTCAACAAACTATGAATTTCAGGTTAAAAATATGCCACTAATGAGAAAATAGGATATGTTGCAGCCAAGGTTCAGTTTACCACGATTTAGAGAAGCCAGTGCATTTTTAGGTGAAGCATCACATTCTACAGATGCTACTACACATCCAGACGAGGCATCACTATCTGTATCTGCTACTATACCATCCAACAGCCCTGCTACACCATCTAGTAGCCCTACACCATCTACCACCCCTATATTGATAGAGATATTAGGGGTAAACGTTGTAGATGAAAAAGGCAACCTGCAGCTTGGAGCTAAGGTGATTGATGGAAGAATGTACATCATAATTGTCAACAATTTGTAAGTAAATTTTTAAAAATTTTGTAATATATGATAATGCCATAGGTTTATACTGAAGTTATAGGTTTTAATTTGACAATGATCTAAAATAACTTATATATTAGGTTAGTTCCGTTTGGAACATACTCAAGAAATATCTCATTCAAGTTTAAGGAAAGGATAGATCTTGAGGATATATATGAAAAAATATCTCTCAGTCGACAAGGAATTTTTATTATCAGGAGTTTGATGTACACAAAATATGTTCTTTAATTTTTTATTTTATCTAAAATTTATACATTAATTAGATAAATATTGTCGTTTATAAGTACTTATTGTATGTTTTTTTTATAAAGAATTTTTTTAGGATCCAAAATTTGATACTGTAATTTATAATGTATGAGAGAGGGGAGCTTGTACGTGTTATAGAGTCTTTCTTGCTTCGATACATAAGAATGGTGTACAACTACCATATACATCTGAAGAAATATGGAGTCGTTGGCAGCAGTATTGGGCATCACCCGAGGCAATATCCATTTCAGAGCACAATTCTGCTAACAGACATGGAGGACCAGACAGAGAGAGCCTATCCGTATACACTAGAGGATCTTTGACCCACCAGGAGCATGCACTTCAACTTGTAAGTATCAAAATTTTACACTGATATTCTGATTTTTGTACTTTGATATATGAAATTTGATTTCAAGGTAATTTGATATATGAAATTTAAAATAAAAATATATGTGCATTATGAAGAATAATAATGTTATAAACATTTAGTGCCATTAATGAATGTGTTGTTGAGTTAAATTTTTTTGTCTGGCAGGAGGTAAATATCATAAAAATAGAGAAAATTCTGCTGAAATTTTTGTAAATTTTAATTCACTTATAACAATTTATTCTAATGCAGGAAAAGTTTATGGGCAGGAAGCCTACACCATGCCAATTCTTTTTACACACTTAACCTTCTTCAACACCCAATGCAAACAAGTTCATGTATGTTAAATCTATACTTTAATATTAATTCTCAAGAAGTATCACTATTAACATAAACAATTATAATGATAGGACCAAATACAAGAAAGCATTGAACAACAATCTTAGAACTTTGAAATTGTTGATGAGAGTCAGGTGTATCTTGATGCAGTGGGTGGTAGGGGCCATCGTGGAAAGATTTTCAAATTAGGACCATTAGTAAGGATGGCAAAAGGGCCCGACCTGCCATATATATTTTTGGCCTGGGTTAATCGAGCCACAAACCGACCATGGTTGGCTCGACTGTTACTTAAAAAATGACGTCGTTTGCGATCGATTTTCTTAAAATATATATATGGTGGGTCGGGTTGGCATGACACACTTGTGGCCCGTCAGGCCACTCAGCCTGTGATCGGGCTGGGCCACGGGCCACGAGCCACGAGCCACAGTGGCCTAGGGTCTGGTCCAGCCGGGCCAGGAGCAGCTTGAGCCTGGCCCAACCCGACCCATTGACATCTCTATTCAGTTGTGACCACATGTTGTTCACAATCCTCCATATTCACTATAGCTGGATCTAGTAGGCAATCCACATCAAATGAGAGAGTCCTCAAGCTTGAGAGCATAATGGAGAGGTTGGCAACTCAGTTGCAACAGTCGATGGAGCACATAGCCCAACTCTATAATGAGATGGATTAATTAAAGGGGAGGGACAATACCTCATCGCAGTAGTCAGAGCATCCACCTTCACCACCTGCATAGATTAGATGAATAAGTGAATGTATTTGATGTTTTGCTACTCTTAAGTTTTTATATAGATTCTTAATTTACAGTTAATTTCAAGATACTTATTTGTGTACATTTTAATTTTTTATTATATTAACAATTAGGATAATGTTTACTTTATATTTATTAATCAATGTTATATTATTTACACAAAATAAATATACAAAAAAATCATAAGATTATGAATAGAAAACTTAGGTAGGAAGTGAGAAATGGTAGTAGAAATTTATCAAAGTTAAATTTTGCGACGGAACAACAATGTTACAAAAAACTCAGGTAGGAAGTGAAAAATGGTAGTAGAAATTTATCAAAGCTAAATTTTGCGACGAAACAACAATATTAGCAATGGAACGATACCTTCCGTCGGTACATTATTGACATAATATACTATCCATCGCTAATTAGCAATAGAATAAATAAATCTATCCGTAAGTTACCTATGGAATATATCATTTCGTTGGTAAAAATTTAGCGACATTTCATGTTTCCGTCGATAAATTTAGCAACAGATTGTTAAATGTCTGTCAGTAACTTTAGCGACGAACATGCGATTTACCGTCGGTAAATTCACTGACAGAATATTGAAATTCTGTCCGCAAGGTACCGACATAATACTATAAATCCGTCGGCAAATTTTCTTTAATTTACAATGAGGATCCAAAATTCCATCGTTAATGCTACCGATGGGTTCACAAACTTCCATCTCTAAATTTATCAACGGTCGTTTCTTTGACGTTTCTTTTCATTGATAATTTCCGTCACTAAATTTGTTTCCTGATGGAAAAGCTTTATTTTCTGTTAGTAATTTTCGTCGCAAAAATCTGTTTTTCTTGTAGTAATCATTATAAGAAAATCTATAAACACATAAGTAATATTCTATTTGAGATTTTCATAGTTGAGTTAGTTCAGTGAACTTATTCTTTAATAAGCACTCATACATTAGTTTAATTATCTTGATACTTTAAATGATAAGATCAATTACTTTTTTTATAAGAAAGAAACATAATATGTGCTAATTTCACCGTTTCATTGATATTCTGTCTTAATGAAACCACAACTAGGAACAATTTAAGAATAATACATAAATGCAAATTGAATCTCATAATTATTATCTGATGATAATTTCAGTTACACATTATTTATTTAAAAGATTTTACATTTAATATTAAAACATCAAATGTAATTAACAGAACACATAAAGCTAAAGAATACCTATATTAATTAAATAATAATGTTATACATAAGATTACAACCAACGGATTGGCTACAATGACATAAACTAACAGAATATTCATCTAATCTTAGTTCAGTTCAAACTGAAATTGCATGATGCTAACAAATAAAACAAAATCTCAATTAAATAACAAAAATTCAATTAGACTCAATTCACTGGCTAATTTAATCTGTCAAATTTATTCTAATTACTGTTCAGTAAGAATCCGCACTAGAAGTTGCCCAACTCAACACCTAAATTTGGGTTATAACATGTTTAGTTTCATCACCTACAGAGAGAGAGAATGTTGAATTTGCAATTCTGTTGCCGTACTGCACACTTACTTTATATTCACCTAAAAAGCCAATAAAGCTATATGAGCCTTGGCCATCACTTTGACCTCTCAAGTTCCCAGTTCTCCAACTTCTCAGTAACTTTTCAACCACATCACCAGCAGGCAGGTTTTTAAGATTGTTGTCCGTAAGACACATTTGGTAACACCCATAAGGATGGAGTGCTGTCCAAAGTATAATCCCATTAACTGCAGGATGCGAGAAGCCTTCTCTTAATACTTGATCAAGATATATTGCCTGCATAAGATATTGTAAGGAACAATCACTTGATATGAATAAATAAATGTTGTATGTCATTATCATAATAGAATGTGTGTGGTATGGTGACCTGAGTTTTATGATCAAATTGGTTGCTGATATCAACTTCTGTGAGCCAAATAGGAAGCTTTAGAGTAGCCAACTTGTCCAGGATTGCTCTCATTAGAGGAAGATTAGGTGTGGAAAAATGGCTTTCCAAGCCAATCCCATTCATTGATACTCCTTTGTGTTTAAGTTCTTTTATCCTCGAAATGTATATGTCTACCGTGGAATTAGGATCGCTGCAAGTCTCAATCACATTGAACTCATTCAAAAACAAGGTTGCTAAAGGATCTGATTTCTGTGCTGTCAAGTAGAAGTGTAAGGTTGCATCAGGACCGAGCCGTTGCTCATAGAAATCAAAATGCAACATTTCGTTGCTAACATCCCAATGTATGAACTGTTCTTTGTATTTGTTCATCAGGCTTTGTATTCTTGAGTTCACAGCCGATTTCAGGGCAGTGCCCGTTAGATTTTTCACCCATGCTGGACTATATTTGGGGTCTTCCCAGAATATGTTATGGCCCCTAGCAACTATTCTGTTGGCTTGAACAAATTCCAACATTTGGTCTGACACGCTGTAATTGACCTTCCCTTGCTCAGGCTCTGTGGCGTACCATTTGAGCTCATTTTCGAAAACAGCTGCATTGAATCGATCGACAAACCATTTCTGGAGGGGCAAAAAAAAAAGAAACTATTTCAATTATCTGCAAAGGGGCCGTTTCACCTTTTATTAGATCTTTATTGTCTAGGATTTGTTGCAAATGCTCGTGACGGATTACTAGTACGTTTAAGCTTACCTGGTACGCCTGATTTCCAAGAATGGTATTTGCTATTGCTGATCCAAATGGGAAATCCTTTGAGATTTGTTGTATCGTAATGGTTGCATCTTTGACAGCTTCTCCCTTGCTATCAATCACATGAATCATCACAGCGCGCTGCCTTAGCTGAAAAAACATGTAACTACTGTGTCAGTATTGTTGATCAATTTAATCATTTCAAGTAAAAACAGAATCTTTAACACTCAAAAGGCTCTTCTCATCCATTCCTAGTATAAAATTGCTGAGTATCTAACAATATTACGTAATTTATATGGCAGCATCAGCATATATTTCAGAAACAAAGATGAAAATAAAATGGTACCATAATTTACTTTTTCAATTAAGTGATTCTGACTTTTTCTCCATTGCTTCTCAGTGAATCGCTGTAATGAAGTGCTTGCTGTTTCAACGTCAATGTTCTTGCCTGTTGAACTCTGTGTAATCAATACAATGGGAAAAGAGATTCAAGCAGGTCTTGTGCAATCAAATACTTTGAGGCAAAGACGTGTAACGGGACAACTCTTCCTGTTCCTTAAGTTCCTTCTACTTCAGATCAGTTCAACGAAGTCTGACCCTGGGGTTTCTAAAAATGTACAGGGTTTTCGCTTCGGGAATAGTATTGTCTTATCTCTGAACTTGTTCATGTCAGGACCCATGTTATTTCGGATCATAAGATAGCATACGAAAATGATGACTACTGATTTACCTTGAAGCTTATTGTTGATGATTTTGAAGGTGAATGAAGGATGAATCCACCCTTAAGAAATGACCAGCATCCATGCTTGGCCAAAACAGTCCCCACACATTCAGATGTATTACCGTCTGTGGATAGGATTGCTGTTACCATAGTTGATTCTACTCCATCTATCTTCACCCAGGCTGTTTTTACCAAGTTTTTATGTAACATATCAGTACACTTCCAAGCAAATCTATTTCCCGAGGGGCATTATGAATAAAATTTGAAGCAAAGTTCACAGCTTATGCAGCTAAGGAAGCGGACATATTTCCACGAAGCACAATCAGGATTTAATTTTTTTTTTTACCGTTTATCTAATTTGTGAGTCCTGTAATCGGATTGATGGACAACAGGTAAATATTTCTTAGAAGGTGGGGAAGCTCTTTTCTAGTGAAAACAGTAACTGATTCTTAGAATGAAACCAAACGCTGGTTAATCTAATCAGTATCATATAAACCTCATGCGGCTTTTGCTTTGGCTATTGCCACAAAGTTGGAAGTCTGAATTCTGAAGCCCCGTAAGGAGCTCAAGTTTATATGTAACTTCACAAAGAAGAAGAGAAGAAGAAGAAGATTGAGAACTCAACTGGATAAAGAGTAAATCCCTTCGCTGAGATTGTGCAATGAAATAACTAGTCTTTGAGAATGTGAAAACTGGCTAATGCTGCGTGGAGGTTGATCTTTCAGAATTCCTCCATTATAAAGTGCCTCTTCTGGTTGTGCTTTACACTGAAAATGAACCACACGGCGGTGTCATATGGAAGCTATAACCAATAGTTTAGTGAACTCAAAAGCAGGACATTCTAACAGTACTACGTATCATCAAAACAACTCTGGAAATAGAAGTTTGAGCCTGAAAATGTATTGATATCACTTGGACGGATCCCAGGCCTAGTTACCTCTGTGTAAGCTGTGTGGTCGTAGCCAGGTCCATCTGCAGTAATGAAACAAGTCATCAAAACTTGATAATAAACAAAAAAGACCAACCATCTGTGTTAATGAGAGATGCTACCATGAGGAGCAGCCAAGGAAAGCATCACAAGGAGACTGAAAACCAGGAAAACCATGACGAAAGAATGTTGCATGAAGTGCTTGCTGTTGTTGTTGGTCCCAAGAAACATCTTGTTCACCAATGGAATAAGGCCCATCACAAGTTTGCTTCTTTTTCCCTCTGTATTTGCTTGCTTATGGACTACAAAGAGTGGTGGTAGAGAACTAAGATGTGTTATTAAGGACTGAAGAGGAGACATGGGTTCACAAGGGAAACAGTGCAGGTTGAGGGACCCCTCATGCTGCTGAGGGAGAGGTCCATGTGAACTTTAGAGGCACTTACCGACCAACCCCATATATACATTTCTCATCTCTTTTGATACTCTTTCTCGACTTATCTTTTGCTTAAGATTTCCTTTGCTTTTTAGTAGCATCATTTGGTCATGAACTCCATAGTACGTACGTCAAAGGCACAAATTCCGTTATTTGGCTTTTAGCAGGGATTTGATTAATTAGTACTCTTTGAATTGACGACGATTAAGGATCAGGTATCAAATCATTATGTATATCACATTTACAACGCTTAGTTGCAGATACTGTAAACTCTCACTTCATTATACGATTATGCATAATCTCAAACATATATAATTCTCGCATATAAAGTAGTCGTACCTTGATCCATAAAGCCGTTTGATGTCGATACTAAAATCAGGCTTTTCATATTCTCTTCTATGTTTCTATTCTTTTCCTTGCTTTATCACTTTTGTCTCTTATATGATGATTATTAACAAAAGCAACTTAAAAGGCAAGAATAAAACCAAAAGAGGTGACATTTATAAGTGGTTTTTGAAAAAATACCCATCATGTCGAAATTAAGCGTTATAAACATTTATTACATGAGACATTAATAATCTAACATTCTCCTACTTGGTTCATGTAACATTGTCATCTTCATAAGTCATTTAAATTTAATGTGCACTGAATACATCATTCATCATAATCAAGAGTTAGAACTAACGTAAGTTATGGCGGTTTTATGTGATTTAAACAATATATTCCCTTCCATGTACTACAAAGTTAGTTTTCTCCACGAAATGATCAATAAATGGGAAACAAATAACTGATCAAAAAATAATATCTATTCAAGACAAAATTGTTATCATCATTCCATTCAATTCAGGATACCGATAGTTGTGCATTAGTTTATGTTTTTCTAAGTAATTGACTTGTGTTTCTTACATAATAGTTGATTATTGTTGTAGTTTATGATTCATTTTGTATGTTTTCATTTAGTTTGATTTTTATTGTTGTTCTTTTATGTTTGATGTTAATTTAGGATAAGAATTGATTATTTTTATATAGGAAGGAAGATTGAGCAATTTAGAGATTGAGCTAGAGATCAAAGAGGAGAAGAGAAGAGGAGACATTCTGTTGCAAGATCCCACGATCTTGGGAATCATGCTAATTCCCATGATCGTGGGAAAAGAGCCTTCTTGAGTGAAGAATAGAAGTTTTGAGTCTTAAGGAAGGTGAAGATTCAAGGATTTTCAAAAACAATTCGGAAAATACTACATCAACATCAAAAATTCAAGATTTTGGCAAAGAAGAGAAGGAGTTTTCTCATTCAATTTTCTGTCAATTTTATCTCTTCTAATCTTTGTAGAATGGAATATTTCTGTGTTGTTGATGTTATGGAGACCATGAATGGCTAATTTATTTTTAGAGATTGCTTTTGAACTATTTTTGTTAAACTCCTATTTTATTGAATTGAATAAAAGTTGACTTTGATGATTTATTTTATTTCTATCTTGCAATAAATCGAAAGAGTGAGTAAGGTTATTTGTGTAGGATTGTACATGAGAGTTGGCAACCTATAGACTTGCAATCATCATATTAATTGATTAGTTTGAAGAGAAATCTCGGCTAATTCAATTGATTACCTATAGGATAGTTTAATAACTAGTTAAATTGGTGGAGTAATTGGGTAGGTTGAGAGATCGTTCAATTGACTTCATTTAATTTGATTAGGGACAATTAATTATACCTTGAGAGAGGGTCGTTAAAATATTTGAAAATCTTAGGTGAGACACAATTCCATTAATAAAATAGGAGGGAGACAAAATAGGGAGAAAGTGATCTCTAATTACTAGATTCTTGAATTCCAATTTTCTACATTTTGGTCTTGTTTATTTTTTATTATTAGTCTTTCAATTTTAATTTAATTTTTCAGATTATTTTCATTAAACAATTTCGTTTCTTAAACAAAGTTTGATCTGAATTAAGTGGTATCTGGGAATCAGTCCCTGTGGGCTCAATATCCATTTTCTAATTACAAGTCACGACCCGTATACTTGTGATTTTTTAGCATAAAACGAGTAGATTATTTTGGAAAATTCACCTAATAAGTTTTTGACGTCGTTGCTAGGGATTATGTATTTAACATCTTGTTTAATTTAGATTACTTTAATTTAAGAGTTTTTAATACTTTTTCTTGTGTATGTACAGGTGCATGAACACAAGGAGTACGCGAAGAGTGACAAAAGTTTATGGAGACGAGTTTCTTGACATTAAAGAGTGAAACGTCTAAATTTTACATAGAGAGAGATGGCTAAAGAAGGAGAGCAAGGAGGAGCTAAGAGGACACTGATAAACTTTATGAGGCCAAGATTTAGTCCTCAAGGAGCTGCAAGGTCAGTGGTTCAAGCCAATAATTTCAAGATAAAGTGGACACTCCTCAACATATTGCATAATAGTGTGCAATTCTATGGGCTATCCAACAAAGATCTGAATGCCCATATCGCCAATTTTTTAGAGATTTGCAACATTTTCAGTTCAACAGAATGTCCAATGATGCAGTTAAGCTGAGATTGTTTTCTTTCACATAGAAAGATCGAGTCAAGGCGTGGTACAACTCGTTGAATTCTAGGAAGATTTCTACTCGGTAGCAACTTGCCTAATCATTCCTCATGAAGTACTTTATGTTGACCAAAACGACGAGGATCATCAAGGAAATCATGAATTTCCAGTAGAACGATGGAGAATCTCTCTTTGAAGCTTGGGAGAGATTTAAAGAACTGCAAAGAAGTTGTCCTCACCATAATCTCCCGAGGAAGTTCCTGCTGCAGACGTTTTACAATGGCGTGAATCTGAGCAGGAGAGGAACTATAGATGCAGCCGCTGGAGGTTCATTAGTGAGGAAGACTGTGGAAGCAGCTTATGACCTTTTAGAGGAGTTTACGAGCAATAGTTACATGTGGTCTAGCGAGAGGAGTAGACAGGGGTAG
>JAOTJB010000210.1:42918688-42937762 GCA_027123815.1 Erythroxylum minutifolium
GGAATAATACGAAAATGCAATTTGAATCTCATAATTATAATCACATTATAATTTCTAATTGCATAACAATTATTCCAAGGATTTTATCTTTATGATTAATAATTAAATAATTAAAAATACACAGAGATAAATAATGCCTTTTGTTGAATAAAGCAATTTTTATACAATTAAATGTACAACCAAAATTGGCTGTAAAGGCATAAACCAACAGTTAAATCCCTTACCACTTCAGTATTAACCAGTTAATGGAAATTAAAGACGACAGAGCTCCTCGCTAGTTTTCTTTGACTTATAGCTTTTATTTTTCGGTTGGAATAAGTTGGGTATCAGTGAATCACTTGATCAACATCATAATTAATAAAAATATTATTTTTATAATATAAATTTTTTTATTTAATGATAATAATCAATTAAAATTATTTACTAATATTAAATTTGTATATGGCATCTTCCATGAATAAGTATGAAAATATAGACCATTTGTCACAAATTTGGATGGAATAATGTTGCTTTTCATTTTTTCCCAATTTACCTTAATATATAAAGAAGAAAAATCTATTCATTGCAATATTTCATGAGTATGTGGGAGAAGTTGTATAGGACAAAGTGAACACTGTCAATATTGTGATTCTCGTTGACTCGCATTTCATTGTTTCTCATTTAAAGAAACGAAAAGAAGTTCATAAATTTCATATAAAATTTGAATTAAATCTCTTAATTATCTTTTTTTAAAATAAGGTTGGCAATTGGTCAGGTTGGGCTCGAGCTACCTATGACTCAAATATAATTCAAATTTATCAATCTTAATTCAAGTTCAATCTTACAACGAAATTCATCATATTTGAAGATCGATTCAACTGGGTCAAGCCTAAAAATTAAAAACAAAAAATGATTAAAAACAAGTGAATGAAGAATCAGTTTAAAGATAAATGCATGTTTGTAGTGCTGAACATAGAATAACTATTATAAATGAAATTGATTTTTAAAATTTTGTAAGAAATTTAAACAAGTAGTTAAATATTCAAATATTAATCAATTTGGCTAATTTAAGATTTATTTTAAAGCTTTATGTGTTTTATTTAAGCGAGTCTAACATTGAGTCATCTAGAGTTACATAAAAAGAGTTAAGGTGAAATAAAGACATAATTGTTAGTTTTTTAATGCAAAATTTATTATAATATTGAAAATATTTCTCTCTTTGTATTTTATCATTAAGGTCCTTTAAGTTGGTTATTCTAGAATTCTCCATTGGTACTATAAATAGCCATATAATGCTTATACAAGAGAGGAAAATTGAAAAATTTATTTGTAAGAATAGTGTTATTTCATTATGTGAAATGTGTAAGTATTTGTCAGTATTTTATTCTTTTTCCAACAAAGTGATATCAAAGCCAATTATCTCATCAAAAGAAGCCTCCTTTTCTTTTTACTATATATTCACAACTCACCAAACTCAACTATGAAAATTAGGCACTTAGGATGAAGGCCATTTTCAATTTATAAGACATATGAGATAATATTCAACAAAAGCTATGTGGAGTCTTAAACTGAGGAAAGCTTGACTTAAGCTCAAAAAGAAGACTTGGAGAAACAAAAGAAGAAACATAATGTACTTACTGTCATTTATCAAGGTTTAGATGAAGAAATGTTTGAGAAAATAGCTAATAAAACCACATTAATGAAGGTGTGGGAAACTCCAGAAAATTCAGTTATGGGAGTTGACAAGGTGAAGAAGGTACAACTTCAAACTCTAAACACCAAATTTGTGACACTTTTAATGAACAGTGGCCAATTCATTTTAGAGTACTTTATAATAGTCATAGGAGTGGTAAACCAAATGAAGATGCTTGGTGAAACTATATAAGATGTTCAATTCTAGATAAGGTCTTACGATCTCCTAGCTCTAGCAACACACCAAACTTCATAGCATTCCAGTCCCACGCTTTGAACCAATTCCTATCCCTACGTTCCACAGTAACAACCACCATCTACTAGTATTTTATTAATGTTATATTATTTAAACCTAATTAATTATTTTTAGTTGTTTTAATTTTAATTTTAGTTATTACTAGGTTGTTTTAATTTTTTCTGAATTAGATTTTTGTTTATAATTTTTATAATTATGGGACGTTCCAAAGACATTACTTTGACAGTAGCAAAAGGGAAGTCTAAGGTGAATCTTATTGTAAAAAATCAAGTTGTCACAAGACCTCCCCCAATTACCAATAGGAAGTGTGCTTGCGTAAGGAAAAACACATCAGTCTTGACACCAACTGAATCAAACTTGCGCGAATATCTCACTTTCAACTCTAAAGAAAGAAAACAACAATACGCTAGTCTCAAACCTAACATATTAATGCCAGTAAGTATATATGTACACTACCCATCTTTAGATGAATTGCATATTAAAGAAAAATTAGATGATTTGCTTACTGATATGAGTTGGAGATATTTTGTGTTGATTCGTTGTTCGATATTTATTGAATTAACTAGGTAATTTTATGCTACCTTCAAATTTTATAAACTGGATAATTTTACTTTCTGTAGTCCTAATGTGATACAGTATAGATTATTGGGTGTTGAATTAGATAGAGCATCATTGATTTTAATTTGGCTTTAGGTTTGATAGATGAGGAATATGCTAATTCGACTCAATACAAAGAATTTGTTTTAACATGGTGATTTTAATTATTTTAGAGTATGGAAATCAATGTCTTTTGACTCATCAGTTTATCATCCAAGTAAATCTAAGGATAGTAATCTTAATGAGCTTGAATCGATTTATATGCAGTGATTTTTGGCTTTTAATTATTCAAGAAGGAAGGTCATGACATTTACTTACACTAAAGTTGAGTTGTTCTTTATTTGGTGTATAGTAAACAAAGTACATGATAGTTTGGATGCTTAGTTGGCAATTCAGTTTAATACTGTTATCTCTTTTTAACAAGAATTTTTGTCTTGGTTTCATTATTACTCATCTCGCTTTTAATCTCAATCTATTTGATATTAATGACACGGATATGCATATCACTTATAAAATTGAACCGTTGGATAAGGCTTGTTTAAGCAGGGTGTAGTTACTCGAGTAATAAAGGAGAACATTTTGTTTTATACCATGTGATCCCCTCTAGAGAGGTTCATCATCAACATATTTTAAGAGGATCGTGATGTTCTATCACATATGTATCTTCTGGCTCCACTAATCCTACATGAGCATCATTCTCAACTGGAGAGATTGAAATGTAAAATTTCTAAACTGGAGAACAATTTGGATCCTCTGTTCCAATTCATGGGGGTGATACCTCCATGTCTACTGAAAACATAGTACATCTCATTTTAGATGCTCACAACTCAGAGGGAAGTCTTGTACTAAGTGCTTGATTTTATGTTAATTATTTTTGTGGCATGTGAACATCCTAAATATATGATTTAGGTGGGGCAAAAAGAAAATATATACTATAATGAACTCTATGATTTGTGTTTGAACTTATGAATACAATGGTTCATATGTTGATTATTCCTTATAATAGCTTCAAAATTTTCTACTTGTTGTTTAGAAATAATCCCTAAGTTATGATACATTTTGGTTTAAGTTATAATGCATGAAAGAGACAACCATGATTAGTGTTTTTTATTAAATTGCTTTAAGTATCTCATTGGTTTTTTTTGAATTAAAGTGTCTAAGACTTTATGCATTTTGACACTTATGTAAGCTTTGAGCCTAAAAGCATTCATCACATTTGTGCTAATACAATTATTTTTGTTGTATGATATCAAACATATGTTGTTTACGCTAGAACTTGCTTTTGAATGCATGTTGATATCACATTTTTTATAAATTTATGTATAAAGATAATAAAGGCACTTAGGATAACCATTTTTGACTTAAATAGGCATACCTTAATTTTTACCCCTAAAAAACCATTTTGAGCCTTTCTTTTCTTAAATGCTAACCTTGTTGCAAGCCACTTTTACCCTTGTTTTTAATATCCTTAATAATTTTGAAACCCTAAATTGAAGAATTTTATCAAGCTTATTTGTATAGGATTTTGACTATTTTCATGAAATGTAAATTAGTTGATTCAAATTACATTATTTTGATTTTTCAAGAGAAGTACAAAAAAGAGAAATATCCTCTTTGATATTTTTATAGAAAAAAGAAAAAATACATAAAAGGAGAAAAATATTAAAAAAAGATGAGTTGATTGAAAGGATGCTATTTTAATCAATTGAGTTTTGGACTGATTCAAGTTGAAACTTGTATGAATAACTTTGTATGATTTCCTTCAATATCTTTAACCTTTTTTTTGGTCATACCTTACGTAAGACACATTACAACTATTATCAAATCCCTTTAATTTAAGCATTAGGTTCATATTTGTTAAGTGGTGGAGAAATGATTTATAAGCAAGCTTATTGAAATAACTTGCTATACTTTGAGTTGATCACCTTGAGTGTATAAAGTGAAATCTATAAGAGGGTGTCAAGTCTTGTTTCATTTTATTTTAATGGTTATTGATGAGATGTTATATTTTCATTCTAACATTTTGTCCTATTAATGCTTGTTCTCTCAATTGTTATTTTATCCTAAACCTTTAATATGTATTAGCGTTTGTGATATTTTTAGATTACATGAAAGAAAAAGAGAGGTTGTTATGAAGATGATTGATGTATTGAATTGATATATGTTGGATGACAGGCATGAGTCTAATGAGAGGGAATTTGATAAGGTGTTATTTAGTTATCTTAATTGAAATTATCTCTTTTATTTTGACAATTTTTTGGTGCTTAAATAGGAAAATTAATATTTGTTTTGTTTTAGGAGATAAGAAGTCGAGATTGCATCAAATTGGAGCATTATTAGTCAAAAATCACAAATTTTTGGAAAAAGTAGACATATTACTACAGTGGAAAAGTCGAGATCACACCTAATTCTAGATTCACTTCAAAAGTTGGAATTCAATTAAGAACTTATTCCCATCCCATCTCTATTATGTAGGGATTTGTATTTGTTTAGATAGAGACCTTTGCAAGATAGAAGTAGATTAGGCCTTGAGTAGGAAAAGAAGACAAAAACATGTCTAACACCTTCTCCATAATTCTCTTTTCATTTCTTTGCAATTTTTGCTCAATATTTCATCTTTTCTTCTATTTTTGGTATTGGAACTAAAGTCATATGTGGCTAAATCTAAAAATTCTGATTTTAAGGGGATTTAAAACTTTAGTTGTGACCTTGTGAGGTTTTGTTCTAAACTTAGATTCATGTTTTAATTCAAGTATTTTTTTATTTTATGTTCTTATATTTCATGAATAATTAATATTGATTGATCTAACACATTATTTGATGTTAATTATTCTATAGCTATTTATGAACTCAGTGATTGATAACTGTCATGAACGATTGGTACAAGTAGCAAATATGTAATTTATTAATTTACATATTTAACTTACGAAAATAAGAAAAGTAAATTAAATGATTGTAGTTATCTCAATTATTTAAATTGTAGTTATCTAAATTATTTAATTTAGGATTTAGTCTTTTTCACTAAGCTTATTGCTATCATTTAATTGATATGGAATAATATCATAACCAATCAATTGATGGTAATTTTTGGTTTGAATATTGGGTTTGAATCAATTAATTTAGAAAATTTTGAGACTTATTATGACTATTCTAATATGTTTCAGACTAACAACTTGAATTATGAAAATTATTCTTTTTAGACCAGTGATCAATATTATCAATAGATGAGATCTTCCCTTGAATCGAAGTTAATTATCATTGAATTTCTCACTTTATACTTAGTTGATTTATTTTGATTCCTTATTAATTTTAATTAATTGTTTAATTAATCATAACCCTCCCAATTTATTTTGTTAATTGAAATTAATAAACTAGTTTTTTTTAGTTCTCTTAGGATGAAGTATATCAAAAAATTGATTCACCTGGGAATAATTTAGCACTCAAAATTGAAGATGAGAACATATCATCATTTTATAAGAGAGATGATGATCCTAATATTTTATAAACAACCAAAGTATATAACAATCTTGTCGTAGAAAGGGATGAAGACTATTTTAAGGATAAATTATATGATAACGATGATACTTTGGCTGAATATAATACTAATGAAGAGTTGGATCATAATGTGACTAATGATGATGATTTTGAACTTGATTATGATGATTGAATATATCTTAAAAGTACTCCTATTACCTTATTATAATATCGTCAATATTTAACTTCGTAATGTTAATATTCGGATTTAGTTGCGTAAGTTTTTACATATTGACATGTTTTTGTTGTTTAACTTTATTAATAATATTGGTTTTTCTTTATTATATTTCACATATATGATGTTTATTTCTTCAATATGTTGTTTATTTTTTTATAGGTATCCAACATTAGGACACTTGATAGAAATAAAGCAATGATGGTGGATTTTAGAGGACTACTACAACAAAGTAATGTGCAAATTAAACCAAATCAATGCATTGATGGTACAAATTCAATTTTTAGACACTAACAACATTCTACCTCAAACAACTAAATATCTAGTTATGTAGGCTTAAAATTTCTCTATGCCTTCAATTATACATATACTTTTATACATACATATACATACATACATAACTATATATATATGGTTTAAACATTTTCTTATCATTTACATTTATTATCAAATGAAACAAGGTATCTTCTAGTACAAAGCCAAATGTAGTGATGTTTAAGTTCTACCAAATCAGTCAATTGAATATAGAAATTGAAATCTTAATGACAATAACATTTTGAATTGTAATGCTAATATTATTGCCAATGTGACTAATTAACAATGAGATACTTTTTTCAATCCTACACACTACAAAGGCTATGAGTTTGAAGACTGGTGCTAGTTATTGTTTATGGATATATAATATGAGGTATGAATATTTGAACTTTAATTAACTTAAAGCTTTGGGAGAAAAGAAGATGGTAAGAGGCATTCAAGTATAGTTCGTCTTAAATAACTATATGAGGCATGCATACTTGAAAAGCATTCAAGGAAAAATATTCTAAACTAGTCAAGTTCAAGAGCTACAAAGCCACTCCAACTTGTTCATGTAAATGTTTACAATCCCATCAATTCATCTTTTGGTAAAATCTCTTACTTTATTCTCTTTATTGACAATTATAATATAATGACATGAGTGAACTTTTTGACATACAAGTCTAAAGCTTTTTAAATGTTTAAAAAGTTTAAAGAATTGGTTGAAAAAGAAATTGGTTATAAGATTAAAGCTTTAAGAAATAATATAAGTGTAGAATTTACTTTTAATGAATTTAAGAGTTTTTGTAAGCTACATGAAACTTGTCCTTTTATAGTACCTAGATCTTCCCTATAAAATAGAGTAGTTGAAAGAAAGAATCAAACAATTTTAAATATAGAGAGAACTATATTGAAAAGCAAGATGATGCCTAAGAATCAAACAATTTTAAATATAGAGAGAACTGTATTGAAAAACAAGATGATGCCTAAGGAATTTTGGGGGTGAAGTAGTTGCATATGTGTTTATCTTTCAAATCATAGTTATACAAAGAGCTTGAAATATGTCACTCCATAAGAAGTCTAGAATGTAGTGAAGCCTTCTTAATGACATTTAAGAGTGTTTGAATCTATTGCATATGTTCATATTCTAGAGCAAGAAAGTCCAAACTTGAAAACCAACGTAAGAAGTTTGTATTTCAAATGGATATATATGGTTTCTTTTTATATTTTGAAGATCAAAAAGGAAAAGTAGATTGTTTAAGAAGTTGAAAATGATTTTTCTCTACTAACCTCACCAACCCCGTCGTCTTAAGTATCACCATCCACATATTTACCTATTAACTGTGGGACCTTGAAAATATTAAAAACTTAACACATTTTATGATAATCCTAACTTATTTTGTCTACTTAAAGATATTGAACTTTTAAATTTGAAGATGTCTATAGCAATGGGAAGTGGATTCATACAATGTGAAGAAATTTAAGCTATCAAAAGGAATGATATATCGGACATATTTCTCATCCTAGAAGTCATCATGCCATTATAATCAAATGAGTTTACAAAATCAAGAAAAATGCCAAAGGTGAAGTAGACCGATATAAGGTAAAGCTTATTGTCAAAAGACACAAGCTAAAGTAAGGCAATAATTATAAAGATATAATCATTTATGTGACTCTCTTAAAAATAGTATTATGAAGATGTTCTTATTTCCCAAAATTATTGAAGGATTCATGAATTAGATGTCAAGTCTAATTTCCTTAATGGATATCTAGATGAAATCTAGTTGGATATTTGGTTGAAGGCTAAAAAAAATAAAATATTCAAGTTAAAGAAAGCATTATATAACTTAAACCAGTGCCAAGAGCTTAGAATAGTCAAATCAATTATTATTTATAAGATAATGGTTTTACAAGATGCTTACATAACTATGCTCTTTATATTAAAAAGTATAAAGATAATTTATTATTTATTAGGATCTATATGTATGATATTATTTTCACAAGCAACAACCTATAAATGTTTGAAGAGTTCAAAGATTCCATGACTTAAGAGTATGAAATAAGTGACATGAGATTGATGTCTTAATAATTAGAGATCAAGATGAAGTAAATGAAGGACGAAATTTTTATCACTAAAGAAGGTTATGTTCAGAAGGTGCTTAAGAAGTTGAAGATGTTAGACAGTAAGTTGGTTGACATTCTTATGAAGTTTAGAATAGAACTAATTTTGATGGACAAAAAGGTGTAGATTGAACTTTGTTAAAAAGTCTTGTAAGAAGCTTAAGGTACTTAACTTGCACAAGACTAGATATCTTATTTATAGTTGGAATTATTAGTCATTTGTGAAGATATCGTCTAAAGTTAACTTGAACACAATTAAGATAATTCTTCGATATCTTAAAGACATAATTGACTATAACATGTTTTCCTCATTTTTCAAAAACTTTAATCTAATAGATTTTATAATAGTGATTTTGCCAAAGATTTTAATGATATAAAACGTACCAATGGTTGGCTTTTTCTTAAAACATAATGCGATCTCTTGGTGTTCAAAGAAACCATCCATAGTCATACTCTTTATTTGTGAATCATAATATGATGTAGCTACTTCATGTACTTATCAAGCTATTTGGTTATAAAGGCCACTGAAAGAGTTTCATTTAGAGTAAATTGAATTAACAAAAATCATGATTAACAATAAACTTGGTCAAGCTTTAACAAAGAATCCACTATTCCATGATAAAAGAAATCATATTGATATAAAGATAGATTTTATTCGAGAATGTATTGTTAAGAAGGAGATTAACTTGGAGTTTGTGAAGTCTCTTGCTCAAGTTATTGTCATTTTCTCTAAGTTCTTCAAGAATGATATTTTTAAAAAATTATAGATAATACTTGTAATTATAAAAAAGTTAAGTTTATAAAGGGGTGTCATAAATAAACTTGACTTTTGAAATTCTAAATCAAATTTGAAGTAGTTAAATGGTCAATCTTCATCAATTCATCTTATTTAAATTTCTGTTAGAAGTTTTATGTGTTTAATTTAACATTAAGTCATTTAGAGTTATTTAAAGAGATTTATGGTAAAATAAAGACAAAATGGTTAATTTTTTATTATTTAAATTTTATTATGTCATTGCTAAGATTTCTCTTTTACTATTCTATGTTTAAGTGAGTTTAAGTTGGTTAGTCTAAAATTCTTTATTGGCTAAACGTGTAAGCATACGTGAGTACTTAACTTTTTAACAATAAATTTATAAAGCCAATGGCCATATCAGAGCCAGGATCACCTATATAAGAAGTGATCTTGAAGATTAATCATTGCAAGTGATGGCTTGTGGGATATTTTGTGAATGGAAATAGCTTATGAAGAAGTTATAGGATACATTTGAGACGGCAAATATAGAGCAAACACAAAATAATTTTATTTTGTTACAATAACAAAACAACTATTTTTAACCAAAATGGTCGAATTTCGGATTGGACCAAGTTGTGGAATATGAGGCTAAGTCTGATCCAAAATTAAAAATTAAAAAAAGTTTAAACTTAGCCAAAAACCTAAATAATTTATGTCTAATCGTGATTTTGCCGAGACTTATGTATGGAAAATTAAAGGATATCAATTAAATTATATCATTGTAATAATAAAATTATTATGGATTCTTGTGTAACTCAGAAAATGATAGCATGCCAAAATTAGCGAGGTTTGGTAAAATTAAAAAATATTTAATTTTTTTGTTGAACAAAAGTTTGATTAAATTCTAATATTAAATTTAGCATTATTATTGTAAATGGTTAATGATCGTCAAGTATTGTTTTATTTTTTCACATTAGTGTGAATTTTTTAAAAATTAATTAAAACTTAAATTTGTTTTAATATAATTTAATAAAAAATTATTTTAATAGAAAAAGAACAACAATATGAGAGTAAATTTATAAACATGCAATTCTCTTTTTGGCATTTTATTTTAATGAAAGAAATATTTTTTATTACTAAGTTATATTTAAAAAAAATAAAATTGAAAATTTTCAATGTGATAAAATTGGAAATAATTGGTTCTACAGAGTTCTTATTCCTTTAGTAAACAAAAATATCATTATAGAATCATAAATCGTGTAATTGTCTTCTGATTTACCCAAAAAAAAAAGAAAAGAAATTGCCTTACCTCCGAGTTTGGAGTAGGCTTTCGTGGGTTCATCACATGCCCACTGATACTGACTCTGCAAAGAATATGTTGGGCTTTGGGAGATCCCAAGTGCTTCTGTCCACAATTCAAGCCAATGACTTGATGGGCTCGAAGTAATTAAAACAACACAAGGACGATGAACGAGATTGGATTCAACCTCTGTTACCTGCAATTCTGTCACTCTTGGAGGCCACTGTGAGTGTCCTCGTTGAAATTACGAGAAGAGGAAAGGTGGGCGTTTGAGATTTTGGAGTTTATGGAGATGGGATTGAAGAAAGTTGAGATCTTTATGGTGTAGGAGAGCAAGTAAGAACGAAAAAGTTGGTCATATAGGATACGTGGAGACATGCCAGGTTGGGTTCATCCTAAGAGCCTCCTTCTCGTCACAGTCGTCTTGGTTTGTCTCATTTTCGTATTCACCAACCCAAAACAGGTGTAATTATGTTGTTCCTTTCGATAAATTTTAGTGCTGCTTGATGTGTGTTGTGTGGATCTGATTGATGATTTCGGTTTTTGTGGTCTGGATGAGCATTAATGCAGTTGATTGTGATGCGGGTTCTTGTTTTCGGTACGTTTTAATAGATTGTTGATAATTGAGACGCCGTGAGGAGCTTCTATGCAACATTGATATTGGTAGTATGTCGTTTACTCCATATTGATAAACGTTTAATTTTCTTTTATTTAGCATTTAGATTATGTTAGGTTAGCTCTTCATGAATCACACCGTCTGGATCAGAGAAGGATTGAGAAATTATGTGGAGTTAGAATTAGGAATTTGAGAGACATTTTCCAAAATGAGTGTATTAAATCATGTAATTCTGCTCCCATAAATGGGAGTGGTTGGACTTTTTTCCTTTTTGGTGCCATTGCGTTGATATATCATGCTGTTTCTTTGTTGCTGCAGCTAAGTCCAAGCTCACATTTTTCTTTGTTTTACTAAACTGTAATGTATTTAACTTGTGAGCGCATGTCTTTTAATGTGTTTAACTTTGTTCTTCTTTTGATGCTTGGGAAGAAATTTATCTAGTTTATTACACAGGTTGAAGACAAGCCAGATGAGGTTTATGAGATCACGCATAGAGTATACTTGGATGTTGATATTGAAGAACAGCGTTTAGGTATACCTCTTAGATCTGCACAATTAAAGCTTTATCCGGTGGTACTTGACTTTATATTAATGTCTTAAAAATCGGACTAAAAATTAAACCAATAAAATAAGAGATTTAAAGGTTCAATCGGCATTAGATTGTCATAAAACTGAAATATAATAAAAATTAATAAAATTAAAGAATTTAAAATAGGATTGAAGGAGATTATCTTTGTCTATTGAAGAAATTAGAGTTTAATTGATAAAGAAAACTGTCAAATAAAAACTAACCAATTTATTATAGTTTATAAAAACTGTTTAGTTTACGAAAATCGATCGATTAATTAATAAATTAATCGATTTTTAATAACAAAAATTATTAAGATAAACCGAACTAATAAGTTAAACGGTTCAAAATTTTCACGTTAAACTAATCAAACTGGTTTGATTTTTTAATCATTGCTTTATATTTGCCATAAATTCTCATTTATAACTCCTTTTATCCAATTATTTCCCTGTAAAGATCAGTAAAAGTAGATTACCATATGAACCATGCTCGTCCTGCTGCAATTGACCTCAAATTGCAATCTCTACTTCATTGTTGCTTTTTCATCCGGTGGTAACGTTGCTTCTCTTGCAGGTAGAATTGTTATTGGCTTATACGGACAGGTTGTACCAAAAACTGTAGGTACGTTGTTTAAATTTTGTTAGTTTGTTAACACCTATTGCAGATAGATCATACAGAGTGTTTTTCTCCGGTAGTAATCATAAAATTCAATTATCTGACTGATGCCTGCACTATGAAAGGAGTTTGCTGTCTTATCCAGTTCACACAACTACCAAGCACAATCAAAACATTCAAATATTTGATTTCCAAAAGAAAAAAATTCAAATATTTATGCTGCTTCAAACAAGCATCACAAACTGATGGAAGAAATTTAGGAATCACAAGCTGTATATTTGCAACTGAGAAATAAAAGTCGTGCAGAATTTTTTGTTGCACCTTAAATAATGTTTTAATTATGTTGGGCATCTTGTGCTCATCATTAGCCATCAAGTGGGCTAGAATCATTTGCATTCACTGTACTAGTACAACACTGCCAAACTATTTGATTCAATTACTTCTCTTTTTACTGATAACACTTGAGCTTTTCTTTGCAGAAAACTTCAGGGCTTTGTGCACAGGTACTTAGACCTCTTTTTTCATTTTATTCTTCTTTACTAAAGGAATGTTTTAAATAAATTCGACATCAAGGTTATAAGTTTCCTGACTTGCAGGGGAGAAAGGGAAGGGTTCAAGTGGGAAAACTCTTTACTATAAGGGCACACCCTTTCATCGTATTGTATCAGGGTTCGTGATTCAAGGTGGTGACATAGTTCGTGGAGATGGGAAGGGAAGTGAGTCTATTTATGGTGGCACATTTCCTGATGAAAATTTTAAGATAAAGCATTCACATGCAGGTGCTTCAACAGTTCAATTTTGACTTTTTCTTTAATCAGTTTACAGGTGGCCCCAAACATTCAGTCAGTGTTGCGGGAGCCATCAGTTTTTCTTGACTACCATTTTACAGGGGTTGTTCATTTACTTCTGCAGGAGTTGTTTCTATGGTGAATTCTGGACCTGATTCAAATGGCTCTCAGTTTTTTATCACCACTGTCAAGGCTAGCTGGTAAGATTTTATCTGGTGGACTGTCGAACAAAGGGTTGCATGAAACATCTTAGTTATCCTACTTTGATCAAGTGATTCATTTTGCTTTTTAGGCATTAAAGTGAATCAACTAGTGGGTAAATGACAACATTTTTATCCATTGATACAAGTCAGTTGCTTCACCATTAATCAGTTCAATCAATCTTATGAGCAAGATTCATGAAGAATTTGCCTTTGATTAACCAACTATACATTAGCCCAGACCTACTGTAGTATATGTGCATAATTTTCTCCACAAAATGCTGTAGTATATGTTGCAGATCAGATTAGGGTGTTGATATGTGGACAAAATTGACACGTCAATATATTAGGTTGGATGGAGAGCATGTTGTCTTTGGCAAGGTTATTCAGGGCATGGACAATGTTTACGCAATCGAAGGGGGAGCAGGAACCTACAGCGGAAAACCTAGAAAGAAGGTAGTCATTGCGGATTCTGGTGAGATACCCAAGAGCAAGTGGGATGAAGAGAGATAGAAAACACCTGATTAAGTTGACAATAGCAAGTTTTTCCCATCAACTTCCCTAATTTTTTTCTTTGGAAACTCACAAGCTTATGTTACCTTTGTACCATGTCTGTGAATTGGTTGAGTTAGATGTTACCAATTTTAGGTTTTTACGGGTAATGTGGTAGTCTGCTTTTTTTGCATCTGACAATTCTTGTTAATACCAGCTTGCTGAGCCTTACATAAACCAGAAGTTCCTTTTACAGGATGGTTAATATCAGCCTGTTCAGGCTTATGTGAATCAAAAGGAATTCTTGTTACCGGCATTCTTTAGCCTTGAGCATGTTTATGGCCCTTGTTTATTTCCTCTCGTTGGTGAGGGTGATATTAAACTTCTACACTTTGTATGAGTAAACCTTCAAGTATAAAAAATGCAGAGTGGTTCACTGGTTCTTGATTCTGGAATAAAACATTACGGTAAACCATTTTCTATAGACGACATATCCTTTCTAACAATATAATAACTGGCTTCACCTCCAAAGGCAATTTTGAATCTGTGTAATTGCTGTCAGTCAATAATTCAAGCCACCAGATCAGGTACTGTGACCATTTTCTCCTAGCCTCTGCATTTAGTTTCCTTTTTCCTTTCCATCTATTTGCTCCCAACAGTCACACTTTCAACAGTTATTGGTCCTAAAATTTCAAAAACTGCTCCCAAGTGATGATGGGTTGACAACTTGAAGTATCAGAACTCTTAATCACAAGTCACAACTTGATTAAAAAAATTAGAATCGTATAGAAATGAATATTTTGATTATTATATGATTTAGTTCGCAAATAATTAATCAAAATATTTTACATGTTAAATAATTTTTCAATGATTCAATAAATTATTTATTTTAAATAAATTTAATTATCTTTTGATAAGAATAAAATTAAAGAATTATATAAATTATATTTTACTACAAATAAAATAAAATAAGTGTTAAAAATTAAATATAAAGGACCATTATTTGTACATTTACTTATTTGTTATTTTTATTTTAATTTCTGGCTATATATCCATAGTCTCTTTAAAAATAAAAATTTAAAATTCATTCAAGTTTATTTTTTTATTTATAATAATTAATAAAATAAAAATTAGATAATCAATTATATAATGTTTTACTATTATAATTAAAAAGTTTATAAACTAAATTTCTTCGGAAGAAAGATAGAACTGAAATAAGCAAGTAAGGGTCCAAATAAACCCATGAATTTTGTAAACTAGTTAAAACCCAAGAAGTAAAACAGCTCTTGTTAAGCAAGAAACGTCCCTTTTTGGATCAAGAACTTTCTTTCACACATCTTTCAGTCTCTCGCTAAAATGGTTCTCGAGGTATCAGATTCTAATCTTTCGTTTTCGTCTAATTCTGATCAATCGATTACTGAAAATAATTTATAATCTTGTAATTGTGTTTTTGTGTTCCGTTAGGCGACTATGATATGCATCGACAACTCAGAGTGGATGCGAAATGGGGACTACTCGCCGTCGCGTTTACAAGCTCAAGCTGACGCCGTTAATTTCATTTGTGGTGCCAAAACTCAAGTAAAATTTTTAATCTTGTTTTGGGAAAGTTTTGAGCTTTTTGGTCTCTGGTGTGAATTAAGGTTCTGGGCTGCGGTTACTTTGAGGAAATATGTTTTCTTTATGTATATGTAAAGCCGAAGCATTTTGTTACTGTTTTGCAAGTTTTGAGCTTTTTGGTCGCTGGTGTGAATTAGGGTTCTGGGTTTCTGTTACTTTGATGAAAAGGGTTTTCTTTTATGTATTTTATTTTATTTTAATTTTGTTGGTGAATGACAGTCAAATCCGGAGAATACGGTGGGAATTCTGACAATGGGTGGGAAGGGAGTGCGTGTCTTGACCACTCCTACCAGTGATCTCGGAAAAATTCTCGCTTGTATGCACGGTAATGTCATTGGATTCTTCTCTTTTGTTTTTGTTTTCTATGTCTTTGGCAGATTTGTTTTTCCGAGTTGGTGGTGTTCTTAGTGTTTGTTTTAGTAAGTTAGGGTAGCTTTTATCAGATAGAGGTTTGATCATGACAGAATTTGGAACTTTTGCCACTACTAGGAAATTTTTGCAGATAAGGAGTTTGTTCAGAATTTTGAATGAGGGAGAAAAGCTTTTTAAATATAGGTTATATGGAAAGGCATGAAGCACCTGAGTTGAGCTCTAGTAAGTGTTTTGTAGTAAATTTAGAGTTGAAGTTGTTTCTGATTGAAGAATGGTTTGTTTAGCTGATTGATAGTCTATTGAAATATTGGTGTGAATTGAATCTGTTCCTGAGCTTGAAATGAATGCATGATTAATTGTTACTACTAGTAGGCTTTTGTGAAATGCCTGTTAGTCTTGGAACTTTGAGCCAAAACTCATCATATGGATATCAGACTCTGGGGGTTTGTTCTTAGTTGTGTTGTTTTCTCCCATCTCAGTACAACGAGCATTGTATGTTCTTTCACATGAAAAAGACCTCTCTTTCTGGTTTTCATAGGTCTTGAAATGGGAGGTGATATGAACTTAGCAGCTGGTATCCAGATTGCTCAACTGGCTCTTAAACATCGTCAAAACAAACATCAACAGCAGAGAATCATTGTTTTTGCTGGAAGGTAGATTATATATTGATTGGAATTTTCTTGTGCATTCTTATTAGATCAAGGTTTTCTCACACTCAACGTGTCACAGTCCTGTTAAGTATGAAAAGAAGGCACTGGAGATCATAGGAAAGAAACTGAAAAAGAACAGTGTTTCTATTGATATTGTGAACTTTGGAGAAGAAGATGATGGGAAGCCTGAAAAGTTGGAGGCTCTACTCACTGCTGTTAATAACAATGATAGCAGCCACATTGTTCATGTTCCACCTGGTCCAAATGCTCTCTCTGATGTTCTTATCAGGTTTGAAAGTCCTGTCATATTTGATAAATTTATTACTGGGTGAAATTACAAGGATGGAAATCGGTGATTACGTTTCAAGAATGATATGGATCCAATGACTTAGATTAGTCTTTTCTTGTCAATAACTTGAGCATAAACTGTGATATATTTGATTAGGGAAAGAGCAATGCCCATCAGAATGTAGTGATGGCTAGGGTCATTGGAAACTTGATGGTTATAGCAGGATATTTTGCAAGCAACTGACTCGATTTGCCCTCAGGAGAATATAGTTAATTCTTTGTGGTACATCCCTTCAACTGAAATGTATATATTTCTCTGGCAGCACTCCTGTATTCACTGGTGATGGAGGAGGAAGTGGTTTTGCTGCAGCGGCGGCGGCGGCAGCTGCAGGTGGAGGTGACTTTGATTTTGGTGTAGACCCTAACTTAGATCCTGAATTGGCTCTTGCACTTAGAGTATCTATGGAAGAGGAGAGGGCAAGGCAAGAAGCTGCTGCCAAAAGGGCGGCTGAAGAAGTTGGTAGACAAGAAGAAGGAGAGGAAGCATCATCCAACTCACAGGATGCAACTATGGTTGACAGTGAGAAAGTTAGATCTGTTGAAACAACTGAAAATGCTAAGGATCCAATGGTTGGTTTCTTTTTGACTTAAATCTTCAATAATGTGAATTTGGATGCATTTGTAGAGATGCTTTAATATTTAAATATGCATGCTTTAATATTTAAATATGCCCATTGAATAAACATTGCCGATGTTGTTGTTTACATGCATCTTTTAAACTTTTTAAATAGACTTTGACACAATAGTGAGGTGACAGGATGAAGCTAACACATTGCTACAGCAAGCTATTGCATTATCTATGGGAGCCTCCGGATCTGATCCTTCCCTGCATGATGTTGATATGTCTGATGCAACTAATGCAGATGCAGAGCTGGCAATTGGTAAGTTCTTCTTTACGTAGCTTAAGGCTCTCTGCACTTGTAAGTGACTTTATCTTTTGATCAATTGCTGAACTTAAAGTTTAATAATAAAAATAGTTATCAATATAAGAATCATTTCACGAGCGGAGGAGAATAAATATGTCATGTCTTGTTTCTATATGTCAACGATTTCTTAACCATAATTAGTTAACTGCACTTTTCCATTATCTGCGTGTGGTGCATGCAGCTCTTCAGATGTCCATGCAAGATGGCACGAAGGAATCCTCAAGTAAGTCTGATGTAAGCAAGGTGCTGGAGGATCAGTCGTTTGTTTCATCTGTTCTAGCATCAGTATGTGTCTCAAACTTGCCATAGTTTACTTGCCATAGAAATCTTTACCCAACTATCCAGCACATATTTTTTAATCACTGTCTATTATTCTCACAGCTTCCAGGAGTCGACCCTAATGACCCTGCTGTCAAAGATATGCTTGCATCTCTGCAACGCCAATCTGAGGTATCTTAATTAAATTAATGGCTTATTTGTTGTGTTTACCCATTTTGTTATGAATATCGAATTTTATCAACTGTTTGTCTACAATCAGCAGTCTGAGGAAAAGAACAAGGAAGACAAGCCATCAAGTGATGGCAAGTGAGATGACGTTTGCTGCTGCCCCGAATTTTCTTAGCAATGGCTCCCATTTCACATTGTAGTGTTCTACCTTGTAGTAGCATGGATGGAGCCTTAACTTTATTGCAATCATGCATCCTGAGAGGGCAATGCCAGAAAGCTAAAGAGGCAGATCTTGATGGAACATTTGTTGAATTTACTATGATTCATATGATTCTATTGTTGGTGGTTGTCAGATTTGAATGATTCAATTGCCTAAATCATTTGATGTGAAGTCTTTCATCTATGGGATCTATTCAAAATGTTGGTCCACACTTTCACTTCTGTTATCATCAAAGTTGATTTATGTTTTGAACTTAATGAATGCTTTTGTTTTCTCTGTTTTAAAAGGAGGGATCAATCAGTTGCAACTCTGAGGTGTTGTTTGTTTCCCTTTTTTTCCGACGTTTTCTGTTGTTACCGAAAAGAAGGAAACAAAATATTAAAACATGTTTGCTTTCACCGTGCCTAGTCTCAAACAACATGGTGTAAACGGAAAATTCTGTGTTTTCCTTCCCAGTTGTGGCAATTTGTTGCGAAAGCCAGAACAGCTATTCCTAACCCATCTTTCTTGGGTTTTTCTGATCATTTTCTT
>JAOTJB010000210.1:42954755-42968267 GCA_027123815.1 Erythroxylum minutifolium
ACGACTAGTATTTATAGTCTAAGTCTCCAACTGCTTCTTGATTCTTGATAACTGCTTCTTGAATCTTGATAACTGCTTCTTGAATCTTGTAAAACCATTATTCAGTTGAGTTCTATAACTAACTCCAACTAACTAACTGTTCGACGTACTAGCGTATCTTCTTCTTTGTATCATCTGTGTTTTCTTCTTCTGTGTTTTTCTTTCTTCTGAGTTTTACTTCCTTCTGTGTTTTCCTTTCTTCTGTGTTTTCTGCTTCTTCTGTGTTATCCTTTCTTCTGAGTTTTGCTTCCTTCTGTGTTTTTACTTCTTTTGTATTTTTACTTCTTCTCCGATTTACTTCATCTAGGACCATATTTCAAGGTCTAATAAATTAAAGATTAAATTGATTAGTAAAATCATGATTGCACGAGAAGTCCTAGGGAATTTGAAATCTAGGTACCAATGTCTTCTTTGATTGTTTCTTAATTTAATCTTCATTTTAATTAGTTAATTGTGTTGATTTATTTATTTTATTTTATTAATTTTTTATTTGATTAATCTTAAACTTTATAGTTGGTTAGGCTAGATAATAGAAAGACGGTAAATACTAGTAATTCTAGCCCTCTTAGAATTAGCCCGTACTTGCTAGTGCTAGCTACAACTACATCGTATACTTACGATTTAAAACATAAAAATTACATTCCACACCAAATTTATAAGAACACTATTTTACACCTACTTTTCTGTTCATTTCTAGTAGGAAACTACTTCATTAACATGAAAACATAATAGTTCATAGAACTTGTTTAAAGCATTCAAATTTAACACGACAAAAATTGAGTTTAGAACGAGTTGCTCCTAGTGTGTATCACTTCCACACCAAATTTATGAGAACACTATTTTATGGCTACTTTACGGCTCATTTCTAGCAGGAAACTACTTCATTAACCTGAAAGCAGAATAGTTCATGAATTTCGTTTGAAACAGTCAACTTTAACTCAAAATTTGTTTGAAGCAACCAAATTTGGAAATGAATAACAAAACCATACAGTAAGTAACCTGACACATGGTTTTACTAGTTAAACTAGTAAACAAATCATGTTCAAATTTGTATTCTTATTCCATCACCCATTATTCCAAAAGCTTCAATCCAACAATGTGACAACTATAGAAACAAGAAGAGAATATTCAATTTAAGTCCAAATTATATTCAATTTAAGAAGAAAATATTCAATTTTTTCACCTACTCCTTCAAACCGTGCTTGGCAAAACAATTAACACTATCATAAAATAAAAGGAGAGCCGAGTAAGCTCATGTGTTCTTCCTCGTATGTTTTATAACTATGGTGAGGAAGCATAGGTGAGGGAAGCACCATGTAGATGGAGCAGAGGTGAGGTGAGCACCAAGTGATTAACTACTAGAAAGACTATGTAAAAGAGGGAGCACTAAGCATTGTCCATAGAGAGAGCACTGTATTGGTCCACTGGAGTATAGCTGTAGAGGGAGGATTGGAGAGTGAGCAGTTGAGCTACTAAGGAAGACTATCATAAGAATTGTAGGCTAATTAAAATTACTCTACAATGTTTCGAAGAAGAACTTAAGAAGAGAACCATCTAGTTATTGAAACAACATTATTTTACTTACATAAAATGATGTCGTTTCAAAAATTAAAACATGTGATAGGTCAAGTTCTCGAAATTAGAAAAAATTTGAACGGACTTAAAATTCAGTCAAATCAAATCAAGCCCGTTGACTTTGAGTTAGGCTAATTTAGACAATTTTTGTCGTTTCTACGTGAACATAAAACGAAAGGACTTTGCAAAATAGAAAAATGATAGATAGGTACCTAAGAAAATTTTGATGGATGATAAATGAATTTTTTGATTTTATAAAAAAATCAATAGCATCATTTTGAAGACTTTATTAGTAATAAATTTTAGTTAATATACGTTTGTCTAGACTTACTAGTAGCTATTTGCTAGTGATTAGTAACATTATGTTTAAAAGTTCAAATCATTAGCCATCATCTTATTTTATCTAAGATCGATATATTGTGTTATGAACTCAAAATTAATACCTATTTTCTTGCATTATACCATGAAATTTAGGAAAATTCATGTCTTTTTTTATGATAGAAATTGTGAAATAATCTTTAATTGTGGAATTTAAGAAAAATATGTATAAATTTCTTTAATTATATTAAATGTTCATATCTTTTATTTTAAATAATCATAGGATTAACTAATTTAATAATAAAAGTTGAAATGTGAAAATGAACTAAATTAAAATTTAATATTAGTATATAACACTATAATAAGGATAAAATAAAAATGGATAACAAAATCAAATAATTTTTTTAGTTTTTATTACAAATTTTAATTTGTTTAATTTCAATTTTTATTACAAATTTCGACTAAACATATTTTTATTAAGAGAATAATAATAAAAAACAGAAATGAAAACAGCTCAGTGAAATTAAACAGGCGTAATTCTTAGCTAACTACAGCCTGTCTTTTCCCATTTGATGAAAGTGCTACAAATTGGCCTCGTAAAAACCTGGATATCCTATCGATTGCAATTTTCTCCTATCCAACGTGTCCTTTTCCCTGTCATGGACAATCAAACAACCTTTGTTAATCACACACTCCTAAGAAAAAGCTAGGCATGATTCTATTGCCTTCTGCCTATTATTGAACCTGACTGTAATGTTTGTCAACATCTGGACCAAATAATGCAACACGGATTTGCATATATCCCATTCACTTTAGAAGCATCAAGCTTCACCATCAAAGTGAGTACTTCCATTGAGAAGAAGCCATTCATACTGTTGAACCAGGTAACATATTTCATAACCATAACATGAACTCACCATTCCTTCTGATACAATATTCATTATGATTATAAGAACAAGCAAGTCATGGACACAGAGTGTAGGGCCTTAACACAGGGTCTCAATTTCCGCGAGAGAGAGGGGCACCCACATGAGGGACATGTCTCCTGTTGCATGTCCATTCCTTCTCTACCTTGCGGTTTTGTTGGATCTTTAGTGTTTGTACTCTTATCTGCCTCTCTACATCCAAGATCAACTTAATTATGGACATTAAGCCATGGGATGATATGTTGGGACGTCGCATGTACCTACAACACTTTCTCTAGACAAATTTGTGGAAATACTCGAGCTTGGGGATATGAAATCTTGAGCTTGCACACATGAACCATCAAAAAAAGGCTACGATAATTGATACACATACAATATGAGAACAGGTCATCTATATCCAAGTACGCAAGAACCTGGAAGGAGTTGAAAGACTCTGATTGGTGGTACATGCAATGGTTCATTTATACCAAGAAAGCTCTCTTTCTGGGGCTTCTAACTGTACTCCAAACTATACAAATTCTTCCATCCTCTGAACTCCTTTGCTTTCACGCCAAGACTCTATTCAGTAACACAAATATAGAGACATGGGGATGTGGGTGTGCGGTCCGAGATGGGACCACCATATTATCCGCACAAGTAATGTTCATTCATGTGGGCATATTTGTAGTTTGTGTACTTCGAAAATGATTAGGTAGTTTTGTCTAGCTGAACTAGTTTGATTTTCCATTAGACCGAAAAGAAAATGTGAAAACAAGGCTTTTTCTTGCCAATATAGCATCAATCCATTGGCAAGGTGAAAGAGTTGAGAAAGAATTGTATACTGAACCAGTTGTTTAACTATCATTTTGTCATTGTAAGAGACAAAATTGGAGTTCAATCACAAGGAGTATAGTGTATGCTAACAATGCTATTATTGGCTAGACTATCCTTCCAATTACTTTACTGCTATAAAATATCACATAATCAACATATCTGTCTTTCTTAGTAGGAAGGCAGGTTAGGTAGGTCATGTGAAGCAGATTGAAATTCTTAATCTCTTTTAATTCCTGAAGTTTTACAAGAAATTCAGTCACAGGTGTAAATTGGCAAAGCTAAATACAAAGAAAGGAACAAAAGTAAATAATAACAACAGTACATCAATGAATTTCATGTGTGTTTAAACTCTGGTTTATCTTTACTTAATTAAATAAGGAAGGTTATAGAATCGCCTTAAGTGGATTTCAATCATGTTTGACTCGTTCCCTGGAGAGATGGGACTTGTCAACTTCCCACCTTACAGATCCTGATTCCCGACCCTTGTAATTTACTAGCTTACATGACTCATGAGCTAATTGGATTTCAACAAGGAGAAACTTGTGAGAATGAATTTTGAGTTTGAAGACTTAATCTAAGTCCACGGTTATAAGAAGCCTAGTAAATGATTACCAAATAAATTGTAATTAAGAAAATTGACGATAATAATAAGGTTTTAACTTACGGTTGTAAATTTTATATTACATTATGGCAGCATATACATAGTTGTACAAATTACAGATAACTTAAATATATATTAGAACACAAATAATATTTACTGAAAAATATAATTACAATAAAGTATGGTAAAACAAAAAAAAAAGAGTCGACATCATTAACTTAGAGTCAAGTGCACAATTGAAAATCTAATACATAAATATGGTAATGTTTGGACAAAAATGTAATAACCCTAAAATTTGAGTGGCAATGTAATCTCCACTTCTCTATATAAGACTTTTCAAGTGTCACCCTACGTACTCAGGTCTTACTCTCACAGCTTTTTTTTGTCCCAAGCAATAATTACCTTTCAACCCATCAACAATGGCTATGGCTTTCAAGATGGTATACGTTTTCTCTTCTTCTCATGGTTCTCCGGCTATAATCTTCCAGTTTTGAGTCATCGCTAATCTGTGCGTTTTTTGCTTATTGACCATGATGTTTTGTGCAGGCGACTACAGGCATGTGGGTGACTGATGAATGCAAAAACTCTTTCATGGAAATGAAATGGAAAAAGGTGCATAGATACATAGTGTTTAAGATCGACGAGAAGTCCAGGTTGGTCACGGTCGACAAGGTGGGTGGCTCGGGCGAAAGCTATGATGATCTTGCTGCGTCGTTACCGGACGATGACTGCAGATATGCTGTGTTCGATTTCGACTTTGTTACAGTCGATAATTGCAGGAAGAGCAAGATCTTCTTCATTGCATGGTCCGTCATTCTTTTTTTTCGTTGTTTAATGTTTTTTCTTTTTTGCTTCGCATTACATTAAACTATGGTCTTATGATATGATGTTCAAGATCAACATCACATAGCTTGAATTCTACTACACCTAAATCGTTATGAACTTACGTTTATGACCTTTGAACAATGGTATGGATGGTGACGTTTAGTGGGATAATTCTGAAATTTTTGTCTACGTGGGAAAACCACTGACGACCCTTTGATTTTACTCTTTTCATTGTAGAGGCTACAATTATTGGTTTTGATCATTAGATTCTTTATTGATAGTTACATGTAGTTTGTAGAAGCTAGCTAACAGGTTGGAGTTTATATTGGACCGACAAGTTTAGGACCGATTCTTGTTGTATTCCTTGTTGCCGTATGATTGATCTCTATTGCACATGCCTCAAGCATCTTTATAATAAGGGTGTGGTGTGTGAAGCGTACGAGTTACGAAGAATTGGATTTTGGATCTACCAATATACTTACATCTATGTGCGTCACCATCATTGATCATGGTCGTTGGGTTGGCTGCAGGGCTCCAACAGCATCAAGAATTAGAGCAAAAATGTTATATGCAACATCCAAAGATGGATTGAGGAGAGTGCTAGATGGGATCCATTATGAACTCCAAGCAACTGACCCAACAGAGATGGGGTTTGATGTGATAAAGGACAGAGCCAAATAAGTTCATGATTAGGAGTAGATATAGCTTAAATTATGCAGTGATGGCATCTCACCTTTGTTTAATAACTCCATCCAGATGGGCTTTTCCTCATGTTACTCTTTCCTTTCTTTTTTTTTTTTTAAATGATAATGCAAGTGAATTTTCTAATCAGAAATAATGACCATGTTGTCCTGAAAGTTCTCGTTTGGTGACTAAGGACCTTTCTGATAGATTCAATCTCTCTTGTTACTAAAACGTGGTACAGGCATATGTTTGTTCCCATAGAACAATAACAAAGGTGCTACTTTGTGCTTTTACTTCCACTGAAGAAAAGCTTTGCATGCGTGCCCGATAAGAGACTGGATTATTGATTTCAAGAAAGAATTAAAATTTCATCGATTTTATAAATCCAGTTCAGCTCTAATTTTTCTCACTCTTGGTAATTTAGATCTCAAGTACTTCTGCATGTAATCGTTGATCGTGTCAGAAGAAATCTTTGTGTTTGGCTGGAATCCAACTCAAGAAGTAAAAGATGGACGATTCTTCTTCTTTGACTAGCTCCTCTCTTCCTAACCAGAAACACTTGGCTACAAAAGATGATTGCCTACAGGAAAACGAGTATTGGATTCTCCAATTACAGGAGCAACTAGTACCAGGGAACATGAGAGAATTATTGGCATGAACTACTATTGCTTAAATCTGAAGGCACTTGCCAAAGAAAAAAAAAACAGAAAGCTAGGAGAACAAAATGGTACAGATAGAACTGTAGAGGTGATTAGAAAGGAAATGACGACGTTCCACGACCTAATCATAGTTTTAAACAACAAAAATGACAAAATAAAAAGCCAAAGAAAAAAAGCCATCAGTAGTCACTGGCTATGATTGAGGTTTATCTACTCGAACATTTTCTTTCTATTCTTCTCTTCTTTTTTCAGTGAGGAACATTCCTTGAAAATGATTGAACACACTTCGAGACTAGAAAAAAAGTTTAGAACATAAACTTGGGTTTTGACTGAGCATTCCTTGCGACAAAATAGTGCAATATAAAATGTGAACTGAGTAGAAAGAACTTTAAGAACAAATTCTACACTACTGATTATCGAAGTTTTGGGGCAGAAATATTTGGAGTAGAATTATTCATTTCATAGAACGCCTATGTCCTGCATCAATATTCTGAGGCTAACAGAAAACCAGAGAAAGATAAGCAAAAAAGGAAATTAGTGTCCCGGGGCCACAATCACAACCAAACTTAATCATCATGTACTGTACTGGCACCGAACTTTCATAATCCAGGACTAATTTTCTTGCTGGTTGCCTCTATCTTTGGCTGGTGTTACCCTCAAATGTTTGCTAAATTCATGACGATGTATGTACTTTTCACTTTGCTTTTCTGCTGCAATTACCTATGTCAACACATCATTGACATTGAAGGAAGTGGGATGAACACAGTAGTGGCTAGTTTTCTGTTCATTTCATAATGCAATTTTTTGCTTTCTAACCACCATTTGTTATGATGGCTTTCTCCAATTCAACATCACTGAGCCATTTATTTTTTCTAGCAACTTGATTCATCGAATGGAGCATATGTGGACAGATGTTGGTTATTTTTAACAAAGATGCAATTAAATGTTCCATAGCTTGGTCTAGTCACCAGTAGTCTCCAGCATATACTATATAGGGCTTTCACAAGCATGAAACTAAGGATCCAAGTGTCACTGGTGGGACGATCCTTTGATGCCGGGTGTTTCCTACATACTTAGAAACTCACATGATAGCGATGATCATTTCAAGAGGATGGACAAGAAACCTGAACTGCTGGCTAGGAGCAACGTTGGAGGTCTCTGACCGCTCTCTACCACCTAGTTCTGCAATTTGAACTTCATTTTAGGAGATGAGATCTGCTCTGCCTATTAAAATTAGACGGATAAAATCTGCTGACACAGAATTGAAACTGGTTAATAAGCACAGCAGCTTTCATCCGTCATTTTATTGCCTTTAGCTTTTGGTCCTTTGTCAAGTGCAGTTTGAGCAACGGTCCATTGAAAAGAAACATAGGGAAATTGCTCTAGCCCCTGTCGGTGGAGGTACTTAGCCCACTGGCAGGATAATCAGGCCCCTGTCGGTGGAGGTACTTAGCCCACTGGCAGGATAATCCATTTCAATCCCCAACATGGCAACATAAACCATTCATATAATGGTCCAATAGCAGAGTTGAAGTTCAGATCAAGCAATGGTTCTGGAGGAGCCTAATTGATACCCTGCAACCAATCATCTCAAAGCTAATTACTCATTGGCAAGATGGTGTATGTGATCAACTTATCACTTCTTGCAGAGTTGAGTAGTTATACGTGCGTTCCTGAAGAATTCTCCGACTGAACTTCTTTCCAATTTGATTGAGACTTGTTTCTTCATGTCAATATCTCACGTGTTTCTGTATAACAGCGTCTAACCTAATTACTTAGATATTAAACTCAATTTTTAAAAAAAGACAGAAAGAAAGAGAGAGACTAGAGATTATTTGTTGTATCTATATGGGAAGTACTACGTTTAGAAGTTTCAAACATCCTACATATTCTTGAACGTCCCTTTTCAAGTATCAGTTAATAATATTATTTCTGCCCGAGCAGCTTTACGGATTAGAGTGAACGTCCCTTAACTCCACATTCTTGCTCGTTCCATTCTCTCGATTTCTGAAACACTACAAAATTAGGGTGGAATTTAATACTAAGTGCGTTAAAATAAATACAAAATTTTTCGTATGATTTTTTAAATTTTAAATCACTTAAATTATATAAAATTATTAATACATAAATCATAATAAAAATATAAATCTTGGTTCATACTTTATTTTAAATTTTGATTTTGCTCTAACAATTTCTAAAATTAACAATATCAACAATGATAACTATATAACTATTACAGAAAGGGTTAGGTAAAAAATAATAGCTCCTTTAGAGTCTAACTCTATTTATAATTAGTTTAAAATGTTTTAATAATTTAATTAAAATTAAATTCTAATTTTAACTTAACTTTATTTAGAATTACAATTATTTCTAATTAAATACTAACTAGGTCCAAATAAAATACAATATCTTATATTGATTTTTATTTATTAAACATCTCATACATAATCATAAAGTTTTTCAAATTTTATAATCAAGTCTAGCTTAATTAAAACAATTTTTCTTTTTAGTTCATTCTTTGTGTGTGACATGTTCCTAAATACGATGGAGATGGATATAAATTATCACCCTAAATCATTTTTAGGATTAATCAATTAAATTTCTTTAATTTACCTTTAATTACCTAATTGAATAATTTATATACTTAGATTAAGATTGAAGTCTAAAAAGGTATCATAACTATCTAAATATTTAGGATTGTCAAAGTTATTTGACTACTTTTTTCGTACATAATTATCGTACGTTGTTTCGATTACACATAGAGTATGAAATTAATATATACTCTATTTTAGTCTATCGTATTAGTTCTCTATCATTAGTAATCGATTCAATGAATGACATTTAAAAATTATTTTCAAAGTGTTATTCTACCTTAATTAAGAATTTTTCAAATCAATACTAATCGAAAATAATAGAACATTCTCCGTAATTACTTAAGGTGATGAATCTTATATTAATCACTCAACTATCTTCATATAGCTTATGTTACATCAAATGACTACCGACTGAGTTACCCTTGATTAGAATAAATCATAAATAATATTAAAATATGACAATCCTGATATGAGCTAACTTTGGAGATCTCAAGTGAAAATATCACCTATACAATAAGCAAAATGAGAATTTTCATAAATATACAAGTAATATTCTAAATTAAATTTTCATTTAAAGTCAGTTCAGTGAACTTATTCTCTAACAAGTATCTACACATTTATGTAAATATCTTTATACATTAGTCTAAGAGGTTGACTACTTGCCTTATAAGAAAGAAACACAAAATATGCTAGTCTTTTACGCTCTATTAATATCACGTCTTAATAAAACAATGAATATAAACAATTTAAGGGAAAAAAATATATGCAATATAAATTTTATAATTATGATCTCATCATAAATTCATTTTTAAAGTATAAACACCTGAATATGTATAAAATAAAGAATATCTTTATATTATTTTGTCATTAAACTATACAACCAATCGGTTGGTTGTAAGATATAAATTAATAATTTGACACTACAAATAAAAGATGTAAAAGTTCTACAATTCAATTTTTCGCCAGTTAACCAATAACTTACAGTGTTGTATTCGACTCTTGTTAACCTTTTGGTTTTGTTAGCCAACTTCCCTTTTTTAATGTAATCTTTAATAGTCCTCATTTGTTTACGATGATACTAAAATTAGTCTTCGTAAAACTTGTATAATTCATTTATTTTTCCTTGAAATGTTGATCTTATTTTTAAACAACTTCTTCGTATGCCCAGATTAATTTTTATAGCTTATCTAAGTGACTTATCCACGATATGAGAGACATTATGTAACAAAGATGGAATAAAAAAGAAAACGTGTATTAGAAGTAATAAAAAGAAGGTTATCAGAAAAGATGCTTTGCGTGATCATGTTTTAATCCCAAATGAAGAGTTATGGAAAGATTAGTAAGATCTTCCAACTCAAAGAGATGACCATGAGAATAAGGAATAGATCTCCTCTTTTTTTTTATTCTCAACAAATTTCATCGTAATAATTTTTTTTATTACAAAAGAAAAAATAGAACAAAAAACTAGCTCAAAGTTCTGGGATAAGCAACGCCCTGCCTATCCTTTCGGGTGAATTCTGCTGTTGCTACTGGAATCTCCTGTAACCAATGAAATCCTGGTCTGGCAAGAAAGGCAAATTTGGCCAGGCTATCTACACTCTGATTCTCTTCCCTGTGTACGTGTTGAATCTGGACGTCCCAGGCTCTCCGCATTAAGGCGTGAGTATCCTGCACCAAAGGAAAAAGAGACTCAGTCAGAGGCATTTTGGAAGAGGATAGAATGTTGATGACCTCCAACGCCTCCACTTCAATGACAACACGGCGATAACCGAGTGTCCATGCCAAATTGAGTCCAGTATGGATGCCCCGGAGTTCAGCAGTCAAGGGCGAACACCCGGCAAAATGTGTCAGGAAGCCACCGCGCCAATGACCCTAGACGTTCCTGATTAGCCCACCCGCAATAGCGACGTTGGACGCATGGTAGACTGCGCCATCCGTATTCAGTTTGACCCAGCCATCAGAAGGTGGTTTCCATCATATGGAGTTACCAACAGGCACTTCCTGCCCGCCTGTAACTCGCTCAGACACGTCGCTCGCTATGTCGATCCATGACTATTCGAATGCCAGTGGTCGGCCAAACAAATTTTGGTTCAAAAATGCTCATGTTGTGCCACTACTAGAGATACCAACAAGACACCCCAAAAATTTAGACCCAGTCTGTCTGAGGCCCAATGCCACCTGTAGTCAAGTTAGCCATCCACCACCGCTCCTCGTCCTGGAGAAAGAAATGCTGCTCAAGTAACTCTGGAGGTAAACTCCGCCAGAAGGCTTTCACTCGGCGGCAATCCTAAAGAGCATGCAAAGTGATTTCTTCAAGACCACAGAAGGAATAGCCATGGTCTGAGGATAAATGGCGAGCAACTCGCTGCTGATTAGTCAGCAGTTTCTTGTTAGCGAGCAGCCGAAGGAAGGATCGTATGCGCTGAAGTCCCGGCCATTTCTAGATCAGTTACCAGTAACGGGGGCAAGTTACTGGCGTAGACTCTTCAATTAGCTCATAGGCAGAAGCCACCGTGAAACCTTCCCGCTTCTTTGGTCCCCACAGTGGGTGGTCCTCCCCTAAGTTAGCCCAGGGAGGGGAAATGTCCGCAATTGCCATACAGATTGTGGATGGGAGATAGTGCTGAAACAGGGGTCAGTTCCAGGTCCCATCTTCTCCAACATAATCATACACTGTGTGGGAGAGGACTTGGTCGGGGGCAGGGGACAAGGTTGCCATATAAGCGGGCCCCAATCTCCCACCCAGGAATCCATCCAGAATAGCACTCGACGGCCACTACCTAGTTTCTAAGTCAGCCCTTTGTGGACGTATTTTCACATAGCCGATATCCCTCATCAAGTCCCCGAAGCTCCTTTTGGATCTAGCGTGTGAGGGAGTTGAATAGGGTCAAACCGGTATTTGTCCCGAAGAAATTGTGTCCATAAGGCTGATGGCTTAGTGAGCAAGTCCCAACCTAAGCGAGTTAATAAGGTATCGTTGAAAGAACGAATGCATTTGAGGCCAAGGCCACCGACTTGTTTTGGGCGACAAACTATCTCCCAATTAACAAATGCACCTTTCGTTTTTCGTAATAAATTCAATAGCTCAGATTTACGGGTGAACAGAGAAAACAGATCAACGTAACACAACATATATTCCGTGGGGATAAGTGTACATCAAAGATGACCAACACACAATCAAATGTAGGCGTCTAATGATTGCATGAATGGGCTTGAAATGATGACTCTTGATTGTTTTAATCAGACTGCTTTTTGGTTTTTACTATCCACTAATTACTTTAAACAACGATAATTAAAATAAGCCGAAACCGACAAGGGTCATCAGCTCCTACGTTCTTTTCCGTCACTTGCACATGCGCTCACTTTCTTCGAACTGTCATTGGCTTGAATTCGCTCAGTAGTCTTCGTTCTCTTCATTTGCTTCACTTCGCAAACACTTTCCACCGATCGGATGGTCAAAACATTCATCATCTGCGTCGACTCTCAATCCAAGTCGTCCATTTTTCCTACTCACTATCACTGTTACACTTCCGAATTCACTACACCACTCCAAAATTCTAGACGTCTACAACACCGTTTTCACGACTTTTCTGCTGCAATAACTGCTGAACAAGACTCCTCTCTCGCTAACCACACTTCGGTTTAAACTGTCATCGAAGACCGCCGCGGACAACTCCATATCACCTGCTCACTGCAGTTCTTAGGCCTCAGAAACCACTGAGGCGTCCAACTACGACTCCAATGTTATCATTGGCGTCTTTGACACTAGCGTCTGGCCCGAGCGTCTACGCTTCTTTGGCTTCAACATTGTACGGTTCTTTCTCAATGGAGAGGCGTTTGGGTAAAAAAAAACCGACAAAATATAAATTTTAAAGAAATGTTTTTATTATTAAAATTTAATATTTATATATAAGAAACTAAATTTATAAATTTATATGTTCAAAATTGTAGTCTTTATTAAATGATTTTTATTATATTTTTATTAAAATTTGAAGTAAATTTAATATTATATCAGTTTAAATAAATATAAACAAATTAAAAATAAATAAATTTTGTGACACTTAAATAATAATATACAAATAAATAATATTTTTTAAGAATACAATAAATTTAGGAATTTATAATAATTAAAAAAGAGTTATAAATAGATGAACCTCAAATGTTGGAATGAATTATCACTTAAATATTTAGTAAGTTAAAATATATTAAAAAATTAAAAGTTTTATTTTTAAATTATCTTTCTTTTCCTGTTAATTTTTGAATTGAGTATTTAAAACTCATATATTGATAAAAATAAAAAATTAAATGAAAAAATACACAAAAAAATTTCAAAAAAATTTATAAGCACAAAAAGTTAATGATAACTTTTTAAATATGAAAGCTAAAAGTTGAACAGATTAGGAGGTGTTTGTTTTAGTTTTTATTTTTGTTTTCAAATTTAATAAAAAAATCTGTTTATTTAAATTTCCAGTTTCTGT
>JAOTJB010000210.1:43015216-43034502 GCA_027123815.1 Erythroxylum minutifolium
GTTATTTGAAAGAAGGGTTCATAATGTAATATAGTAAAATATTGTTTATCATTTTACATTCCATCCTAAACCCCTTAAATCAGAGGTAACTTATTTTTACCGTTTAGCATAGAATGAAATGTAACGTGAAACTCTCCCCTTTCATCCTATTCCATTATAAACTCTCCTCCCAAATGATAGAATAATATTACGTTATATTATATTTCATTAATAACCATCCAACTAAATATAGTCTTAAGCGAATAAGAAAAAAAGAAAAAAAAGAAAAAGCTCTACTTTTATCATAAGGGTTACAGTTAAAGCATTTTGTTAAGCTTGGGAAGTCAAAGTCCAGTAGCGTTGATGACTATTATGTAACACTTAACCCGGCCCAGTTGAGTTGGTTGCAGACGCTTTACCCAAACCCGATCTTGTAAACAATCTGAACCTAGAACTCGGCATTGTTTTTACCAACCTGGAGTGAACAATTAGAAAATGTCACAATTTTTCAGGAGACAGGTGCAGATAGTTGCCAGAACATCAGTGTCAAGCTTTGTGTCTGCTTTGATAACTTTATATCGTGTTCAGATTGGGTTGAACACCTGTGGAGTAGTCTCTGATGGGAATATATTATTTACGTAAGAACATACCATGTTTTAAGTTCCCATAAGAAAACTAGAGCATTCTGCGCATGTTTGACTTGTTTTCTGTACAAATAGTTTGTTGGGAGAATTCTGTAATAACAAAAGACCGTGTACTTGCGGAGCTTTAAGAGGTTGAGATTGATGCTATCGTTGCGGAGATTGAAGCAGTTGAAGCTGCAAAGAAGGTTCCTCCAAACGAAACATAGTTCTCCATTTTGTACTTGCTGTTGAAGTTAGCTCCATTGTTGCTACCAGTGCTTCTTACTTTTTCAAACAACAAATTGGTTCCTTATACTTCTCTTATAATTCGAATGTCCTTCACAACAACTGTGGTAATCAGTTATCTGTTTCAGAATGTTTTAAAATGTGTTTCAAATGGTCAGAAACTCAATAATGCGTACTGAATGTGAGGTTGGAGTGAATGACTTCAATAATTGGGTTGAGAATGAAATTCTAGGTAGATGATCAAAGTTAAAAGGCAATGGTGAACCTCCCATCTGAATGAATCGACTTTACTTACAGAAGTAGGCTTCTACTGAAAAATTTGGGGAGAGGTGGAATTATGCACTTTTGGAGAGTTAGCAAGAGAGTGAAGAATGCAAGCAGGTATCGATGAAGTCGGCCTCGGCCACCTTAATTTCTTGTCTGAAAGAATGTCACCTAATGGACACAGAGAGTCTTCTTCTCCACCTTAAAAACAGACCTATATCCTACAGCTTGTGTGGTGCTTGTCTCATACAAAGAGTAATGCTCCTTCAGTCTCATTTGAATTAGTCTAAAATGACAGGTCATCTGTTAGTGTTCGACCCTATGACTTTTGCGCAAGCATTGACAACATATATCACTTAATTTACTTATCACAGTGTTTGTATTGTTACGATTGGCTCATTCTCTTAAAATCAAAAGCACGTGAAAAGTTGTACAGTCAATGGAGCATAATTTTGTCCACTGTAATCACTGAAACACCATTACCTCATCTAATTTTCCTCTCTCTCCTTTCGACCACCTAATCTTAATCTCTTGATATTAACTATATTTCATTTTAAAATTAAACAGGCAGCTTATACTTTTGGTTCTCAATCAAAAACCATTACTTCTAAACCTAAATATGTGACTTTGAAACCTAGAACACTAGTGTTGTAAATTGTCAAAAACTTAGACTAACAAGTCTTTTCAGTAGTTTAGTAACAAAGGCAATTAAAAGTCCTGTCCTTTTTAGAGTTAAAATTGTAGTAGACCCTTTCTATTTTGAAAGATCCAAAATTGAGAAGCAAACTATCAGATAGCTGAAGACTTGGACCGTTCCTAAATGGAAAGTACTAAGATTTGGACTACACACACAAGTCTAGGATTAAAAGGGGACCATACATAGGCAGTAGTAAAGGTTTGGTTTGGGAAAGTAAACTAATGAAAGGCCACGGCCACCAACCAGAAAAGAAGGTCCAAAATGATGGGCTTCTCTTGTCTGCGGCTAGTCCCTGGTCACTGCAAGTTCCACCATTTCCAGTTTGCTCATGATAGAAGCTTTTATGGGTTGACAAATTCTGGGGGAAGAGTAACACAGGAATCAAAAGAAGACTTGACCTACCCCACTCCTGCTAGTAGAATTCAATTGTAGTCGTAACATGTGCTCCAAACTTCCAATTGGTCGTCGTATTCCAGTTTAATTTAATAATTTTCATGTCACCACTAACTTCAATTAATTAAAAATCAAAATATATTATAAAATATTTATATGAGCAGTACTCTGTACACCTAATAAAAATCGTCAAACCACGTGACCTCACTCAATTTGACCTTGGCCTCCGGACTCTTCAATTTCATTGTATGTGTCTCTCAATTTGACCTTGGCCTCATGACTCTTCAACTCGACGTCAGGGGAAGATTACTATGCATAAAAAGTAAAAATCCCTATAGCATTCGAAAAAATCCAACATCATCACAGAGTCGCAGTCACCCGCTACAGCTATTATGACAAGATATGTAGAAGGAGATTGAGAAGGTAAGAGGGTATTATTGAATTGAATTTGAAGGATAAAGTTGGTTGACACATTTGTTGTGAGGACTTTTGTGGTGCAATCACATTAAAACTATAAGGACTGGACCCAAACACCCAACATGCATGCATGACAACCACACACACTATCCTATTCCTTATCCCTCCTTTTCTTTTTCTTTTTCTTTTTTGTTCTGTTTGGATAAATTGTTTCTGTCTCTAGCAATTTACATTGACACTTTTTTTATAATGCCCCACAAGATGCTTTTATTGCTATTTTTTACTTTATGTCTCACCAAACTATGTCCACTTCTCTACACCAGCCAGTCTTTTCCTACCTTGCGCATGTATGTGACCTGCGCATCCTGCCCCATTCAACATTGTATCTGTCCCTACTGTACATTAGTATTAGTAGTGAGGTAATATCTATTAATACTCGATAGGTTCGATTTTAATCCATTCACGTTACCGAATAAACACTTCTTATTAAACTTAAAAAACAAGAAGACTTTCATCCATTTCTTTAAAATTCATATTAAAGATTTGAGATGTGTTATAATGAATTAGTATGACAGTTAAAATATAGAATATTTCATTTAATTTAGGCTTGGATTGTTAAAATTCCATTATTTTAAAAATACAAATAGAAATTAAAAAATTATATGAAACTGATTGCCACCTCCTGCCTCTACTAAAATTCAGGTTATTGGTTTATCAACTTAAGATAAAATTATGAAAAAGTCCCTTTTCTGAAGCCGAAGGTATACTATACTATGGAAGATGAGGATAAGGCGGGAAGGTGTTTGTGGGACCCACATGTAAAAAAGAGCGTGTTTCTTGGTTTAGTGTGGGGCCCACCGCCGCAACCTAGCACGTGAGCATACGTCGGACTGCTGCCAACCACCGCCAGAAAGGAGTGGAGTTGGTAACGTGTGGGGATCTGGAGTGGACCTCCTTTTTTTGCCTCTACTTTTACCTATTTGCTCTCCTTTTATTTCACAAATTACATTCCTGCCATTTTCTTCCGCTTTATAAAAATTTATATACATATCTGGAAGCGATGGGCTAGGCCTACAGCTTATTTCACTTTTTTATTTATAAGCTTTATATCAAATTAATTTAAACTATCATTTGTGAGATTCTAAAATATTATTCCACTTTGACCTTTTAATTTTAATAAAAACAAAATTGAACTTCATTTATCAAAAATTAATTATTGACAAATCTCCTAAACTTAACGGGATAATTAATAAGATTTAACGTAACAAAAGTCATGCTCATGACATGGATCACATGTACCCTAAAAATTGAACAATGAAAGGGTTAATTTGGCAAACTATACCAAGAGTAGGCCCTGCATAAGATCATGCATGTGATGTTGGTAGAGGTTGAGCTGTATAAACAATTTAAGTTAGGACAATAATTACACTCTTGATAGAGAGAGAAGAAGAGTTAAACAATTTACCTAAGCCTTGTTGAACAATTTTTCCTTTTCCTGGAGAGTAAGAGAGAAGGAAGCTGAAATAGCCAGAGAGGAGGGAGAGAAAACTATCCTATGGCTATGGAAGATTCTAATGACTCTACCTAACACCTTTGAAAAGGGGAAGAAAATAAGGGCTTATGTGGTTGAAAAGTGACTGCGTTTTTCTGTGGAGGAATGGGCATTGGTGTGTTTTCTGGATCTTTGTTTCAAAGTGGCTGCCCCTCAGCGTCATCAATGCCAACTGCTTTAACTTGGTTCATAGCTAGCTAGGGTTCTTGAGAGTTAATCAACTAGCATCCTATTCCTGTCTCTCCTGTATCTTTCTTGGACCTTATCGCCAACTTAATATAATAATAGGTAGGTGACCCCTTATCGTGACGTTAATTATTGCCCTTGAATTGTTATTGGCACATAACCATGTAAGGACATGTTTGAATTAATGGATCTTAACTTCTTGTGGGTCTCTGCTTCCTCAACTTGAGCAAATGTACAATAGAACGAGATGGCTAATGATAATCCATCTCATGCTCCTTCGTTTTTCCTCATCATAATTCTATTGCAACCGATTAATAAAACAGTCAATGTTAGGCGTTTAAAATCAATATAGTATTTGTATATTATTAATACTCCAAACCTTAGAATAGTTAATTTTGTTCCAGTACCTAATTAGCATGCAAAGTCAAACAAGTTTTAAAGCATTGAGTTGTGAAATTATGCAGAAGTTGTGATCACTTTTCCTAATTTGTATAATTGCTGTGGCAATCAATTCTCACCGGTGGGATTAGATTGTGGAAGACTTAAATAGTGAAAATGAAGGTTCCCATGAGCCATCTTTTTTGCTTGACCTCATGAACCTCTACCTAATAAAGTGTCTAGAACTAATTTGAAAGCACTTATAATGATGTTTAAGGATACATGAAGTCAAATTTGGATACCACTGCTTCAATTCCACTAATCTAAATCTAATAGCTTCTGCCGGGGCACCAGATTCATTCAAACTTCTGTTGGACACTACAGTCCTAATTAATAGTATTAACCAAATTAATCAATAGCTAGAAGTAATTAATCAAATTACATACATGCAGTATTATGAAATTTTAAGGTCTCGTTTGGTAATCACTAACGAAGGAATTAGAATAAAAAATAAGAATGAGAATAGAAAGTAAAAATCGGAATAGGAATTAACGAAACTATTAATTAACTACTAATTATGTGTATTTGGTATAATATTAAACAAAGATAATATTTGGTATTAAATATTTAAAACGATAAGATAATTTTTTTACTCATATTTAGTTATTATATAATTTATTTTATACATAATTAATTAAAATATTTTATATTTTAAAAATCATTGATTTTTAAATAATTATCAATAATTTTTTTGATAATATTATGATAAGAATCAATATTTTGATAATATCCTAATAACCAATTTTTCATTCTAGCATATGCTCACATTCTCTTAGGAATAAAAGTTATGGACTATAATTAAAATTCATTCTGATATTTTATTTATCACCAGTAACTAAACAATTAACTATAGAGGTTGTATTCTTATTCTCGTCTCTTTATTACTATTTGTCAGACAAGACGTAAACGTCCAGAGACGAAGGCTTTGAAGTTTGAACCGATAAAAGTAGCCGTATCGACAATTTTGGGTGCAAAAAGAAAAAGGTGTTTGAAAGTAATTTCCCATTGGCCTAATATCTCGAACTTTATCTACCAAACTAAACATAACACCCACTCATAATATGTGAAAGGACCACATATCCTCAGATTGGAGTTCCTCCTGTTCCAGTTTTGTTCCTTTTGTACTTATAATCTGGAACTAATGGGGTGCCATGCACTTGCTTATCGGTAAAAGTTCATAAGGCATAAGGACCAACCCCTTTTTTATCCCTTCTGAATTTAACATAGTAACTACCTACGACCAAACCCCATAAATTTCTATTACCACGAGAGCGAAAAGAATTCAAAGGATAAGCCAATAATACCAAATCGGGCTTTGTGGTTGGTTTGGTCATTGATGTGTAGAACCATTTATTAATGTTAGGTTTTCATAGGCAGGCGTGTCCTATAGACAGTTTGTTAGTTCCTTCACACCTTCTTTTACAAAAGTGTATTTCGTGAGTGCTTTTATTACCATGGACGAGCCTAGTTGCCCCTGCCCACCACTTGTATCCGCTCCATTTTTCCAAATTATCCATGTGGTTAAAATTATACAAATTTAAGTCCAACCAAAATTCTTATACCAAGCAGACACCTTAATTCAATATATGTATATATAGAAATAACAATGTACACCAAATAATGTATGAAACCAAAACACAACTGTAAATAGGGGGAAATGTGATCATCCAAGTCCTCACAATGTCGCATAGATTACCATTACCACCTAATCTTGTTCACAATGAAAAGCTCTTCAAAAGATGCAAGACAGATGAGCCTTTCTTAATCATGGTTTAATTGATTGTTATGTAAGTGCTTCTAAATGACAAACACTTAATTAAGAAGACCAGTCAATTGGGATATTAAGTAGTCGCTCTAGTATTTTCAATTAGAAGAGTATATATCATAGCAGCTTCCAGAATAATAACAAAACTTATAAAGCTAAAACATTTTTCATGCAAATGATAGCTAGGGGTAATATGTAAGAGTCGATCAAAATAACAGTGTAAAGCTTAGCTAAATAAATAAAACATAATCCAGGATTACATAACTAATTAGTTAGAAAGATTCCATCTTTACCTGTTCTGCTGGTTGCATGACAATAACCAGAACAAGACTACTCCTTTTAAAAAGATCTGGTAGGGATCTGTCATGACTTTCCCTAGTTTCCCGGATTAAAAAAAGGGCAAGATACAGAAAAGAACAAGAAAATCATGAAACGCAACAAATTATGCTTGGTGAAAAGCAATTAATGTTCAACAATTACAGTCAGCTGTACTAGTGTAGTATATACTATTATGAACTGATGATGATACAAACTAGAGGAAAAGAGAGATTTGAAATAATCTAAAGAAAACCTCTCTCCCATCAATTTTATCTTAATTCTGTTCAGCTACAAGATCAACTAGACTTGCCCAGCCCGTCATCTTCACTTCATCTCTGAGCTTACGTAATCAACGCAAGTATCAGTGACTTTCAAGCCTAAGAAGTCATAACCAGAGCTGTCGCTTCTGCTACCGGTACCATTACTGATGCCCAAATTGCAACTGCAGTCTTTACTATTTTGTAGTCCCAAGCTGCAGACGAAACATGGAGAAATCTTCACTTCTGGTTTCAATGGCTCGGACTCTGAATGATGTTGATAAGGAGGGCTGATTCTGAGCTCAAGGTTCAAGTCCGGACATCTTTCTTCAAGTGGGATTTTCTCTTCTTTACACACAAAGGCTCTAGCGTTAACCATATCTTTTTCCTCTTTAACGTTTGTGAAAGATATTGACGTTATGGCTTCTTGTGCTGGCTCGTTGAGTGGCCTGTGAGTTGCAGGATCTATGCCTCTATTCATCAGCTTTCTCCTTATATGCGTGTTCCAATAATTCTTTATTTCATTGTCTGTTCTGCCTGGTAATCTTCCGGCTATAAGAGACCATCTGTAACCAATTCAAAAAAGAAACCAGTCAGTCCTCTAAAGGCATTTAAAGTTCTCAACTTTGCGTTTATCCTAGCATAAAGATTTCAACTTTTGTCTGGGTCATGATCGGTCTTACTTGTTACCAAGGAGACTATGCAGCTTAATAATGAGCTCATCTTCTTCTTCAGTGAAATTGCCACGCTTGAGGTCAGGTCTTAGATAGTTGATCCAGCGAAGTCTGCAACTTTTACCACATCGAAGAAGGCCAGCAGCTTTAGGGAGTGAGCGCCAGCAACCTTCACCGTGAGCTCTGATATAAGCAATAAGACGATCATCTTCTTCTTTGGTCCATGCACCTTTGTTCGTATGAGCTTTTTCACAACAAGGAGACCTTCCCATTTTGAGTGCGATTACAAGTGAAACGAACTAGTAACCTATAGTTAGTGCTTTGTGTTTGTCTCTTTCCTCTTGTTTTAGCAGTAACTATGGAAGATCAAGAAGCCTTTGTATTTAGCGTTTGCTGGAAGATCAAGGCCGGCCCTTGAGAGGACTTGAGATGTGGTTTTATAGGCTTTTGACCTGCAAGAGAGAGTGAGAGAGAGAGAGCGGTGACTCTCTTAGCTTCTAGATGTGAGTTGGTGAGACAGGTTTGTGGGGTGGCCTGGCTTCTATCTTGATGATATTAGCATCATTCATATTATAAGCTCAAGAAACATTAACTATAGCTAACGTTTAGGTAGGTGTAAAGGTGTTAAAGTATATGCAAGACAAGGTGTGATGTAATATTTCCCTTCCTTTTGATCTTTCCCTGTTATTTTTAAATAAGTAAAAAAATCATATGCATACAAGTTTCCTGTCTTAAACTCTGGACAAACTTTTGCTCAATCATTTTTCTCTAGTTAACTCTCAAAATCTTCCCCAACTCACTAGACAACAGGCGCCAGAATCCATGCTTAGCCTCGTATTATATCATGTTGTTGGAACTAACACCAATTAGTGTGGGCCTCATGGGCAGGCAGGTCCACGCACATGAATATTCTTTTTTGCTTCTAAAATCCCTTTAGCTTGATGGTTTTTGTTGATTTAGTAAAGCTAAAATGGTTGTGGTGACTGGTGAGCATTTGGGAATTTGAAAAAGGCCTAGTGGTTCGGCTATTCTTGTGCTCAAGTATAGATGGTAGTTGTGATTCTTTATTCTATTGGTGCAGTAGTACAGTATCAGGTAAGAGAGGAAGGGGAAAGGAGGGGGTTCTAGAAGACTTGGAGGTTGAAGAGAAGATGGTGATGAAAGAAAAAGAGAGAGTGCATAGGAAAAGATATATATGTTAATGAGTGTGGTTGTGGTTGTATGTGGGCTTAGGTTCACCTTCCACTTTTCCCACATTTGCCCAACCCTTGTATTGCAAGTTTAGGCAACAAAGGGGTAATTGAAGGGGAGGGGTTAGGGGGGAGTATGAGAAGGTTGAGTGCCAGTACTCATACTATACTATCCTTTTTGTTTTGCATATTACTTTGTTACCCACCGCTACAAGTGCACCCTCTCTCTCTCACAGTATCATTATATTCAAGTGGATGGAAGGGGCTAAGGATCATGGGTAGAAGTTGCCATCAAATGGGAAGTGAGTGACAGTGAGAGGAAGAGGTCCACTTGTGTAATATAATTTCTATGCATTTCACCTACTTTTTAACCCTTTCTGACTGTCCTAGCACCTAGTCCACCCTTGGCCTCACTTTGATGTTGAAACTTACTCTTTATATTTCATTCCACAACATATATTTTCTTTAGTATTTTGTACCCAATTTTATCCATTGAATTTCAATTGGTAATTGCATAAACAAGTAGAAAATAATATAAGCCTTAATGGTTTGGATGGGAAGGAAGGAAGTGATCATCACAACCAGTTAGGTAGTTTTCTGTCTATAGTTGGAACAAGTGTCTCTTTCCCAACCGGCCTTTTTCCTACAACTGCCCATGACTACTCTAAACCAGTAAAATGACAACAATAAATCGATTACAGTTATGAAGTGATTGGGATTTGAGATGGGTTAATATTGAAAACACATTCAAACAGATTTGTCTTGTTCTCTAATATTCTACCACTAAATTGATATATCAAACCACCACTCTGGATAGAATAATGCAAATAAATCCTCCTGCAACAATTACACCTGAATTTTAGTGTACAGTGCATATAACATGATAAATAAGAAGAAGAGATTGATTAGGGTGTTGAGAACCGGCAAAGCAAGCACGTGATGTGCGTAGGAAGGAGGGTGGGGACGTGGGGCTGTCCTAAAAAGTAGAGTCTCCTCACCTCACCTCACCTCACCTCACCTACCTCTGTCCTCTTCTCAACCCTTTTACACATTTTATGAGAAAACTGTATTTACAAATAAAAAAAACTTATATAACTAATAACAATAATAGTATTACAGGTCTCTCTCTATGTATATATGTCCCACACATTCATTTAGGATAATTAAGTATAAAGCCAACCCCCCTCTAACAACCCCTATGTCCCACCCCCACCCTCCTGTCTCTTTTACTTCTCTCAATATTTGTGAAAAAGCATACTGGATTTACCTTAACAAGGAAACTTTGCATATTCAGACAAGTCCACAGCAAGCAAGGATCCAGTAGTCACCTTTAGTGCTGAGAAATTCATGCGCTGTTTCTGTGCATTTTTGGATTTGCACACGTGTATCAATCCTATTCCTAGTAAACTCTAGAGACCTGATTTTGTTAACTTGATGAGCATTATAATTCGGGTTTGCTCGGCCCATTAAAATTTAAGGTTAAAGAAAACCCAAAAAACTCAGCCCATTACAAAATGAGACATAAATGCTAATATTCATCATTTAGTCAACGTTGAGCGATTATGATTATCCTGATAGACCGAAGGCAATCAGAAAAAAAAGGTCATGGGCGCACGTTGGATCTTAGTTGTGATTTTGAGAGTCCTATATATAAATGGTCGTATGATCAAAATACGTAATAATTAACACTTCAAGTTATTATTATTATTATTATTTCCAAAAATAAAAAGCGTTAGAGAGAATGAACCTATTCAGTCTGTTGTGGTGTAGCAGTAGCATCTATTATTATATTGTTATTATATTATTATAATTATTATTACGTGTGATCACCTCCTTCTCCTTGCCCGTAACAATTACACCAAAAAGTTGTCATTGACTCGAAAGGGAATAATGCGTCTGCTTGGCCCTTTTGCGGATTTCGTACGAGTAGCTAAGCAAAACTATAACAAAAGCTGCAGCAGCAACAACCACCGCAACGCTCCTTGTGCCGATACAGTGCTGTCCTTAGCAGCTTTTCTTGGATCCACTGGAAACTTGGGAGTGAACCCTAATTCTGACAATTTCTTATGTGACACTGCATAGTCTTTAAAGAGCACTTCTCATCCTGAAATGCATTAAAATTTACATACTATGTATGACGTAATCGTTAGGGCAACAAACAAGATGATCCCGCTACAACCACAGATCCAAATATCCAATTCACCCAATATGGGGATCAATCAGTGATGACAACTCAATAGGGATTCTAGTTATAGCAGCAAAGCAAAGAAGTGTTGAGCTCAGCAATTCTTGGTCTTATGGTGGATAATTTACTGAAGCGAACAGGATCTTAGATAGACAAGCAAAAAAGTACAACAGTCTACGGCCCAATTCATCATGGTTTTTCAAATAATGCCAAAGAACAAAAATTACCATGTAAAATAAACTAAAAGCCAGTTCAAATGAACCAAAAAAAAAAACAATTTAGTGAACCCAAAAGTTATTTGTATAGAACAACCCTAAAAATGAGCAAACAAAGTATAACAAATCTCCAAGTTCCAACATCTAATGGATGCAGAGCAGATCCTACAAGCCTTTAAGAGAAAAAGGTAACTTAGAGTAACAAGGAGATGACTGATGACTCATCTTAAGTTTCTAATTAACGTGTTCCAAAACAAGGTACATTTAAAATCCAACCCAACACCAAGGTTCTACTGCAGCTAAAACCTAAGATTAATTATGGTGTAGTTGTACATGGTAGGAAATTCATTTTACCTTTGACACACAGCTCAACAAAAGAACGCAATTCACGATCATCAAGCAAAGCCTTGTCCGAAGTTTCAATAACTCTGTCTCCCTTTACAGAACTTCACTAGAACTAACCATATGAAAATGTGTTAATTGGAATTCATAAGTCAATACAAAGACAATACTCTACCGATCTTGGTTTGCACCTTACAGAGACTCTGAGTTGTCAAACTTTAGTGGTTCTACATTCCAAGGCCAATCAAAACCTGATCTGTTTGGATGTGCCACTCCCTTTAAGCATCACAGTCAGTGTGACAAGTTTTAGACTTGTGCAGATACAATTGATAATTTGAGAAAACGGGGAGACACTTAGAGAGAGTCCATTTTGCGAGTTTAGTCATAGGTTGTATTGGCAGGCGAAGAAACGACTTGGTGAGATCGCTACGTGGAAGATTTGTGTTGGGTGATTTGATCTCTTATTACTGAAATTTAGAGTTGACAATAGGCTATATAAAAGTTCGCCGTATTCCTTGGAATTGCGACGGTAAGGATGATGTAAGTTTGTTATGTTACTTTGTAACAGAAAGATTTTGATCAATCAGTGTTGTGTTGAAAAGGAAAATTTATACAATAGCAATTGAATTGAAGAAAATCAAGATGCATAAAAAGAAATTACAGAAACTCCACTAGTGAACATCATGATCATGAAGCCGTTCTCCATTGCAACTCAATTTGTAGCCTTCCACTCTTGGAGTCTATGAGATGGTACTTTTGGTTAATCCTTTTGTTGCTTAAAACATCAGCTAGACTTATTTCCACATATCCCAGAGACTCCTGTGTTCAAGAATAAGAGTAACCCAGATCGTCAATTGCTTTTTCAATATCCTCTATGGCTACATAGCTGAATATGCATTACCTTTGGATGCAATAGGTTCCTTGAGGAGGTGCTCACAACTTCCACATGCATCCTATCATGAGTGGGTGGCTCCTCCAGTATAAACTGGAACACCTCCTCCCACCTTGGATCTCTGTTCTTCTTTACACGCTGCATCAATCAAAGGACTCCCATCAACTCTCTATTCACATTTTCAGAAACAGTTTGGGAGAAATCCAATCTTTTTACTAAATAGAAACACCATCCAGTTTCTTTCTAAAGAGCACATCACTAAAAGCTAAAGCAGAAATCGACGAAAGAAATTTTCTGTTAAATTCACCAAAATATATACGTCGATGTTTCAAACTTATACCTTTGTCCTCTTCTCCTCACCTCTAAAAAGAATCCGCACAGATGGGTTACAATGATACTTTCCTTCAACATCCTGAGCTTCATGAACTATAACTACTAGCACTCCGCCACCAGCAGGAGTTCCTTCAGGAGCCTTCTGCAACTCTTTTGTTTCGTCAAAACTGGGTAACTCCTCTATTTTGAATGGTTTATACGTCAATTCTACTGCAAGCTGCCCCCGAGCCTTCTCATTTTGAGGATCATTCTTATCCATATTTTTCAGGAGATCAAGTGTCAAAACCTTTGGCTCCTCTCGAGTGAGTTCTTTCAGAGGAACTACATTCATACCCATCCTGTCATGTTTGCCAACCTAAGCAAGGAGTAAACAGATTGGGATGAACACATGTCATGATACATTAGGTTCCCAGCACACAAGGGATATTCTTACCTGCTCCCAGTCATAAACATGAAACTCTACAGCCTGTGTCTCTGGATCTTTAACGACTATATTAAATTCCTCATTCCATTCTGGGTTCAAGTTCTTATGTTTCACAGTGGTTTTCTTAGATGGAAGCTTATCCTCAGTGAGCTTTACTTTCACATACGGATCTGATGCACCCAGCAGATCTTTCTTCTTAAGTTTCAGTGCCCTCAGAACCTTCACATTGAGAATTCCAACAGGCCTCTTCAAGGCCCTGTAGTTTCCAATAACAAAGTTCACATTCAGAAAAGTCTGAGATAGCTAGAGAAACAAAGTTCAATTAGTTAAAGAGTTCCCTAAAAAGTTTGTAAGTATAGCTCACAATCATACTTTGCAGGATCCAGTATTGCCACTTCTAGTGTTTTAGGCCATAAATACATGTTTGCAACCTGATCCTTGATAGTCTCCTGCAGAACAAAAATGAAAAAGAAAAACATAACTACCACAATATTTACAAGGAAAAACCTCTTAAAAATCAATAACTAACATAAATGAACGGAAGTTAAGATACTGAACAGGTTGGCCAGATGTTTTTAAGTACATGAAAAGCAGAGTAGAACAAGGAGAAAAAACAGTTAGTACCTGGACAAACCTGTACAGACCAGGTATTGCCATAAGATCAGCACCAAGGAGCTTGAGACCAAAGTCAACATGTGGCTGCAAGGTAAAACATATTAATTAATAGAAAGAACAAATGCACACACCAATATTAACAAATTATTTGATGGTGACATCAATTAGTGTCCATAAAGATACGCAAGGCTATAAAAGATCTGCACTTAATTATTCAACAATGATAAGGACTAGATTCAGCCACCCAGCTCTCTAATCCCCAAGGGTGGATTAGGACAATAAGACACAGTTCAAATTTCTTTGCAAGATTGTCGTCTAATAACCCCAAAAGACCACTAAAATAGCAGTCCTCAAATATATGGATGCAGCAGCACAGGAAAGGAAGATACAGATCAAACATTTGCGAGCAGAAGCAAATGAGAGGTATAGTTTTCCTTGCAGCAATATATCCATTTGACGATTTCCTGATGAATAATAAGTACCTACTGGAACATATGTCGTGTTTTAGATGGATAGTTTACACAATTACATGTCTAAAAATCCAATCACGTAGGACGAAATAAAGTGTTTTACTTCCACTAAAACAATGAAATATAAGCATCAACCTTTTCCATGAGGGATACACATATTTTAGCAAAGCAAGGAAAAGTTGGGACCAGCGGCTTCAAAGTTATACGGGGCGAGGCAAAAACTTGCAGATCCAGCACCTATAGGTATCAAAGTAACAAAAAGTTCAACAAGAGACAAACAGCTACAAAAATGATGGAATCCAAACAATAAAATAAACAAATTCAATAACCTGAGCAGTCCCTTTCAGCCCAAAAGCTTTAACAGCAACAGTGATATTAGGGTTTCCAGCCCATTTTAGAGACGGCTCCATAATCAACTCCTTTTCATCAGTAACATAAACTTTCATACCTGATCACACAAAATTTTGCGGAAACACGAAATTAAGAGAGAGGAATGATCACTCAAAGTCATCAAAAGAGTGAATAAAAGAAGTCTACCTTGAAAAGTTGGTGGTAGTGACCCTAGAGTCAGTGTTTCGAATTCAACCGCATCAATTTTATACTTGGGTATCTGCTCGGCAATGATGGGTGTTGCAATGTTCTTTGCAGTCTTACATATGGCCTGTGGAATCATAATTACACATATATTCAGCACCAAAAATAGACTAACGACACAGTGAACTGCCCACAACAATAACACAGAACCATGAAAAGGAAATAAAAATTGAACCTTGTCCAGATAAGGCCACATGTACTGAAGAAGCTTGTTAAGCCAGTCAACCTAAAAACAAAACCAAAAGAAACATAAGCTAAATGTCCAAATCAAAATGAGTACATAGCCAGTAGTACCCATTAAAATAGGAAGATCACAAAAGCAAAAAATAAACGATACTCACGCGATCATAATCAGGATTCTTCACCCAGAGCGGAATCTCCGGAAGCATCCGTTGCAAAGTCTCCGAATCCTGCTCTACCAACGATCGAATCTCTGGATCCTGTCGCAAAATGACATCAACTTTTCCATTCCACAACAAAAACCCGAAATTTGCCAACATTTTTTAATGTAAAAAACTGAACTTCTCAGTTGCCGTAGAGTCCACATTTCCAAATCTCCCTCACAATTTAACAGTAACACGTATTAACAGATCAAAAAGCAAACGTAGAAACTTTGCCTTAACGTCAGTGGGCTGGAAATAGATGAAAAGATAGTAACCGATCACGAGTCCCATTGAAATCCCCACGCTGAATCCACAAAAACCCAATAATGTGCTTACGAATCCCATTTCTTTTTTGTTTTCGATCCTCGATTCGCTCCCAGAGTCGCAATCTTTCTCCCCGTGTCTCTTGCTCGAAAAACCGGGAAACGGTGCAAGAATAACAAACAGCTGGACTGCTGGAGTTTCAGATCACATCATTTAAAAGGCCGAAACTGAAATGACGGGTTTGTCCTCGGGCCATTCTAGTTATCATGCCGATAGTGGACTTTAAGGTTCGTTCTTTTTTAGGTGTCTTGGTATAGAGAGAAACTGAGGCGTATCCGAGACACGTTTTATGAAGATGTTCTTTGTTTCCACCTTAAGTCAGCACCTTACTTGAAAGGCAACAAGATCTTGTACAAACAGGAACAGAGGTGCTGGCCACGTGGCAAGAGAGTGACGTGTATATTGAATGATAGATTAAATATTTGCTTTGTTGATCAGTATATCTACGTGGTAATGTAAAGTTGATGGCCACGTTTACAGGCTTAGGAAGCAGTGGAGTTTGTTAATTGCATCTTAAACCCAAGGTCGGCCTTGAGTAAAAGGGGGGCGGGCATTTGCCTAAGATTTATTTTTATAAATAATAAAATAAATTTTATTTTTATTTTTATAAAAAAATAAATTAAAATAAGATCTATTATTGATTACATAAAGAATAATAAAAAAAGTTCATATTTTACTTATTTATATTCTTTATAATGACCTAAAAATAAGTAAAAATAGGATTTTTTTTTACTTTAACCAAAGTTTATAAAATATTAGGAACGCTTGCTTAACCCTTTACGGTGGCCTCGCCATTGGCTTGAGTTCATAATCATATTGTGAAAAAACTTTCCTAAGTAATCTATAGCATGTACTAAAGTTGTCACCTTGTCTAAATGTGACCTTTCCTCCTGAAATTAGAGCCATAATTTTACAGTGCTTTTTATTTGCTTCTACTGTTGATGCTACGTGCCCTAAAATCTTTAACTGCCAGTTTAGTGATATGACTAACAATATTTATCAATATATTTTAGTTTAATATTTTTTTAAGTTATTTTATGTACTTTCATAATCTATATTAAGGTTTCAAATCCTTTTATAAAATACAGTAAAAAAATAGCTTTCATCATGGTATTAGAGGTCACACCAAATTAATCATCTACATTTAAATTTCTTTTTTACTATTATTATACACCAAAAACAACTCATGTGATTCATTTGAAAATAATCTCTTTATTAATTAGGGATAAGTCTGCGTATTATTAAACCTTTCCAGATTTTGTGTATCAACAAAATTTTTACTAGATTATTATTGTTATACTATAAACCGAAAACAACATCCAAATATACAAACACTAATACCAATTCACTATTTACCAAACTTCACATAATAACATTAATACCATTGCAGTTCCTATATCAAACTAACAATGGCAAAGCATACTATTTCTATTTTAACATTCAATCAACTAATTAATTTTCTCACATCATCTTTGGATGCAATAAATTACCTAGTCTAGTGAAATCAAATCCAAGTTGTCCTTATTACCTCTGATCTTTTTGGTGGGACGCTCCGACCATAAAAAAGACTTAAATATTGATCCCTAATCTCCATAATATATCAAGTGGCAAAATTTTGACCATTTGGTCTACTGTTTTATTATAGCATCACTTTCCAATTCCATCGCACACCTTGCTTTTGGATGTAGCACAAATCATAATCTCTAGACTATATATTCTTAAGCTTCACTTTCTCCAATAATCATCGTCTAAACTTTCTCTTCTCCGGCGCAAACTCCATACCATTAAAATCACAGATTTCTTGAACATCGTCTCTATTATTGCTAAAGAACTCGCAGCTATCGAAGATTGCATCTTGGACAATGACCTTGTCTTGTTCACCTTAAATGTACTACTTATTGAATATGAATCCTTCATCATGGTGATTGAATATTAACATTGCCTCATTACCTTATAGGATCTTAGAACTAGACTTTTAATTCACGAACAAAAACTATTAGCATGTCACTCACCACATCCTTCTAAGACGATGCTTCTTACATCATATTCTGGCAACAATAATGGCAGATACTCATGAGGTGGGAGAAATGGCTATAGAGGATGTATAATGTCTAGAGGAAGATGATTTATTGGGGAATGCAACCCCAATGTAAATAAATCTTTTTATAACTACTAGTGGATCAAGAACTCTATTAGGTCATTAAGCCCAATCTTCCAAAATGCCTCTAATTACCCAACTCACCAACTCAATCCTTACAGGCCAACTCATCAGCCCAATCCCATTCACTATCAAATTTGATGGAAACGGGATCATATTGGCGCCCATTGTCGTTTTCGATATTCTGAGCTTGGAAATTGTCCAATTAGGCCTCCTTTTGGCTCCAATTCTCTCATGATAGTCTTCTCTATTGTGAACATTCATAATCATAGGGATACTCAAACGTTACAACTTTGACGATGTTGTTGAATGGTTACCTAATACTGGTGCTACTACTTACATGATACCTAATCCTCTTATTGTACAATTTGTATCTTTGTACGATCGTTCAAACTAAATGATTACAGATAATAAACAAGCCTTTCTTATTTTCTCCACTGGTCTTTTTACATTTTATACTCATATTCATCCACTTCATCTTAATAATATTTTAGGGTTCTACATCTCAATACTGACCTTTTATTTGTTACCAAATTTGTTACTGATAACTTATATCTCATTAAATTTAATCCTTTTGGTTATATTATGAAGGACTTCAAATCTAAGAGACTGCTTCTCACGAGTTCCAACCACAATAATCATTATCTAATGAATGTTCCTTTACACTTCAAAATTTTTGTTATATTCACAATCACTCCTGTTTTGCTTGATCTTTGGCATCAACATCATGATCATCTGTATCGAACTATACTTTCTAGATTATCTAATTATTTATCCATTAAATCTAATGTCATAACTTTTTTTACTTCATATCTTTAAGGAAAAAGTGTTTGTTTTCTATTTTCACCATCTTCTAGTATTTTCACAAACCTTTACAACTTATTCATTATGATATTTGGGGACTGTTCCTATCTATTTCCTTTTCTGATTATCATTAATTTATCATTTTTGTCGATGATTATAGTCGCTATACCTGACCAAAGGTATATACTTATTACATCCTCTCTTTATCCTATGTCTTTCACTCAAGCTAACAACTTTTCTCACTCTCTAGGTTATTATTGATGAATTCACTACCCTATCATAACCATACTAGGCTCTGGTTCCTCCTTTATCTAATGCCAACATTATTGAGTGTAAACAGGTGTTTTGCACTAAAAGAAAACTTGATTATTCCATTCAACGATATAAAACTTGACTCATTGTGAAAGTATATCATCAGGTTTTGGATATTAATGACATTGATACCATTAGTCGTGTTATCAAACCCATTACCATTCATATAATTCTTACCCATGTCTTCTCTTATAATTGGTCAGTCCATCAACTTGATGTAAAGAACGTCTTTCTTC
>JAOTJB010000210.1:43054536-43071022 GCA_027123815.1 Erythroxylum minutifolium
AATATGCAGGGATTGATTTTGAGTAAATCACGTAACACACATTGGTTATAGCTGTGCAGTGTGTGAAATTGGAAGAGTGTGTACTGTGTATGTCTCAAGCTGCGTTTTTATCTTTTGGGTGTTAGTGTGGGACTCCAGCATTTTTTCCTATCTTTGGTTGGCTGCACCATTGATGGAATTTTTCTTGGGAATTAAGTGATCTTTGTAAAATACAAAACGTGCAGTTTTTGAGGTGACCTACGGCTGATGTCTAGGTGGGCAGCGTGAGTACTTTGAGTGTGTGGGTGTTAATTAGCTTTTTGTGTATACGAGTGTGGCTTAAAAAGGGAAGCATTGTGTAAGTCCCTATTAGGTGCAAAAAGTGAATCTGTAGATGACGTTAACAATGTAGTATGTGTGATTTGGATTTTTGAAATACAGCTAAAACTGTGTTTATATTTGCATGGCCCAACTCTTGCAAATAAAGTTATTTTTACTTAGTGAAGTTTGGGTTGATTGGCTGGAAGTTTTGAGCGTGACTATGTGTTGATTAAAATTCAGTGAACAACTGAAGGTAAGTGTATGACGTAACCTATGTTGTAATTTTCTTTTGGAAATTGCGTGAATCAGCTGGTTATCTTTGTAATGAAATTTCCGTGAATCACGTCACCTGGGCTGAGTAGTTTTGTACTACATTTTTTTTGTTGTATTGTTGTTGATTGGGTATTCTTGTAGCTGTGATTTCTGCAGAAGTTTCTGTAAGTTGATGTCGGAGATTGCAAAAATCAGCCCATAATTTGCTGCAACAACTTTTGGATTTATTTTAGTAGAGCTGAACTTTAAGGGAAGTTGTTCTTCTATTTTTTTTATCTCAAGTGTATTGTTGTTCTTTTCTTGGTAGGTTAATCAGTTGAGTTATTTTTATTAATTGCCTTTCATTAAGAGTAGTAGAGAAAATTCCTCTGTCGAGGTTAACACGAGTCGGTCTTGTTATTGGGTGTGAAAATCTTTCACAGGAAGTGAGGTTGAGAGATAGTGTCAAGGGTTGAATAATGTCGGCTCACTAAAGTTTTGAGTAAATCTATTGTACTTCGGTGAAAGAATTAATCAGGGTAAAGGCCCCGCAAATATAGACAAGAAGTGTCGAACTGGGTTACTAAATTTTTGATATCATTTATTATTTTTCTTTTGATGAATTTTTTTTATTTATGTTAGAGACAATCACGTAAAATCGGACAATTTGGAAAAAATTTAACTTTTACAATTTTTCATATATGGTTGTCACTTTGAAAAAAAAGTTGTAACAAACCTGGACTCATTGGCCATTCATATTAGAAATAAACACATAACGTGAGGCATGTCGGTAGGAATAAGTTATGCAAAAACAACCAAAAAGAACAACAGACGATACATGAAAAGTCAGGAGATAGGTAAGCAGGAATAAGATAATAAATTATGCAAAAACAGCGAAAAATAACAAGCGATGCGTGAAAAACTCGTACTAGAACTAGAAGATTCAAAATATCATTAATTGTTAACTATTCATTTTCAATCCAGTTAGTGCCCTTTTAATATAATTGTTAAAATCCAAAGATACTGATTGCAAAGTACAAGCAGTCTCGTCTTTCCAGCTATTTTTGTATTCTCCAACAAATAAACACATAAGTTGCATCCAAATAGAGAAAAATAAAGTAAATAGAAAAAAATTAGCCCAATAGTTCTGTCAGAAGATGCAATTCGACAAGGTGATATGAAAAAAATCTCGTACCGTACATGGTATGTTGATGTGTAAAGTTTTGCTTTTTGTTTTAAGATGATTGCCTTAGTCGATGAATTTTTTTTATAGAATGAAAAACATAAATATCATAAAAATTTGTCATGACTTTTATAAATATATCAATAAAAATAATTAATAGTTAATCATAAATTAAACTAATTTAAATTTTAAAAGATTTAATTTGTATTAAACTGATATAAAATTAACATACAATAAAAATTAAATAAAAATTAAAAATTTAAATATAATTAAAAAATAAAAATATCTTTACTCATTAAAAAATTAAAATTTAATTAAAGACAAAACTCTTAGATAAAAATCAATTAATTTATTTTAATTTTATCAAAATCAATTAATTTACTAAAATCTATCAATTAATTAATAGATTAGTTGACCTTCAATAAAAATAATTATTAAAATAAAATTTAACTAATTCAAAATTTTTATAATTAAACTGAATAAATTAATTTAATTGTTTAATTATTGAAAATAACTGATCTTAGTATTGTAATTTATTTTCTATATTAATTAATCCACTATTTAATAATGAAAAAAGAAGACAAAAACATATCCATACTGTAGAACTTGGGGTCCTGAAATATGCTGAACTGGCTGAATGATTTTTTTAATTACTGGAAATAATCAATTTTATTATTGTAATTTATTTTCAATATTAACTAATCTACAATTTAATAATGAAAAAAATGAAGAAAAAACATATCCATATCGTAGAACTTGGGGTCCTGAAATATAGGTAAAACCATTTATAGCTGTCGAAGAGCTGTCTTTCTCCATCTCTCTGTCTAATGAGCAAGTGAGCAACCCCCAAAAATTCTCGCTTTCTTCGCTCTTCCTCTTGATTTGCTCAATTGGGTAAGGTAGTGGAGGTGGAAAGCTCATATCTTTCACTCACTTTCTGTTTGTTTCTCGAGAATTAAGAAGTGGGTGTTGCAGAAATTGGACTAAAGCAGATAAGAGGTGCAAAAGATGAGTGCCTCAAGGTTCATAAAGTGTGTCACTGTCGGAGACGGTGCTGTGGGCAAGACTTGCATGCTGATTTCCTACACCAGCAACACTTTTCCTACCGTATGTATTGAATTGAAGTTTTGGTGTTTCTTTTCTTTTATGTGGGCTTGGTTCCTGAGAAAATGTGGGGTTCTGGTCAAGTCAAAGAGGTTAATGCAAGTTGCTGGGATGGTTCGTGGGTTCTCTTTTGTTATTCGTCCAAAGGCTGGGAATTTCTCTCTGAAGTTTGCGGTTACGTGAATAAATTCTTGAAATTCTTTCTTTCTGTGTCGTTATTCTTCATTTTTAGGTGTCGTGTCTTTCGTTCTTGTACTGTGTTATGTGATCTATTAAGTCGGAAACATTTGGTTTGGAAGGTCTTGCTTAGGGTTTTTATTTTCTTTTCTCTTCCTGGTATCCGAGCAAAGAAGTTAAGGAAAAGAAATTTACGGGATTATCTCTGCTTGCTTGTGTTGAATGCCATTGGCTGTGAACTGAAGTGGGTTGGTCAACTTCTTGTTTCTTGTTAAAGCAGTTAGCTTTAGAAGCTCAGTTTGTGCGCATCTGTGTATATATACATGAAAATAGCTAATTCAGGTTTAAATTCGAGGGCTTTGCTTGTGTAAATTTTCTACAGAATTTTGGAGAACAGAAACATATTCAAATTCTTAAGCGTGATTTGTGACTGTCTTGTACTCAGACAGGAAGCTATTGTCTATACTGAACGTCATATTTTTATGGATTTATTTAGGTTTTATATGGAAGAGTGTGTAGTCTTCCTTTCTTAACCTGGCGACCAAATTCCAAATGCAGGTGTCTTTTTTGTGGTTCAGTGCGATAAGCTGCAGTATTCTTGAATTTGTACTCTTGCTGTGAATTTGTTGTGGATTATTGTGGCTTGCATACTTGTTCACAAGGATTGGGTGCCAGGTCAACTGCATGGTCATGTTCTTCTTTCTTGTCGAGTGACTGGTTTTTTTTTTTTTTTTTGGCCTCCTTGATATGTTCAAGTTCCATGATGCATTTTTCTGCAGATATACTTGCTTCAAATTGCTATTTAAATAGAATAGTCCCGGAATAGAACTCAGTCCTGATGTTTTCGTCATTAAAAGAGAGATGATCTAGTTGCCTCTGTTGATATCCATTCATTTCCTATTTAAAATTTTAATAAAGGACTCTTGTCTATTTGGGTTGCTGACACGTAGCCAGTTAACATTTTTTGTTCTTTTTAGCATTTCTATGGGTTGTATTGTACAGTTTAATGTAATGGATAAACCTTCCATTGGTTAGGCGAATGAATTGTCCCAAGTTCATTTTTAATATTGAGACAGTCAGTTTTTTCTATGAACAGGGGAGATATAATTGTTGTTGAAGGTTATAATAGGAAAATATTCCTTTGAGGATTATGGATCTGAAATTTTTGAACCAATTGTATTTTGCACTAGATGACTGACTGCGGCATGGGGTATGAGCATCATTCTTTCTTTCAGAAATTGTTTTGCAGTGTACAATGCTTTAGTTTGTTTCATAAATGCCGCGTATTGTTGCTAATTGCTTATAAACTTATCTAATATCGGACACTGATTTTACCATCAATAATTCTTTTCTCTTTATGCTTTTCCATGGAACAGGACTATGTACCAACTGTTTTTGATAATTTCAGTGCAAACGTGGTTGTGGATGGGAGCACTGTCAACCTAGGGTTGTGGGATACTGCTGGTAAGTTGGGGAACAGATCTTCTATTCCCGCTGCTCTATTCCCCTTGTTCCCAAGCTCATCCATCCATTCATTGCAATAAATTGTATGGATGAAAATGTTTGAGCACAGGGGGAACAGAGTTATGGGAGTAGAAGATCTGCTCCTGGTAAGTTGTAGATTCTGGGTGATCCCCATCTATTCTGAGATTTTTATGTAATTGACTTCATGGGTTTACTTTGCGGAACAGGCCAAGAAGATTACAATAGGTTAAGACCTCTCAGCTATAGAGGAGCGGATGTTTTTCTTCTTGCTTTCTCTCTCATTAGCAAGGCCAGCTATGAAAACGTTGTTAAGAAAGTAAGATCATTATTGACTTTACAAGCTGCTTTCAGTTCTCTTTTCAAACTGATGTTTGATATGATGTTGTACTGATTAATTTACTTCATGTTGAGTGGTTAGTGGATTCCGGAATTGAGGCATTATGCACCTGGTATTCCAGTCATTCTTGTTGGAACCAAGCTTGGTAAAATCTTCTTGGCCCATTTCCTAACTTTATTGGTGTATTATTGTGAGGATCTTTGCCAGCAATCAATCATTTTTGCTATGTATGGATGGTTGTATAAGATTATTGAGAGGTTTGAATTCTCAAACTTAAATGTCATATAAGACAGCTTCTTGCTTTCTTTAGTAGTGTCCGCTCGTAATTCAGAAAGTCTCCTCGTATCTGGAAATTTTCTATGTGTCCCTTGACTGAAATCTTGTTTCTCAAATAATTTGCTGACCTGAATAACTATTACATGTTATGAGCAAGTGGTTAAGTTAGATATTTTGTATTACAATGCCTGACTACAGAATAAGCGAACTTACTAAGGCCATGAATGAATGAGTTTTAATTGCAGCTAAATTTTCTCTTGTAGATCTTCGTGAGGATAAGCAATACCTTTTAGATCACCCTGGTGCAACTCCCATTACCACAGCTCAGGTATGACTTCCTTTCTTTGCTCCTTTTATCTTGCTTTATTGCTCGTGAGGCATATATCAGTTTCTCATTTTTTATTTTTTATTTTCTTTCTAAAGGGAGAGGAGCTAAAGAAGATAATTGGTGCTCCTGTTTACATTGAGTGCAGTTCTAAAACACAGCAGGTATGTGTATTTTGGTCCTCTTGTTACAAGCTTAAGATAAAGCTGAACTACTGACAGGAGTCATTTGAATTACCGTTTGTAAACACAGAATATTAAAGCTGTTTTTGATGCGGCCATTAAAGTGGTTCTCCAGCCACCAAAACAGAAGAAGAAAAAGAAGAGAAAGACACAAAAGGCCTGCTCCATATTGTGATTACGAGTTGAAGCACTGGGAGGAAACAAGACACATAAGGTCCCACCATACGGAAACATCAGGATGCAGTCTTTAGTCTTTACTGACAGAACTAGGAACAATTCCATAAGCATCAAGTTAAGTGTGTGTTGTATTCGGGATTGAGTACTGATCTGTATATGAATCATTACTTTGTGTTCCTTAACGTCTCACCTTTTCTATTTCTTTAGGTGTCTTTGGACAATATATTAACTAGAATGAGGAATATGTCTTGTATGACATTACCAATTTGGTTTGTTGTGTATCACGATCCCGCTGTATTTACTTGAATGATCCTAATGTAATCATCGTTTTATGTTGAATCATTCACAATGATTTCTGTTGATTTGTTTCTTCGTATCTTGCATTTGTTATCACTAATGATGAAAAGGAGCTAATGAAATCAGGAAATCCTGCACTAGTTAAGTAGGGCCCGAGTATTTCTACATCGGTTTCTTATTAAGAAGCTGTAACTATTTTCTAACAATATCTAAGGCATATTTAGAACACTTTTCTTTGTCTTTGATGTTATGACCTCTCAATTTTTTTTTTCCTCAAGACAGTTTTAGTAAAGATGTCAGCCACTTATTCCCAAGTCCTGCAAAGTATTAAGAAGAAAAAAATTTGAAACTATTTAGAGCAAAAATTTGAAACTTATTCCCAAGTCCTAATAGACTTGCTCTAATAATACTTTAAGTCCCTAATGGCACCTAGGGGGGTTAAGAATTGGGTGCTTATAAATTTAATAATTTTTCTAATCAATGAACTCAATTTAAGAATTTATATATATTACCACTAGGTGCCATTAGGGACTTAAAAATAGGATTAGAGCAAGTCTATTAGGTTAGCATTTTTAATCAAAATCTTATATCAAAGATTAAAATGACATAATTAGAGCATCATCATTCAAACAAGAGGGATAAAATATTAGTAGAGCACTTTTCTTTGATGGCAAAGATTACCTTTATTAGAAAACTAGAATGAGATTCTTTTTAATAATCAAAAGTGTAGACTTATAATAAATAGTTTCAAATGATCCCTTTGTACCTATAAAAATCATAGATAACAAAAAAGTCTACAAACAAAAGGAAGAACCAGAACAAAAGACAAAATAATTACTCCCTTTGAAATTTGTCACTCTCACTAAATCTAATATCACTACTTTTTCTCTCCCCTTTGGAATCACTAAAATAAATCAATTATCAAAAATATATAATATAAACTGTCATGCATTAAGCTAACTTGGTGGTTATAAGATCAAAATGAAATTGATTGAGATTACTAAGTTTGTTTAAGAAAAAAAACTATTGAATATTTAAGAGTCAAAGTAATTGCTTAAAAAGTCAAATTTGAAGGAAGCATCCCTGATTGTGTTTAATGTGAAAAATACTCCCAATTTTGGTATTATGCCTAAGTTGACAAATTTAATTAAGACAACAAGCACAAGTCTTAACAAAATTAGAGGTTAGAATTGTAACAAATATAGGCATAATTGGCAATATCCAAGAATCAATTTCTTAAAAGAATGCATAATTTTTAAATCCTTAATATTCAAAGAATAAAGATATGAAAAGTTCCCAAAATACTAAAATTTAAAAAATTAAAGATGTATGAATATAATTAAAAGGGAAATAACCTTGAATTCTCTTATATTTTTATTATGTAAGCATCAATTTGAATGAATAACTCTTAATAAAGAAAGAATTTCAAATTTCCCAAATTTGAAAACCGAGAATGATGAATTTCAATTTTATGCAACCCAACAAGATTTTTATGAAATGGGGGATGTTGTTTTTCAAAGAAGAGTGAATTGTTTAGGTTTTTTAAAGATACAAACAAATAAAATGACAAATAGAAGATAAAAGCAGAAATAGAGCTTCACTCGTGAAGATTGGTTTATCATATAGCTTCACTAGTCAACCAATGTGTATGGTCGACCAAACTTATTAGCTAACTAAGGTATAAGCTCATTGGAGTGGAAGTCTATGAAGGGAAAAGATATATAAGTCAACCAATATAGGTATGTGGTTGATCAATATATGCAACTACAATTCTTACAAACTCTTTGGAAGGAAAATTTCTTAGGCGAGGAGGCATTGGTCAATCACTCGAAGGCATTGGTTTACTAATGTAATTAAGTGTATGACCAGAACTTCAACCAAACAAAGAACAAACTCACCAGATAGAAAAAAAATTTCTTAGAAAAAGGTGACGTTGGTCGATCTCTCGAAGATATTAGTTGACTAATGTGCTTAGGTGGTCGATCAGAGAAGTAACCAAACTCTTTATAATCTTATTGAAAAGGAAAAAAACATTATTTTAAGTTACAATAGTGGACCACACTAGGGTATTGGTCAACTATTGTGTTTTGAAAAGCCACAAATCAGCCTTAAAACTCAAATAAAAAGGTTAAAAGCATATATCAATTAGCTAAATATCAAGAATGAATTAAAGCATATAAGGGGATTCTTATAATATTCAATTTAAATTAAGCATAACTAATTATATTCTAATTGTGCAAATTCTATCCTTATTTAATGGTTTAGAGAAATTATTTCTCGATTGATATAAATTCAAACTTAATAACCTCATTTTGCATATATTTTCTAACTCTAGGTACTAAGATCACTATTAAAAAAATTGTTAAAAACCTTATTCATAATTCAAACCCAACTAATCAACACCAAGGATTTGTACTCAAGTTGATAAATAATAGCAATATGTAACAAATAAAGTATGAACTAATAGTTACCTCTTGTTGAACATTACTTATGATTGATTTAAATGAAGATTCTTATTGAGTTTTCAATCTATTGCAAGTATCTTATCCTTCTTATAAACCTCACTTAGTTCAACAATTGTTTCTTTTGAAGAGTCTTTGATCAATATTATTTTCTTTAAGGACTAATTTTTTCATATTCCATAATAACATCTTCAATATTTTCTTGGGAGCAAAAAGGCTATATTCATCAAGATGAAAAATATAAACTCTTTAAAAATAATACTCAATTTAATAACTATCATTTCTAATATATACCATCTTCTTTTTAATAAACCTACAAAACATGCTAAAAAATGTAATTTAGGTACCTAAATAAGTTTAGTTACTTGATTTTTAGGTTCTTCTTCTTTTCAACCCACACTTTCAAGGGTTTGCTTGTCATTCTTTGTTAAGAAACCAAAATCTATCAATATGTTTGTACTTACTGCAAAAGGATACATCATTTTATATGAGTGATGATGATTCATAAATGTATTGCTTAGTCTTCTATGTGTGTATGCGTAATAAGGAATCTTCCTTTGGATATTAAAGGTATTGAAAGTTTGCCTAAGGTAATGAGATGAGCTACTATAATAATATATGATACCCACTATAAATAAAGAATTGTTGCATGCATCTTTAAGGTCTAAAGGGTTATGAGTAGGTTTACATACTATTATAGAAGTTATGTAGGTTAACATACTATCATAGAAGTTATGCCTATTCTTTCCTTGAGTAAATTTATGTTATCTATATAAATGGATGTTTCTTTAATATTAAATATCTCTTCTATTTTTGATATTGGATTATGTTCTTAAAGTTAAATTATGTTTTATGTTTTAATTAAGGGGAAGCTAATCACTATCTTGACAATTATTTGTATGCTTAACTTTATTATTATCCCCTAACAACACAAATATTTTATCTTTTTATGTTTCTTGCACTTTAAGTGAATTTATGTTATATACATATATGGATATTTCTTTAAAATTAAGTATGTCTTTTGTTCTTAATATTGAATTATGTTTTATGCATGAATTAAGAGAGAGATAATCATTATGTTACTAGTTATTTATGTGCCTAATTTTATATTATTATTCTATAATATCACAAATGTTTTGTCATAATAAAAAATGGATAGTTTTTTAACCATAGGTGGTTCCAATTAAAGTTTTTATGATAACAAAATGTAATTACTACTATTTTTGATGAAAATAAATATAAAAACAAAATGAAGCCATAAACTCAAGAAGATAATTGTGAAGTTAATAAAGAGAAGTTGAAGTTTGCAATTGATAAAATGAAGATCAAACCAAGTTAAAAGAAAAGAAAATCAAGGCTCATCAAGGTCATTTTACATTTTATATTATTAATTATTATCTCATTTTATTAATTTGATTTTCTAAAAGGCTCACTATGCACAAATTTTTTCTTTCACTTTATTGCATAAGTCTTTCATTCATCAAGAGGCATTAAAGCTTTGAGTTTTAATATAAATGTCTCTTGATCTTTCAATCAAACTTTATGGAAAATTTTGGGAACTGTTTAAATCATAATTGCATTAAACAAATTAGGTTTGAGCATTTGGAGTTATTAAAATCATGTTTGCGGGGATGGACTAGTGGTCGACCAATATAGGATCGAGTTATTAAATTTGATGTATTGAGAGTTTGTTATAATATTGGTTAATATTTTGGTCGATTAATATGCCATATTGGTCAACCAATATACCTATTGGTTGGTCAATCTGTCAACAACTAGTGAATCGGTGCATTTAATAAACATAGGTCAACCAATATGCTGTACTAGTCAACCAGTGCTCTATAAATAGCCGTTATAATAACTAGTTCTTCTCCAATAACTAGTAGGGGCCCCAAAACATTATAAATAGGTCTTGTCTTGTTGGTTCTTATATAAAGAGGTATTTAAGTATATTTTACACACATTGCTAACTACTTTTCAATTATCTGAGCATCATTATCTCACATTTGTATAAGTGAGCCTTTTTGGAGTTATTAAATGATAAAGTGAGGTATTTTGAGTTGTAAGATTTATTTGAGGCATTACATTATTGCACTTGTGGTTGATCTAAGTGAGATTAAGGTTCCTCTTCATCTTGGAACAAGATTGTAAAGGGTTCTTCTTTGCTAAGAAACATTGTACAAAGTTCTTTTTTGCCTTAAAAGAATAATTACGATAGGGTTCCAAGAAGAGTCTTAGGGTTAGATGTAAGCAACAGTTTTTTTGGTCAAAATACTATAATTTAGTTTGCATTCTCTCTTCCCTATCCTTTTTATATTGTTATGTAATTTTTAATTAGTTTATGTTAAGCACGCGCTCGCGCGCGCACACACACACACACACACTAATTCACCCCTATCTTATTCCTTTTCATTAATAGATCTTAGCATTACTATCTTTACAACCACCTTGATTTTCTACTTAAAACTTTAAATCTTTAAAACACAACAAATACTCCAAATTTGATAATGAAAAATGAGAAAGTTAATCTAACACATTCTAATTAAATCATCTATGAAGCCAATATAATACATACTCCTTTTAAGTTATAATGTGTTATAAGGGCCTTTAAGAACATGAAATATGAGTTTAATCTTAGATGAGGCCCTTAAAGCCTTCTGTGAAAAGGGTAGCCTTATCTTCTTGCCAAATTGACAAGCTTTGCAACTTGAGATGCTTTCTTCCAATGGATCTGAGCATTGCACTGATTCAAGTTTTTAAATTGAAAGGACAGTAGAATGATTGTAATACATTAATCTTTTATGCCAAAGGTTAATAGTTCTTATAAAAGCTTGATATATAGCTTATTCTTTTCCTATTAGATCAAACAAGAAGCTCTTTTGCTTCATTTAATAGAAAATAATTCCAACCCATTTGCATCTTTAATCACACGTGTAATTTTCTCAAAATACACTTTAAAACCTATCTTAAGTAAATGACCAAAACTAAGCAAATTTGATCAATTTCTAGAATATATAGTCAATTAGTAATTACCTTAACACTACAGAGGGTTTCAATTTCTTTTCTTGTCCTTAAGCAAAATAAATACAACCAATCAATTCTATCACTTCATTTTCACAAAGATAAAAAGATACAATCTCTCATATTTAAGCCAACTCAAATATTAAGTTATTACATATATCATGACTACTTTTTCATTGGTGTATATGAACAAACTCAACAATTAATATCATCACTCAAATAGAAATATAGACGCAACATGAATCTTCCTCACAGTTTTCACTCATTTCTCTCAAGTGTTTGATGGTTAGTGTTTCACTCAAACTTCCTATAGGAAGCTACACTACCATAGGCTTGCTAATACACCAATTTTCCTCTATAATGATTGCATGCATAAATAGATTAAAAGGACTTGTTTAGGGATGTAACGTGGTAAGGGTTAAGGTGGGTAAAGAGGATAAAAGGTTAACATAAGCATTCATAAAGTAAAAAGCAGGTAAAAAGGAATAACAAAACATAAATCCGAGATATACAAATGTAACTAATAATCTGCACTTATTGATGCAACTCAATTGTTCTTCCTTTTTCTTTTCTTTTCTTTTCTTTTCCTTTTCAACACATTTTAAAATTTTTTTCTCTTTCTTTTTCTTAATACATGGAAGAACTATGAATAAAATAGCAAACTATATACAATGTGATCCACAGGTAGAAACACCCTCAACTGATCTTGGTCAAGATTTTCACAATGATCCCAACTAATTTATTACTTAATACTCTACTAAGCTTGTGAATGGGTAGGTTAATAGAGTTTAAGGTTTTAAAATTTTGGGTGTTTTCAAGAAACAAAAGGTTAAGGCTCAATGGGGGTAGCAAGGAATAATACAAAGGGTAGGTCATTTAAGCCAAGGGTTAACACAAAAAGGGCTTTAATCATCTCTATTAAGCATGCATCTAGTAAAATCAAACCGATTCAAAGCAAGTTCTGAAGGTAATAACCTAAGGAAGTATCAGTCAACAAAGAAATAGAATGACTATGGATGGAGTCATATGGGCTCAATCCTCACATGGGCTCAAATGAAAACTCATTATGCATCTCTACACTACCTCATTGCTCAAATGTCAATTTATGAATAAACTTATGTAACCAACTACTTTTCATTACTCTATATGGTTTACTTTCTACTCAAGTAGCCTAATCCGAGTTCAAGCATACATTCAATCTAATTCCAACCAGCATGACAGAATCTCATGACAATATCCATCAGAATGATTTAAGTGCAGTTCTATTGCTGACACAAAGCACATGATATGCCTAAACATGCATCCTATTAAGCGGAGTGCAAACAATGCAATTGAGAAAGTCAATGTCACCTTCCCACACTTAAAGATCACATTGTCCTCAATGTGACAAATCAACCACCAAATAAGGGAAAATGATACCAAACAAAACCAAAAAAATGACACGAAACTAAACAAAAATAACAGAAAACTAAACAAAAGAAAATGACATGAAAACAAAAAAACATGAAATGAAATGAAACCAAACAAAAGAAATAACAAAATTTAAAAGTAAAGGGTAAGAAAAGCTTATGGAGATGATGGTGGTGACAATGTTGGCGAAGGAGCTTCAAAATTATTCCTCTGATAGAATTTGAGGAACCTCTTCTTGAAGCTATGCTGCTCCTTGTAGACTTGTTGCATTTGTGTTCCGAGTTCATTGATTTGGGACGTCATTTGCTGTTATTTGGAGGCAATCTGGTTGAGGATTTGTTAAAATCGGTCGACCTCCACTGGTGCACTCGGTTCCTCCTTTGCTGCTTATTCTTCTGGCTCTGGGACTGCTCGAGATGTGGGGGGTCGAGAAGAGTCTGTATCGCTTCGCCTCCTATTCCTTATTGTAGTATGCATCTGAGGATTTAGGAGTTCCATAATGGTGGGTCGGGAAGAAGCTGTATCGGTTCCCCTCTTATTCCTTACTACAGTACGCATTTGAGGATTTCGGAGTTCCATAGAATAGAACTCCAAAATCTCAGAGCACCTCAAATAAGATATGTCAATCATATCGTATTGAGTTGTAAGAACATCTTCCACATCAAAGCTATAAAACAAAGCTAAAGTAGTAACAACATGAGATATGCCAAAATATGAACTCTTTTTATTTACAATACTCACTATTGATCGAAAAATTCTAAAAGGCATATTGATTTTAATTTTTTGATCCATGCACCATAAAAAGAAAAGTTCTTTGGCAGAGCATTTGTTACTTTTAGTTTTATTAAACACAGTTAAATACATAAATTTGTGCAAAAGAAAATGCTTAGCACTACGTATTAAAGAGTTCGGTGCATTCCTAGAGTCAAAGTTTTCTTCCCCGTCAGAGTTTTCCAGTAATCATCCAAATAAAAATCATCATGATCATCTAAAACTTTAGTGTTTGGCAAATCGAAAAGACCACACATGATAGTATAATCCAATTTATAAACATTGCTTAATATCCTAAACCAGAAAATGTCCATTTTTGGGTTATATCAGATTGTAGTGAAAAACTTTATGGTCATTATAGGGTAAATAGGTACATCACACCGAATAAACCTATTCCAACCTATATTTGCAGCTAGTCACTCAATTTTCTGCCTCACTCCTATGGTTTCTAACAATTCAAAATCAAAATAACGATGAGTGACTAGTTCTCTATCTCTATGGTCTTAGAAATGCGTACCTTATTCTTCCGAATAAATTGGGAATGGAGAATGACGAGCTGCCGCTAAATCGGGCTTACCTTCAACGGATACTTAAAGGCGGAGTTCATCAGTCAGTTGCTGAGCCCTCATCTTCCTTTGGGCCATTGTAAAAAGAAAACCTCCAAAAATAAGAGAAATAGAGGTGAAATTCTTATTTTAGAGAGAGGAATAAAAATCTTACCCAAATCCTTATGTTTTGAATGATTAATGTATGAAAAGAGTAAAGGATTGTTAGATTAATGAAAAGAGATGAAGAAAATACCAAGAACCTAAAGGAAAATGAAGAATTTTAGAGAGTGGGAGGAGAATTTTGATGGGTTAGAGAGAGAAGGAGTGAAGTTTTGAAGAATGAGGGAAAGAAGAAAAGGGGAGGGAAACTTAAATTTCCCTCCGGACGTGGGAATTCCCATTATTCCCATGATTGTGGGATTACTCTCCAGAAAGTTTCTAAAGAGATTTCCAACAATCGTGGGAATCATCTCCATTCCCACGATCGTGAGTTTTCTCTCCAGAAAGTTTTTAAAGAGATTTTCCATAATTATGAGAATCACTCCAATTCCCACGATCATGTGATAGGGTAATTCTTCTACTTCTAAACCTTCTTCCCATCTTGGTATGTATTCTCCATGATCCCACAACCTACAACACATTAAATTAACATTATCAAAAAGAATTTCAAAAAGAAAACAAGTTGAGATTCAAACAAAATCCAAATTAACATCAATCAAACTCAAATCAAACATGATCATAACTGAATAAATCAAATAAACAAATGGGCAAAAACAATCAAAAGGAAGTAGAATTCCATGGGTTATCTCCCATGTAGCACTTCTTTTAATGTCGGTAGCTTGACACTCTTCCTTGGAAACTCAGCCAAGATCAATTATAAGTAGCTTGCTTCCACCTTTTTCATTCAACATTGGTTTTGTAGCCTGTAAGTAAGCTACAAATTGAAAAATAATCAAAAGGATAATATGGATAACATTTTGAAAATCAATTAAGCTCAATAATGTCTTTTTTCCAAGTGAACTGCTAGCATAATAGGAAATAACAAAACTCCCTGAATCTTCCATTGAATCCAACAGTTTGTCCTTTACGAAGGAGAGTTGCTCTCTTTCTCCCTTAATCACCTTTGGCTCCTCTGCTTCTTCTGCTTCCTGAACAGAGACTTTCATAACTTCTTCAAACTCGATGTCTGTTGTCATATATTCTTCATTCTTTTATTCTTCAAAAGATTCGAACACATCAATTATCCTGAATAAGCTACTATCCTGAAAATTCTTAAATGCATCATTCATGTTAAATGTCACTTGATTATCATCAATCCAAAAGATAGAGTTCTTTTCATGAACATCTACCCAAGATTTTTCAATGTTTATATATGGTATATCTAGAACTGGTGAATAATAGGGACAATTTTCATCCTTTTCTTCATCCTCTTTCTTAATTGTTTGGTCTTCTATAAGGTAAGGTTCAGCCTGGTCTTCCACTGGTTCTTCTTGTTCATCTCAATTTCTAAGTGTGATAGCCTCATTTTTCTCTTATTGATATAATTCCATGTTGCTCAGAGAGTCTCCCACACTTCACTTACAAAATTTATAGGAAAATTGTCTTATTTGAATCTCTAGGTTGTGAATAGAAGAGGCATGATTTTCAAAAACTTGATCAAACTTCTCTTCCAGTCTCTTCTGACTTTCCTCCTGGATGATAAACATCCTCTTCTGGTTCTCTTCCATTTTTGTTAGCTTATCCATGATCTTGTCGAATTTGGAATCCCATAAATTAGAGTCATCTTGCTGAAATACAAATAAGACTTAATGTCCTATGTGAGTACTTATATTGTTGGACCAATAGAAATCTAGTTGGTTTTGCCACCCCAGAGTGTATGTGTTCCAATAAGGATCAGTACTTCCCTAACCACAGTATACCTCATTGTAATTTGCAAGACTTTCTTGCTACCTATAATATCTATCTTCCATCACTATTCTTTCTATGTCTTCTTGGCATCTAGCTCTTCAGATGTCTCATTCCTCATTCTAAAATGTCTTGATATGTCTTGTGATGTTGGGCCCCAGTTCCTTTTCTTACTAAATAAGCATATGTTCAGTTTATTTTGAGGTTGAGTTTGATTAATTTGTTTTGGTTAGGATTTAATTAGAATGTCTATGGGTGGAGGAGTTTATTTCTT
>JAOTJB010000210.1:43076436-43089640 GCA_027123815.1 Erythroxylum minutifolium
ACAATACCTTGGTGTGATGGGCGGTCGGGGTCCGAGGCCCGGCACTGTAGCGATCCGGCCCAAGTCCGGATGCTACAGTTATATATCATGATTATGAAATCTGGCAAATGGATACAAAACAACGTTTACTAAGAGGAGTTTGCTTAAGGATGTATATATGACACAACCTAGGGGTTTTAAATATAAAAGATTTCTTAATCAAGTATGCAAGTCGCAGAAGTCTATTTATAGACTTAAGTAAGCATCACAGAGTTAGAACATTTTTTTGATGAGATAATCAAAGAGTTTGATTTTATCAAAAAAATATATGGATAAACCTATGTCTATAAGAAGGTTGGTGGAAGTATATTCATCTTTGTAGTGCTAGTAGTGCTATATATGATGATATATTCCTGATTAGAAATGATGTACCAATGCTTTAAACTATAAAGATTTGGTTGTCTAAGAACTTATCCATGAAAGATATGGGAGAAGTAGCTTATATTCTAGGAATAAAGATCTATAGAGATAGATCAAAGAGGTTACTTGGATTATTTCAATCTATATGGAGATTCCCAAAAGAGGATTCTTACCCATATTGCATGAGATTTCTTTCTCACAAAGTATGTTTCCTAAGACATAAGGTGAGAGAGATAAAATGGTTGTGTTCCATATGCTTCAATAATTGGATCAATCATATACATTATGTTATGTACTAGACCAGATGTCTCTTACAATTTGAGTATAATGAGTAAATTTCAAGCCAATCATAGTGGTAGTCACTGGACGACTATGAGAAACATCTTAAATTTTTTTTAGGCAGATGAAAGATATTTTCATAATCTATTGAAGAGCTAAACTGTGAGTGTAGGGGTATTCAAATGCTAATTTTTAGTGGATCTAAATGATAGTAGATCATAATCAGGATACATCTTCACTTTGAATGGTAGTGCGGTAATTTGAAAGAGTTCCAAACAACTATCCATTGTGGATTCCACAATTGAGGTAAAGTACATTTTAGTGTCAAAGGCGAAAAATGAAGCAATTTGAATCAAGAAGTTCATTACTAAACTTGGAGTGGCTCTTATCATTTTGGAGCCTATAATATTGTATTGCGATAACAGTGGTGTTATTGCATAGACAAAGGAACCAAGGTCTCATAAAGGTCCAAACATATACTCGATAAATTTCATTTGATCGTGGAGATAGTGGAGCAGAAAGACATAACATTAGAGTGAGTTCCCACTGAAGAAAACCTTGCAAATCCTCTCACTAAATCATCATTTCATAAGAGACATTATTGACGTATAGTGGATATGGAATTAGATGTTAAGGTGATAGGCTTTAGTTCAAATAGGAGATTGTTAGTTTATCCCCCTATAGCCAATTGGTTGGTTGCAATTTTATATTCGACATTATTATTTTAATTAACAAAGGCATTCTTTATCTTTATATATTTTGTTAATTACAATTGATGTTTTACTATTAATGATAAAATCCCCAGAATAACTATTATGCAATTGAAATTATAATGAGATCATAATAATAAGATTCAATTTATATTTATGTATTATTTCTAAACTCTTCTCAGTTGTAGTTTCATCAAGACTTGGATATTAACGAAACGATAAAACTAACATACGTCATGTTTCTTTCTTAAAAAAGTAATTAGTCTTATAAATTAAAGTGTGGAGATATTTAAACAAATATATGGATACTTATTAAATAATAAGTTCACTATACTAAATTGATTATAAGGATTTCAAATGAAATATTACTTATGTGTTTGTGAATTTCCCCATTATGATAGTTTTATAATTGATCCTTAAACTTAAGATTATCAAGGTATCTTATATGAAAATTACTGTATTTTGATACTACTTACGACCTATCCTATTTAAGTTAGCTTAGTCGGTAGTACTTAGATACAGTATGAATCATATTAAGATAGTTGAATAAGTCAACAAAACATTTGTCATTTTAAAATAATTAGAGATAATGTTTTACTATTCTTAGTTAGTAGTAATTTAAAGAATTCTCTGGCAAGAGTGAATTGAGATTTAAAAAAGTTTTTTAAATATCAATTATTAATTAGCAAGAATGAACAAGATTATACTCAAAAAGAGCAAACAATATATAAATGCCCTATATCCAATTGGAATATTAGATGACAAAAGGATTATATTATACATCATAACTATATAAGATAGGTTAAATTAAACCATTTTGACATTCGTAATATTTTTGTAATCGTGACATTTTGCTAAACGTTAATTTTGATTTATGATTGTAAATTATTTAATTAAAAAGGAGTTTTAGTTTATCTAATTATAATTATAATTTATAATCATAATTAATATATTAGGAACCTAATAGGTTACACCTAAAGAGTAGTTAAAAAGAGAAAAATAAATTTTAATTAAGTTGAACTTAATTATCAAATTTGAAAAATTTTAGAGATCAAATGGAAGTTATTTAATTTTATTAAAAATGAATTTATAATTAGATTTTGACTTTGACTATAGTTGGAATATTTAATTTTAATAAAAAATAAACTCTAATACTTTTTCTATTTATAGGAAATAAGTGTAAGGGAGATAACATCCTTACATATTTCCTCTCAATCATATTCCTACTCATTTTCTATCAAATGTTGAGATTCTTTTTCTTTACTATGAGAATACCATTAGAGATTCGATATTTGGAAAGCTCGTCGTTGATACATCAAAAAGGTTTTGGAAAAAAATTGAAAAATTTTTTGAATCAATTTCAATTTCTTAATTTTTTGATTCATTCATGCATTCAATTATGATCAAACAATGATAAGTATGCTCATTTTGAGCCAATTCATAAATAATGATAAATCTTGTTATTAATTTTTTTAAAGTAAAAGATATGAAACTTCTTATTTATTTATTTTTAAAATATTCTTATTTTTAACATTATTTCAAAAAATTATGTTGCATTTAAGATTATACAAAAGCATAAGTATCCAGCTTCGAAAACTTTTATTTTAGATTCGAAGAATTTATGTTAATTATAGGATAAATTACATTTTATTTTATTTTTTAAATTATTCAATTATTGAAATTCGATTGGAGAATTGTAAAAATTTTTGCACTTTAAACATTATTTGACAAGAAAATTCCACAATAAAACATTGTTGGAACTCGTGTAACTTTTACCCTCAATATGTTTCTGCTTTCAGACACAAATCGGTAATCCCCTTGTGCCTAGGGATGACAAATGTAACTCGGCCCAGCCTGACTTCGACTTGGGTTGATCAGGCCATTGGTGGAGATTACTTGGCCCAATTGGGCCTCGAGTTAGGGCTATCCCTATCCGGCCTAACCCCTGCCTGACAAAGTGACAACATTTTTTAAAAATTTTTATATAAAAATTTTAAGCATGACAATTTTGGCCCGGGTTGGCAGAGTCACGGATTGACCATAGTCCGCCCTGGCCGGACCACAGGCCAACTATGGTCGACCAGCCTATTTTTTCCAAAACAACATCATTTTAGAAAAAATGAGCAAAACGACGTCTTTTTGAATTTTTTACTTTAAAAAATTAATGGGCAGGCTATAGCCTTGGGCCACGGATCAAGTCGGATCCAACTTGACTCATTGACATTTCTGAAAAACATAAAATCTGGCTTGACCCGTTGTCATTCCTATTTGTGTCAAAAATTACTCATGTGTAAGACTGACAATCAATTTTGAATCAATTTCTCCGAGCTAGACCTAAATTATGTCGTGGAATGAAACCAGAAAAGAGGCCTTTCCTTCCATTATCTGGCATCAGTTTTTGCATCACCTATTATTAAAATTTCCCAACTTACGTTATGCCAGCAGCAGAGATGACAAAGTGTTAAAAAGGCCGCAACTGAATCAGTTGGGCTGTTTTCTGGTGACCTGGCCACAATTGCGTAGATCTGTAGACTCCTGATAGGTCTGCTATATGTCCCGAATAAAATGGGTCTCCTAGGGTAGTGTTACTAACTTGGCTTTTGTCCTGTGGCGAGTAGCTGAACATATGAAGGAAAAGGGACCACAAAAGTTTCCAATACTTTAAAAAGTTTCATACTACAAGCCTTCGAAGAAAATGGTTCTGTGGTGCCTTAAGAGAGACCGATAATAGGAAATGCTTTCTGACATTGAAGAAGAATTCTGACATTTCTTAGGATCACACCATATGTTAGGAAGCGGACTAGCTAGTCTGTATCTGATTAGCCATATAAGGACATACGTTAGGAAGCAGACTAACTAGTCTCCACCTGATTAGCCATATAAGGATTTGTGTCAATTCAACCTTAAAAGCCATTCTAGATAAGTATGTTTTAACATGACTCACTTGGCTGCCATTGTCAAGTCAATTACAATCGTTCTATTGTAAGGGAATGGCTGACCAAATTGATTTCATTCAATAAAGTTCAGATGAACCAAGATTAGATTAATGATGTTGAGTTCAAATCACCATATTCTAATATTGTGTCAGCAAATGTTAATTAGATTTAAGTTTATTTGGAAGTCATTATGTTAGTCAAAATCGACTATTTCGCTCAAACTGTTTTAGAAAAGAAGAGCAAATGCAGGAATTACTAGCAGTCACTGGAACAATATTCTGCAGGAAATCACATTATGGCATTTATTTTCTTATCTTGAACACAAAGCCAGAGGGGCAAGTAAGCTAGTTTACAGTTTACTCCAGAGATGACCTATATTAAGAGGACTTAAATCTAAAAAGTATTTTAGAGAATCCATATATAAGAGCTTATTGCTTAGCCTCTCTGTTGTTCGATACTTCAAAGTTCATTATTATATAGTCATAATCACAAATAGCTGCTCAACGACAGTCAGAAGAAATAAAAAAATCTGCTGGTCTAAAACAGCTATGATCTTCCATTAACCTACCAAAACAAAGTGGTTGATCCATCCAAGTTATAGAAAAAATTGGCAGAATTTTCATTTCTGGAACCAATTGCTGAACTCCAACATGCAATACAAGTCAGCTTTGCATGCACTGCATCATTTGAACAAATAATGATATACTTAAAACACTGAAGTGATGGAATTATCATGGCTAGTGGTTCCACGTGGGGACTTGATGCGCTGTGCCATTCCCTTGTATTCTCCATATATGTACAGATATATAATTACAAAAGTTGGTATTTGGAATAAAGTAGGCCACACTTTAGCTCACTGTTATTGTCCTAACAATACATGGGTCCAGTAATATAACTCTCCATTAAATTACCTGCCTCACTCTATCCCAAAACAACTTCTTGTTCCTGCAAATTATAAAAGAATGGTTAGTTTGTTTATTTACTCTTAGATGCTCAAGTAATGACCTAACCTCAGAAGGAAAGCAAGGTATATATAGCTTCCATGATATTTTAATAGAATAAAATGTACAATTTGTATGTATATTGTACCATCCAAGCACACATTAAATCTCATATTTCCAAACCTCCAACTAACACTGATTTGCTGATGTGCATCCACGTTCCCTTATGTAGACATTTGACTAACAAGAGAGATTTTCCAAATTTAATTTTTACTATTTATCTATATATGCATCTGTTACTAGTTTGCGATCTATTTGTTACTATTTTGGACTTATGCTTTCACAACCTTGTGAACCTTAATAGATAATTACCTTATCAAGAAGTTCACCAGGTTCATTGCGCACGTGTTCAGTGTGAAAGCCATATATCTATCAGTAACTCTCAGACATACATAATGAGGACTGTTCTTGATACCGTATAATCACATCTAACTTTTTCTTGTAATCTTTTTCTCGTGGGCTCGTCACGATGTTACCAAGCAAGAAAATCCCTCCATTTCTTTTGCTTACTTTTTTGGTTCCTCGATAAAAGATGGAAGCTTTTGTGCCCAATTAAAAAAAAAAACCAAAAAGCAAAGACGAGATCACTAGGATACCAGATAAAGCATTTGAAGTAAGCGATGATGATAATACCACATATTATAATAATAGCCAAAAGATCACGACAAGGAATTATGCATGAAAATTAAAATATTACTACAGATGGTCAAAGTAGCCACCTTTGTAATGGTCATAGTTTGAATATGTATCATCAACTACATAAAGTAGTAATTTACAAGTTTAAATAATTATCTAATTTGCTGCACAATTGTTCCACGCCAGTCTTTTTCTCTTTCGGCTTCGAAAAAAGATGCGTCCGTGGCTCTTTCAGGACCCCGTTTCTACAAATTTTAAATTGGTCGAAGAGAAGAGAAGCAAATTAAGGGACAAGAATTATTTGGTTAAAGATAACGCTCTTGATCAATACCGGAGGTTTTTTCGCTCAGCTTCATGACATGGGTGGCCCTTGGTTGCATGGTTAAAATGGCTATGGTTAATCCATCCTATGCTTCTTGATCCATAATTTGAGATAATCAAGTCGGAATTAATGTTTATGTCTTGGAATATAAACAAGAATTAGTCAATATCAGGAACACTTAAAATAAATTGCATCAATACTAAAGTTATTTATAAATTTTTAATGTTAACAGTTTTTTTATAGGTAAACAAGATTTAATAATAATAAATTTAAAAAATATTTGATCTCTAAAAATTTTAAAGGATACATAACTAATTTTAACACATTAAAAATTTATTTGCAGATATTTGTTACCACGATATTAACATAACGCTTATGGTTAAAAAAAAATGGAATCGACATCCTTTGTCCTCAACCAAAACAAGGTAACTTTTAACCTCAAAATCCCGAATCGACCAAGATGTTCTTCGAAATCTTTTGATCACGTTGCAGATGGGCCACTTAATTCTTTTACAGATGATGGCAATAAGGCATCATGACGATGGTGAAATGTTAACCAATCTGTTCCAGTTGTCCCTGTACTATAGTCTGCGTCTGCAAATCTATGTGGAAGCACGTTTAGTTTGTGGAAAAGAAACCCAAATACAGACATCCTCGTTTCTCCATCTAACTGAGCAAGTTGAGCACTATCCCTAGAAACATAAACAAAAATAAATGGAGTAATTAGGAATTGAAGTTTCATACTCATTAAACAATTCAACTTTCTTTTTTTAACTGATAAATTCGAATTTTCATTCCATTAAAATACAAGCAACTTCGTTTCAGTATGATAATCTCGAATTGTGGGTATACTGTAAACCCATTTGGACTTGGACTTGTGTTGGTGTGACACTATTGCATACAAATGCAGCATGTGGCTGAGGTACTCTCCTACCCGAAATAATCGGAAATACACCTTCGTAAGGATGAACGCATATCAGGGCCTCCCGCGAAATTACCGGTTTTTTAACAACCTCAAATCCCAGGAATGAACAAGAACGAGTTTTGAATTTGAACAGAAATCAGAAGTGTAACTAGAAAACCAACTTTGCTTTTTCTTTCCTTAATCACAAATTCTTTGCCATTAGCCACTTTTCTCGGGAATGCTCCTCTTTGCCGACACTTTCATTCTCTTTTGTTGTCTTTTTTCGTTTTTAATAGTCATTTTCCTCTTCTTGTCGTTTTTTAACAGAACCCTTTCGCTTAAACTAATCTCCTCAAACCAAGACCCTCTTTTGAGTTCATTAATGGTCTCTTCAGCTATTGTTTACTCTTGATTTGTTATATGAATTCGTGAAGTTAGTTGCATTAGGTGGGGTGGTGATGTTTGGCGGCAATTTCGTTTTAAATGCCTTCTGGACCTCCCAAGCCAGACGGTAAACAACGTTAGGAACACGTCCCATTCTTTTGTCTTGGCTTGTTTATCTTATGCATGATTCTCCCATATTTTACTTTTTTTTCTTAGGCTCTTATGGGTATTTATGTTAGCTTTATTTCTATGGTGCGAATGATAATTCTGGTCAGACTGAATTAACCTTTTCAAATTTGAAATCTTTCAGGGGTATATATTAATGGGTAGGTATTATAAACAACGAGTGCCAGCAAAAAGTGATTGATAGGGTGTAGTGGGGTATTAGTTTATGGGATTTCTAGTTTTAGCTGCTCTAACCGTGTTTAGTTCCTTAATTGCGGAGAGTTAAAATAGAATGATCAGTTCAGGAAGTGGAAATTTGCAGACCTTTTGCCGTTCCAGGAAGATAAGAAGTTATAGTGGTTTGATATTTGATAGTGATATCAAGAAGAAGATGCCGGAGGAGAAAACAGCAAAGCCTATTGAGAAGAGGATCATTATAGTGGGAATACAAATTGATGGCCATAGTAGAGAGCTGCTTAGCTGGGCTCTTGTGAAGGTGGCTGAACCAGGAGATTGTGTAATTGCAGTTCATGTTTGTCGAAGTTCAGGTAATGTTTTCAACGTCCCAAACGTGACTTTCCCAGGGATAATTTGAGTTAAAACATTTTCAATTCCTGTTTTTCTTTTCTTTTCATCACAATTCTTTTGACCAGGCCATTTTGTCAAAGTCAAGCCCTTGCTGGATAGTTACTTAGAAGTATATGGTGCACTTTGTTCCCTGAAGAAGGTTAATTACTAAAAACTCGATTCCATTTCTCGCCTATTAGAAGTTGCGTAGGTAATTAATAGCCTTTTGTGCTCAGGTAGAGCTCACAGGTCAGATTTCCAGAGGGATTTCATTCCGGAAAACTCTGGTCAGAGAGGTGAAGAACCATTCTGCTGTGGCTGTACTAGTAGGGATCAACAACCGAAATGCTGTAGTGTATGCGCAGCTATACAATCGAGCTCTGCTTTAGTCTTGTTTCTTTATTCCCTCGTGATTTGGCTAAACACATGTTATTTTCAGTGGTTGGGGCTCCACAGCTCATTATTGTGCTAAGAGATTGCCTCCAACAACAGATGTTTTGGCCATCCACAAGGGGAAAATTGTGTTCAGGAGGTGTAACCATAACCAACTAACAGGTTTGGTATTTATGTTTGAAACAAGACCCCGTTTCTTAGTTCTACAAGAGAAATAATATAACTTCCAATTATGTCAGGCCTCTGCGGAGATCCAAAACCTAGTTTCAATCAAAATGGGAGTCCCATATGGAGAGAAGTCCATTCTGAGTTCGGTGATTCTGAGGCAGACACTGAAATATCAAGTTTCGATGTAGTAACAAGAAGTGGAAGTGAAGACTTCAGGGATGAAACTTCAAGCCTTGCGTGTGAACGTAAAAAGAGATTAACTTCTGTGTTCGCAGAGGATATTTTGGATCAGAGGCCTGGTTGGCCACTTCTCCGAATACCAAGTATTGATGTTCCAAAGGCGCTGCAGTCTAGACAATTGTCTGTGGTGCAGTGGGTAATGAACTTGCCGAATCGTTCCCCACAGCAAAGTCCCCAAAGTTTGAGAAGCAGCGTAATGGAGAAGAGCAGTAGAATTGGTTCGTCGGCCGTAGGTGAACTGGAAAATAACTTGGCGAATCTGCTCAAAACAAAGTCTTCCACTTGCAAATGGTTCAATTATGAGATCCTGAAAGCTGCAACTTCTGAATTCTTTTCAGGTTATTACCGTGAACCTTCATGTAATTTAATCCATTTATCCTTGATTCTGTTATCTGATGCGACTCTTATCTCATGGCAGGGAATTTGATCGGAAAAGGAGGATGCAACAAAGTGTATAAGGGAATTCTTCCAGATGGCAAGCCAGTGGCAGTAAAAATTCAGAAATCGTCACAAATAGCAAGAAAAGACTTTTCCCAGGAAGTTGGTATCCTCTCCTCATTGAAACACAAACACATCACACCTCTTCTGGGGATATGCCTGAAAGATAATGAACTCATCTCCATTTATAACTTGTTCTCTAAAGGAAGTTTAGAGCAAAATCTACATGGTAAAGTTCGTTTAAGATGTATGTATAACAGTGTTTTGCAAAAAACTTGAAAGGAATATCAAGTAGTCAAATATTTCATAATAGGTGTTGATGGAAACGAAGGCAACTCTCGGTTCCTGTCGTGGGAAGTGAGATATAACATAGCTTTAAAAATTGCCGATGCTCTGAATTACCTACATAATGAATGTCCTCGGCCTGTGATTCACAGAGATGTCAAGTCTTCAAACATTCTTCTATCCAAAAATTTTGAGCCACAGGTAACTAATGCAGATGATAGTTACACCATTTTGAAAGCGAAATTTGTTCTGAAGTTATAACATGACTTATAGTTGCTTATGAGTCACAGTTATCTGATTTCGGGCTTGCAATATGGGGACCATCAACATCATCTTTTGCAACCGAGGATGACGTGGTCGGAACGTTTGGCTATCTTGCTCCCGAATATTTCATGTATGGAAAAGTGAGCGACAAGATTGATGTGTATGCCTTTGGTGTTGTTCTACTTGAGTTATTATCAGGAAGAAAATCGATTGCCTCTGAGTATCCCAAGGATCAAGAGAGCTTGGTTATGTGGGTAAGAGCCTCTCCGATTATTAGAATTATTCAACTCTAGTGGCATTTTGTTCCTAAATTACAGATTTGTGAATTCAGGCAAAGCCACTAATAGAAAGTGGTAATACAAAAGGCATATTAGATCCAAATTTGGAAGGCAACATTGATGAGGTTGAGGTGCAGAGAATGGTTCTTGCAGCAAAACTCTGTATCACAAGATCTGCTACTCGTCGTCCCAAAATGATTGAGGTACCTTGCTTCAAAAATAAATTTTAATGGTCGATTACATCCCCACCTGTGCTCTTAGAAGGAGTTAATTTATTTGATTATTCATTTGTTTTAGTTTAACGGTATCCTTTACATATAATGTTTCAGATACAAAAGCTCCTAAGAGAGGGTAATTGTGGGGAGAAGTGCATGAACCCAAATAACAAGTATCCTGAGGACATGGAAATGCAGGGTGAAGACGATGATGAAGTTTATCCAAATTCTAGTGCCGAATTACATATGAGCGTTGCTTTGCTTGATATCGACGATGATACATCTCTGAGTAGCTTGGAGCAAGGAAATGGTATCTCTTGGGAAGGTTACTTGCAAAGGAGGTGGAGTCGGTCCTCAAGCTTTGATTAGTTTCTTTCCACTCTCTTGAATGCTTGAACCTCTTACTTGTATTTGCAAATAAAGGCTGCAGCCAAAAACAAACATGCAATAACCTTTTAATCATTTTTCTGTAGCCAAGACATCTGTACATAAGGTAGAAACTAGTTTATGACCCAACAAGTGTAACATTGTATTTTGATTACGAATAGGATACAGTAGAAGTGTTGCTGAAATTGAACACTACAGAAAAAAAATCTAGAAGTTCCTGTACACTTTGATCATGTGAGGCAAATAATCCTATCCCTATGAGTCTCTTGCATCTTCTGATAACTATTCAGAAAGGTACAGTAAATAGCAAGGCATTCATTTCAGCATGGGGCAAATACTGAGCTCTTGAAATAAAGGTGGAAGTTGAATTGGACAGCTTCTCGGTCTTGGCATTAGCTATTTCAACCGTGCGAGTCCCAGGTGCTCTCACGAACTTTGTCTCAAAGAGCCACTCTAGATCTTCAGACTCCAGATGTGTACAATCCATGACAGGGGGAACCCAGTTCTCAAAAAGTTGTTGATATTGTGATACTTCGTGCGCCACTCCATTTGGTAGTTCAACTATGCAAGTCTCAGATGATGTCGTGGACACTGTTTCAGAGGAGAATTCTTGATCTTCAAACTCCAAAACGCTGCTCTCCTTGGCAGGGCTAACATAATTCTCTAGTTGTTCTCCACATTCAGACACTACGTCCAGCTGTTCACTTCCATGGCAGCATGATATAATTGTATGTTTCTTTTCTTGGCATAACTCTGTGCTAGGAACTTCCACTTCTACCGCTGTAATATTGCACTTCACTTCAACAGAATTGAAAGGCTCTTCACTGAGAAGATGAGCCAATTCACGTGCAACAAAGTCCATCATCTTAGAAAAGAATGCTTTCCTGAGTAGCAAATCCTGATCCTCATGCTTTCTTGATGCAATATAGTCCCATCGGATGCCACCTGGACCAAGGACATGTTATTGTATCAGTTATCGCATGGAAAAGCAAGACATACACTCGTGAATTATTCAGATGAACCACTTACCATTGTATTCAGGGCAGCATTCCAACTTTTTCATGATAACATTGAGGGTACTGTTAGAAGACTCACGCAGACGTTCGGACTTGGTGTTTGATTTCCGGCCATTACTTCCAAAACTATAGGATGATTCGTGCCTTTCACAACTACACCTTTCCTCTGATACTTCTCCCTCCACCAACTCTTCTTCTTCTTTTGTTGGTAACATATTTCCTACTTCCCGTGGGATTTCTCCCTCCTCCAACTCTTCCTCTTCTTGTCCAGGTAATAAAATCGTTATATCAACACATGCATGAAAGAATACAACATAAACCGACTAGCGGATGCTCATGAGAAACCATGAATTAGCACACAGTCACTCACCATTATTACGGCAACTCACAGGAGCCCACCCACTACTTTTCTCATTTAAAATGTATTTATTGCCAAAAGAATCACGCCCACGTTAAGAGACTGCATATTTGCCGTACCCCTCAGCAACTCGGCGTCTCCTGAGATCCGAACCGTTGCTTTCCCGTACCCTGTCCTTTTGTTTGCGTCTATGATGTGATATCCTATGCCTCTTATGGTGATTATAGCGTTCGAGTTCTTCCTCCTTTTCCCACTTTCTCTTCCGTTCCTTCTTATAAGTCGAATAGTCGATTCTTTCCTCATCTGTGCGTTCAAAGTCGAGCAATCCAAGAACATAGCAACGTCAAAACAAGGTCTAGGAGTCTAGGAAAAGAAAACGTTTCATAGAAACAATGGAAATAGACATACAGTGACAAATACTCCATGTAAACCAACCGTACTTACCTTTGATAACTCTACAACACATGGTTATCGACCTCTTGCACAACCCCTCAAATCCTCTGTCCCGTATCCCTGTATCAACTCTATACAGACCATCCCACTTACACAAAAAAAAAAAAAATTGTATACATGAAGTGCTCTGGAACAGATTTGGTCAATGTCGCGAATATCGTATCGGACTTGGTATCGGATTGAGTTCTAGAACGGTACTGTACCGGTACCGGTTAATACCAGATACCGTTTCGGACAATTTTTTATATTTATGAAATAGTCCCTGAAATTTTAAAAATTTGCAAAATAGTTCACTGATATATTGTACAGTTATATACTGTATAGTTTATTGTTTACAAGTTTACATCAACCTTATTTCCAAAAATCATAATAACAAATAATAATCACAATTAATAATTTAATATAA
>JAOTJB010000210.1:43089740-43103252 GCA_027123815.1 Erythroxylum minutifolium
AAATTTTCTTCCCAAATCAATTCCAATTTCTCTCCAAAATTCCAATGGCTCAATTCAAAAATTCTTAATTTCATATGCCTAAGTTTCCAGTGCCATTAGACAGTCAATTTCACTACCAGTAGACCCCTATGCTGTCACTTGACAATTTTCCGGGTCTGCAAACGATTTCGAAAAATTTCCGAAAAATTCCTATAATTCTCTAAAGATCAGAAAACCCTAATGATCCTCTCCAATTCGATTTTTACACACACAAAGTCTATTTTTTCAAAAATCACATTTTATTCACAATTATACCGGGAAAATATCATGAATGCATGTACCGATATTTTCCATGTGCAAAACTCATCGTTCACAACTGCATGAGCATGAGATGTGTTTTCCTAATTTCTTATGTATACCCGTTTCTATAATTCAACCCGTTATACGGAAACGGGATGTTACAATGAGGGAGTGGTGCGTCGGCGTCTGTGGTTGCGGGGGGCGTCAGGCGGCAGCGGCAGGCGGCAGGCGATGTGCGGGAGGATGAAGAAGCAAAGAAGATCGAAGAAAAATGGAGGAGGCGCAACAGATGGTCGCGATTTTTAGGGTTAGCTTTTTTAGTTTTACAATTTGGTTCTCAAACTTTCAGAAATTACAATACCGGTCGATATCTGGCCGGTATTTTGGGTACCGATCGTACCGGCAGGTACTGGCCGATAAATGCCAGTACCGATCGGTATTCACGACCGATATAGAAGGCAAGAATATCGTTCTATTTACTGGCCGGTACGGAACGGTATTCATTCCACTGAATTTGGTATAAAGTTATAAGTACAGAAGATTTGATCCTTAGCCAACTTTTCTTGATCATGTATGACAACAAATAACTGTTGTTGCTTATTTACATGAACAGTTTTAGTTTCCTAAACTTAGTTGAAGATCTAAAGTGATGTGGAAAACATTTTGACGGGTGAATACATAATACATAATGAATTATCTTTCTAGGTTTAAAATTCATTCAAATTAGATTTAATCTTTTTTGGCTTTTAATCATTAGGATCTAAAACTAATTATGATAAGACAATTATAATATTAATCAATTTCATTTGTTCATAGTCAATTCACCGCATAAGGTTATATTTTAACGTATGTTCATAAAATAGATAACAAAAATATATTTTAAAAACTCGTTTTTAACATACACATAAAATTATTTAATTGATAAATATTATTATATATTATACAATAATCAAACTATATAATATAAGCACGATGATCGAAATTTCAATTTTTAATTAAATTTTCTGTTTCAATTATTCTATTTTAATTTTATTTAATTAAATCTTATTTGTATATTTATATGGGCTCACCAAATTTTCTATTTCAGTTACTCTATTCTATTAAATCTTATACGTAAGATTTACATAAACGTGTGAACGAGATTTAATAAAATATATCGTAAACATTGTAATAGAAAAAGAGGGCAGGCGATATGAGTAAGTGTAGTTGTCACGTAACTTCCCAAGAACTTTTAAAATTTACGTTGATGTCCTTCAAGTACCTTAAATTGAATGCTATGTCGAGCTAATATATTGAACCATGGAGGAAAGCTTTTTTCCTAATCTAATTTGTGGAATCTCTCTAAATCGGTTGTATATGGTACGTTCATTGTCACTGTTTCGCTTGCAATTGGTCATCACCTTAAAGGTTTGCTTTAGAAAGCCTTTTTAAGGTTTTCATTTTCTTTGATCTTGGCTCTCGCTGTCTAGGGTTTCAATTTGGAGTGCATGATTGTTTCGTGTATGGATTCTGTGTCAATTCTTCTATTTCCTTTTTTCTTGACAAATAATCTCAACTTCATTCAAATGTTTCTTAATTTCCAGAAGTTGAATTGTGTTTGCCTGGTAAGCTTCTGACTTTTTCCATTTTAATTTGAATATTCTGGTTGCTATTTGCATTTTCATGTTTTGGAAATTTTCATCTTTTAGTTTAGTTACTTGTTTCGTTTTTGTGTTTTTCGATATCATTTTGGGGTCTTTAGTAGATTTATAGAGTCAATTGTCTGCGTTTTTGCTTGTTATTTATATACTTACTTAAAGCCCCTTTTTTGCAGCTAAGCAGCACGAATTCCTAGGCTGAAATTCTCATCTTGGTATTGGTAATTTTTTGCAAGATCTAAGATTTGAATCGAATTATCATCTAGGTGAGCATCAAAATCTGAACTTGTCTTACAGATTTTTGTGTCGGCCGTTGCATGATGGACGACGGTGAAGTGGATTTCTCAAATCAAGAAGTTTTCCCGAGCCAGAACATGGGTGATATTCCTAGCAGTTGCTCGATGGATAGTTTCTTTGAGGAACTACTGAAGGACACTCATGCTTGTACTCACACTCATACATGTAATCCACCGGGTCCTGATTTCTCCCATACACACACTTGCTTTCATGTACATACCAAAATTGTGTCTGCGCCAACTGAGGAAAATGCAGCTGATGACGATACTGAAGAATCAACTGAGAAGAAGTGCAAGAAAAGGCCAACAGGGAATAGGGAGGCGGTCCGCAAGTACAGGGAGAAGAAGAAAGCAAGAGCTGCATCTTTGGAGGATGAAGTTGCGAAATTGAGGGCTTTGAACCAGCAACTGCTCAAGAGGTTGCAAGGTCAGGCTGCATTGGAGGCAGAGATTGCGAGGCTCAAGTGTTTGCTTGTGGACATTCGGGGCAGAATTGAAGGGGAGCTTGGATCTTTTCCATATCAGAAGCCTGTTAACAATGTGAATTTGGCCAGTTCAAATCCGCCTGGTGCTTATGTGATGAATCCTTGTAATATGGACTGCAATGACCAAGTCTATTGTCTACATCCAGGAGTGGATGACAAAAGTCAAGGAGCAATATTGAATGAAACAAGAGGTTGTGATTTTGATAATCTCAACTGTATGGCTAGTCAGAACTCAGCTACTAAGGAACTCCCTGGTTGTGGATTAGGGAATGTAATGACAAATGGCAGTTATTCAGGCACAAGTAAGAGGAAAGGTAAACTGTAACATTGTCATTATCCATTTAGCAAATTTAATTCTTTAGAATAAGATGAGAACAATGTAGTTCAAAAGTCAATTAGCTTATTGAAAGTAAACTGTACATATGACAAAAATCAGTTGTTCTATTAATGCATGCGTACTTTGACTTCTTAAAGTGTATTTTGAAATGACCATAAATACTTCAATCGTTATGTCAATGCTTGGTAAATCAATTTTTTTACTTCTCTCTGTGCCTATGTAAATCACTTTTTTTACTTCTCTCTCTACCTATGTCATGTTCCATGAGGTAATGGTTCTGAATTCTTAAAGTATGTTGTCAGCATATGATTTGATGGTGGCCTCAATTCTTTTATCCGAAATTGAAAATGATAAATGGGAAACTTGTGATATTAGGCTTACTGGATTCGGCTATCCATTATAGGTTCAATTGGTAGCATGTAAAGCTTAAACTCATTCTGTTATAGGTTTGATTGGTAGATTGCAATATTTGCCATTTCCAAGAAGAATGTGCTATAATTAAACTATTCTGGTGTAAAGAGGTTATTCTGTATATTCATCCTTTTGAAGTTAGTTTGTCTTCACTTTCAGCTGTTAATCCTCGTTTGCTTGATAAACCTATTGTTTTGAATTGGCTCTTGATTCGTCTTTCAGCTGACACTATCAGTTTGCATCTCATATTCAATTTGAGTTTCTTACAACTAATTCCTTGTCAATTTATAACTTGTACTCTTGTGTTTATCCTGTAGAAGGGGCTCATGCAGCAACAGCTGGCTGAGTATTGTGTTCTTTGTGATGGCTCTTTAATGTATTCTAATAAGCTAATTGCACCATCATCAACTTCTTCAACTTTCTACTCGGGTTTGTTTGGTTTATCTTCTATCCCCTCTTCACTTTTTGTAGTTAGGGATTGGGTTCTTAGAGTCGGATGTGTATTCAGATTAAACTCAACCTTAGTTGGCTGTTAGCTGCTCTGTAAGGTGGAAACTTGATGGACCTGTAGCTAGTATCTGGTCCAACACCATCCCTTTCTTGAAGCTCCACTGGAATTTATAAAGCTTGGACACCTTTCCTATCATGTACAGAATCTTAGTTATTATGTGGCTGTCCAATGTATGTCTTGGTTACCTTCTTTTGTTATTGCTTTCTATTAGTTGTGCCTAATATTATTTTCTTTTGTTCTTATTCGTGCTTTTGCCTGTGTTTGTGAAAATTTTCTCTTTTTCTAAGAATTATACATTCTTGGCTGCTGGAAAGGGTGGGGAAAGGGTGGGGACATCTTTGATGTTTCATTAATTGTGGGATTCTTGAGTGAACTGCTATAAGTATTAAACCTTCATTCAAAATATATTGCAAATTGTATTTCGTATTTTTTGAAGGGCAGGCATTGCTTTGCCTAAAGAGCTACCCTTGGTGGTGAATTGCCCCATGGAACCTAAGACATTCAATTTATCTACAAAGCACTTAAAAGTTTTCAAACGACTTGGCCAAAATTTGTCACTTGAATGCTTAACTTCATGAATTGTTTTGTTCGTCCCAACGTTCATGTTACTTCTCATTGTAAATGATTATTGGCCCTGTGGGTTTAAAATGATCTAAAGAAAAAATTCAAGTGTAGATGAATGGCAGGTATTTAATGCTTGCTGTCTTCTTTCAAGGGCTTGGTGGTGTGCTAGAATTAAAATCTTCTTAAAGTTTTGGAGATATAAAGATTTGTTTTGACCATTGGAATGTAAAATTGTTAACAAGTCTACGAGATGGAGCTAGACAATAATCATGCGTGAGCCTTGTTTATCTTTAGGAATTCCTTGGTCCGTCACTTTAGATTTTATCGGAAAAAAAAAAAAGTGTTTCAGGACATTCTCATGGTTCATTATTTTAAAGCTCAATGTATCAAGTATGAAGTCTTGTCTAGCAGAGGCAAGATGACCCGAAGAGGCTGGAATCGTATTATGAAGCGCAGTGGTCTCCGCGTGATGTATCTGGAACGGCACTCCTGAATTAAGATATGGCAAGTTATACTTTGTGAGCGAAATCTCCGTTGTTTATTGTATTAGCTAATAGGTGTTTATACACTAAGAATACAAATCTTGGTCTCCCCAGATCACGTACATATTATTTCCTAAGTATACAAAGATACGGTATCTCAATATATACAAAGATTTCCTAAATATATAAAGATACGGTATCTCCTAATATATACAAGGATACAATAATAAGAGACAAACTCTTTGCCAATTGTGGCAACCAAGTTGGTGCTCGACAGGGTGAAACTTGTGGTAGTAACCTGTGAGACTTTTCAGACGTAACGACACAATGGGTGAAATATACATGTGTTAAAAAGAAAAATGGACTTGGTGCTGATATTGCAGCCCCAGGCTGCTTTGTATGAATAGTGGCTTGCAACCTTATAAAAAATAATGTGTCACGATTCCCCTACATCGTGCAAGGGTTTCTCCTTTACCAACAATTCTGAATCTTACACGCATGGATATATTTCCCCTCCCCGTAATATTAGGATTGTAGCAAGATCGACAGGCTTCTCATCTAAAACGCAACATTCACGGGCTATGAAATAATCACCAACCAGCACACCTGGCAGTATCAGTTAAACCGTTACGCCGTAAGTACAGCAATGTCACACAGCAAAAGAGGGTTTTTATTAGTACATGCCGCTTATTACACCGTAAAGATTGAAATGAACCCATCTGGATCTGTATTAATGCAAGTTCATCATTCATCATTACCACGATAGCCACACCCGAAGGCACTCGAAATGAACCATGGCTCATTTTTTGTTCCATGAGGGAATAATTCAAGAGGACCGACCATCAACCTAAACTTAATTATGATTAGTCTATTCAAATATGAACTGTTAATTTCAGGCCGAATCAAGTCGAATTTACCACCTCTATCGGCATCTAACTCCAACAGCTCCTCCCTAATCCTTGAATTAGTAGGATCCAACTCAGACTATGTAGAATTGTATGCTTGGGCATGAGATCACGGCAGAAAACTTCGCCTAATTAGATTCTTCAAGTTGCACAGGAACTGTTGATGTATCTGAAATATACAAATAATGAAATATTTGCCCATAGAAGAGATGGAAAAGTATTTCTTGCGCAGGCCTCAACTACAAAATTCAGAAGGCGTCAAGCCACCTTGTTACGCCAACTCATTGGACCAAATGGTTTAAACTGAGTGAAGGACTCACATATGACCACTTAAATACATTCAATGCAGTAGTTAACTTCCCCACATCAAACAGATATACGGTAGTATCTGATGAAAGTTGTAGCCAGAATCCATTCATTGCAGGAATTGAATGATAAATAGTTAACATAAGTCGGTAAGAAAACAATTCAAGACTAGAAAATTGATTGATGTCAAGGACAGCCAATGAGAGCTCACTACCATAGATTGATCTATATAAAGAAAAGCTGGTCCCCTTTTTGAGCAATGAGTTAGACCATACCAGTCCCACAATCCACCCACCATCTATTTCCAATGTTATAATTTAGATGCACCATGAAAAAACCACCTACACGTCGTTATCACAAATAAAAACTTCCTTTACCTTTTTATCAACTTCAGTTATGTTTAATGATTTACTTGGAATTGGTCTAACGTAAGTACATCCATCTACGATTGGTTTTATTTTCATTATACCAAAAAATAACTTAAATCTGTTTTCCATGTCTGCAAATACTAGAAAACTAAAAAAAAATTCAAGTTTGATGTTTAGCATGGGGCACACATAGGATATAAATGAAATTGTCAAAGATACCATATATTCAGGATTGTGGATTTCCATACCTCTTTTTCACTAGGTACTGATAAGATATATTTCTTTTTGACCAGAAAGTTACAGATTCGAATCACAAAAATAGTCTCTTTATAAAAATACAAAGGAAAAGTTGTGTACGATTGATACCTTCCTCTCGTACTTTAACAAAGTAGGGAGTCTTTTGCGGATTGGTTCACTTTTGTTGGAATGATAGGCGGTGGCAGTGATCAACAACTAAGGCTTGGACAATTACAACAATTAATGCTACTAGAAATTCAACAATTGCAGTTGTAACATTTGTGGCTTGGACAGCTAATTGTTAGTTGTCCAAGCCACGTGAGAGAGGCCAAAATCGTGAGAGGAAGCTCTATAAATAAGTCTCCCCAATTCATTTGCATATCATTCATTCTTAGAAAATCCTTAATTCCTTTAGAGAGTGTTTCTCTTATTTCTTGAGAGATTTAAGTGTTTTTCTTTGAAAAATAAAAAGAGAATGTAACTCCTAAATTTTCATAGTGAAATATCTTCTTTTTGATCATAGTTTTTATCCTAATTTATTTGAGATTTTTCCATGTAAAATCAGTGTGTTTATTTCTTCATTACTATTCTTTTCAGTCCTATTTAGTTGTGAACTTGTTCTAATCCGATTGATTTTCTCAACAAGTGGTATCAAAGCGTGTTAAGAAAAATACAACGAATTTTTTAGTACAATCTATTTGATTTTGAAGTGGCAACGGTGAAAGTTAATGAATAGTAAAGCAGTAACTAAGAAAGGTGACAAATGTTCATATATTTATTTTTAAATTAACATTGTAGTAGATGTAGCTTAGTTGTAGCAACTGGGTACTATTCACGTATATGGTATTATTCATACTTACGGGTATGATACTATTCATACATATGGGTACTATTTAGTTGAAATAATATGAGTAAAGTTCTGTTCGTGATAGAAGCAATGACAGCAAAATTTGATATTGAGAAGTTCAATGGAAGTAATTTCTCATTGTGAAAGTTGAAGATGAAGGCTATCTTGAGAAAAGATAACTATCTAACGACCATCAACGAAAGGCCAGCAACATTCATAGATGATAATAAGTGAAATGAGATTCACGAGAATGTTATTGCAAATCTTCATTTGGCACTGACAATGGGGTATTGTCAAGCACAGAATAGAAGAAGACGGTAAAGGAGATTTGGGGTCATTTCACAAAATTGTATGAGTTCAAATCACTGCACAACAAAATTTTCCTTAAAAGGAAACTTTATACTCTTCGTATGATAGAATCTACTACAGTGATAGGGCACATCAATAACTTGAATACTCCTTTCTCTCAACTCACTTCATTGGGTTGTAAAATAAAGCCAAATGAGCGTGCTAATCTTCTACTTCAAAGTTTACCTGATTCTTATGATCAACTCATATCAACTTCACAAATAATATCCTTATGGATGTTCTAGTCTTCAATGATGTTGCAGTTGTTATCCTAAAATAGGAAAATCGACACAAGAACAAGGAAGACAGGTAGGCAAGTTCACAACATATGGAGGCCTTGACATTGATTTCAATGGAATATTTTCCCATGTAGTTCGACTCACTACAGTCTGAGTAGTCTTGGCAATATATGCTACATTTGATTTATATCTTGAACAGTTAGATGTAAAAACAAATTTTCTTCATGGAGATCTTGAAGAAGAAATTTAAATGCTCCAATTAGGAGGTTTTGAAGAAGCAAGAAAGCAGAACTTAGTTTGCAGGTTAAACAAATCTTTGTACGGTCTAAAGCAAGCACCGAGGTGTTGGTACAAGAGATTTGATTCCTTCATTATGAGCCTTGGATACAACAGACTAAATACATAACCTTATGCATATTTCAAGAGGTTTGGTGAAAATGACTTCATTATCTTGTTGTTGTATGTAGATGGCATGTTGGTAGCAGGCCTCAACAAAGATCGTCTCAAGGAATTAAAGGCACAATTGGCAAGGGAGTTTGACATGAAGGACTTAGGACCAACAAACAAGATTCTAGGGATGCAAATTTATCAAGATCTTTGGGGGTTCACTGTGGTGTGGCTGAATGTAGAGCAGTCCGCCCCTACCGCTATTGATCAATAGATTATTTATCACTTAAAAAGATGGTCAAGGTAGTAAAAGTAACAAAAAGATTTGATTTTCTTAAAAGAATTATTTGAAGAAAATCTTACGACGTTTCAACATGAAAGATTGTAAGTCATTTTCTACCTCATTTCCTATTAATTTCAAGTTATCTTCTAAGTCCTAGCAATGAAGAAGATAGGATAGAGATGTCTTGAGTACCGTATGCATTAGCAGTGAGAAGTTTAATGTTTGTTATGATTTGTACAAGACCAGACATTGCACATGCAATGAGAGTGGTTAGTCTATACATGGTGAATCCTGATAGAGTGCATTAAAATTCTGTATAGAGGATCCTAAGATACATTAAAGGAACCTCATATGTTACATTATGTTATGGAGGATCAGACTTTATTATTAGTGGATATGTTGATTCAGATTATGCAGGTGCTCTTGACAAATCTATTATTGGCTATATGTTTAAACTTACTGGCAGGGTTGTAAGTTGGGTTTCAAAACTGCAATAAATTGTTGTTGTGTCGACAACAGAAGCAGAATATATAACAGCTACATAAGCCAGTAAAGAAGCGATATGGTTGAAAATGCTTTTGGAAGAACTCGAGCACATATAAGAGAAAATTTCTTTGCTTTGTAATAGTCAGAGTGCCTTGCATCTTGAAAGGAATTCAACATTTCATTCAAAGACCAAACACATACGAGTACAGTATCACTTCATTTGTGAAAAAGTCGAAGAAGGAGTTGTAGATATGCAGAAATTCGTACCAAAGATAACTTAGCAGATTTCATGACAAAAGCATCCAATACTGACAAGTTTACTGTGACAATCTTCTTATGGCCTGTTAGAGACATTAGCAATATGAAAATGGCAAGGAAGAAATAATGGTGTGAAGATATGATTGATGCTTAATCAAATCTTCAAATGGGAGATTGTTGGAATGATAGGTGGTGGAGGTGGTCAAAAATTAAGGCTTAGACGGCTAGAACAATTAATGCTACTAGAAATTCAACAATTGCAGTTGTAACATTTGTGGCTTGGACAACTAATTGTTAGCTATCCAAATCATGTGAGGGAGGCCTATAAATAGGTCTCCCTGATTCATTTTGCATATCATCCATTCTTAGAAAATCCTTAATTCCTTTAAAGAGTTTTTCTCTTGTTTGTCAAGAGATTTAAGCGTTTTTCCTTGTAAAATAAAAAGAAGTTGTAACTCCTAAATTTTCATAGTGAAATTTCTTCTTCTTACACGTGATTTTTACCCTAATTTATTTGGAGACTTTTTACATAAATATGTGTATTTCTTCTTTATTATTCCTTTCAGTAAAATAGCTGCTAATTTATTATAATCCGACTAATTTTACTTTCTTATGAGCTTTAACACAATATTGGCTTTGATTTGCGCACAGGTTCCAGATTATCAAGTGACAATAATCCTCGGCAGAACTAAATAAATCCTCATTTTTCAAGTGCCATAAGACGTCTCCCTCCACGCCTTCATCAACCTATAGAAATTGAAAGTCTCAAAATCAGACATTTGTATAAACCATGATTAAAATTGCCAAATAAAGATGGAAATATTCCAGTTACCTCGTAAACATGCCTCGCATCGAGTACTGAGCAAAAAGACACATTCTCACCCAAAAGCATATCCTAATATCATGTGTACCGCTTAGAAGATACCCCTGCTTTTAGGGGTTTCTGGACAAGCCGTACCCCTCTTTATCATGACCTCTCAACTCAAGTCAGGATCACAACCATCTTGTTTCCTCTCCACGTGTGTCAAAATAAGTCTCACAGCCACTTGTCCTCGTACCAACAACTGCCGAGTTTTGCAGCATACACCGTGCCTTTTTCACCTACCCGTCAACGAGATATGATCTTTTATCTAATTTTATAGTGTCTTATTCTGTCCCATAAATCTCAATCATTTATTTATGTGGGTCAAATGCGGGACCTGCATAAATAAATGATTGAGATTCGAAGGATAAAATAAGACACCATAAAATTAGACATAAGATCCGAACTCCCTATCAACATGTCCCATTCCTTCCAAAAACAACCAAATGAATCATCTTTTGGACAATAAAACATAATCTTATTTTCAACACTTAAATATCCTAGAACACTTGGCTCCCACAAAAATAAAAATGGAAACAATCAAACTAGTTGTCTTTTGGAAAACAAGACCAAGAGTCGGACTTTTTGGCCAGTAAAAGCTGCGAAGTTTTAGAAGCCTTTTATCTTTGGGTCTTACGTTATTGGCTTTCTGTCAACCGTAAAAGCTCTGGTTTGATTTCAGTTTTTCATTGCTTCTCTGGTATGGTATGTGCTATGGAGGTCTTTTTTGCGCCAAAAGAGTTGGCCAAGGTAAGAGAGAGAACATAACTAGATTGAAGTAACTTGGACCAGACTGAACTGAACCCAGTAGCTTCAAGGCTGAGCTTTAGCTTCTGAAATGCCTAATTAAGAGTTTGAAAATGGTATTCCGTTAACAAAATTCTGTCGCTACTAGGATCAATGATGTTGGTGGACATATTCGCATATCCAGATTTCGTGAGATGGAGACTTTAACAGTTGGAATATCATTGTTAGTTCTTGTAAGAGGCTTTGTTTGTTTTCGATTTGGAGAAATAGTTGAAAAGTAGTGGATTGACTACTGAGATTGAAAGTAGGCAAAAGCTATCGTTAAGACATTCTTTTATTATATATTGTTGATTTTGTAAGATATTCACGTTACCAAATATTCTCGTAAACCCTATTTTTCCCTATCCAAAAGCCAAAAATATGCTCAAAAGTTGGCCAATTTTCCATCATTAAACCATGGACCCGCCATGGCTTTATCATCATCTTTTGAACACTTACGAATTTGACTTTTCTTCTTTTAGTGTTGGATATAACTTCAATCACTTAGTCCCATTACCTACCTACCAAGAACATGAACTATGGGCATACTTGTGATGTTCTATTTCACCTTCCTTACCTTTCCTCTTCCTTTCTTTGTCACTCAATTGTATCTATGACCCAACAACTAAAGGCTAGAAATATAAAAATATACATTCGAATTTCCATTCTTTGTGTTCCTTCACAAAAAGAAGTTGCTGCTTGACATCAATAAATTCCAAAAAAAAAGACTATTACCACCTATAATAGTTCCATAAACAAACACCTTTTTGCTATAGCCAAACTAAATATAAATGGAATCATATAAAGGCAAAGGCTTGTGGGTTCTCGTCACTGAAAGCAGTAGTGTAACGGACCTCAGTGGAGCTGTTAAAAAAATAAGAATGACGATTATCTAGAATAAGGAGATATGGAAAATTTCTGTATTAAACACGTTTATTTCTCACTTGCAACAACATTCTTGCAGCAACATACATCTTTATTTATAGTCTTAAACATCACGCTAGACTCCTAGAAATTTGTACAAGAATAAATGCAAACAACAGAATTCTAAACAACACTCTTATTTCTGACGTCTTTTCAATAAACTGGCTATAACTTCTTATAGGGAACTCCAAACGACCCGAGACTTGAACCATAAGAAACTAAACACGAAAGCACCCCAAATGCATAGGTCATACACCAAAAACAGATAACGTTTGCCCCTTCAACTTCTTATTTAAAACAGCCTCAAAATCTGCCCACTGCACTGTTACGAATTTCAAGACAAATTAAGTTAAGTCATCAATACCCCTCTTTAAACTTAATTCTCTTTTGTCCTTGATGCCGAGAAGATTCTTGAACTTTTCAAACAATTTGATTGGCAACGGTTTTGTAAATATGTCAGCGACTTGATCTTCACTTTTAACATGAATTAGCTCAATATTCTTCTCCTTCACTTGCTCCCGAATAAAATGAAATCGCACATCAATATGCTTGCTTCTTTCATGATGCACCGGATTTTTTGCCAACTCGATTGCCGACTTGCTATCCAAATAAATTGGCGTTGCCTCATCTTGGTTGAAATTAATCTCCTTGAGTAGCCTTCTTAACCAAACCGTATGGCACACATATGCCGCTACAGCGACATATTCCGCCTCACACGTCGAAAGTGTCACAATTGGTTGCTTCTTCGAAAACCACGTGAAAGCCGTATTCCCTATGTAAAATGAAAATCCCGAGGTGCTCTTTCTATCATTTGCATCTCCACCCCAATTACTATCAGAATAGCCAAAAATTGCAAACTTGTTAGCGGATGAACTATAAAACAAACCAAGGGATAGAGTACCTCGAACGTAACGGAGAATCCGTTTGATTGTCTTCCAATGTGTTGCTCTTGGCTCATCCATGTATCGGCTTACCAAGCCGACTGCATACAAAATGTTCGGCCTAGTACATGTCAAGTACCTTAAACTACCAACTAGGCTCTTATATAATATTGCATCGATCACTTTTCCTTTGTCATACCGAGACAACTTAACACCACAATCAACCGGTGTGTTAACCGGTTTGCAATCCTCCATCTTGAATTTTTTTAATATTTCCTTGGCATATGCCTCTTGTGAAATAAAAATGCCTTCATCTCCTTGCTTTATCTCAAGACCAAGAAAATAGGACATTAGCCCTAAATCCGTCATTTCAAATTCTCCCATCATGGCTTT
>JAOTJB010000210.1:43103352-43118350 GCA_027123815.1 Erythroxylum minutifolium
AAATTTCTTCTTCTTAATATTAATAATAATAATAATAATAATAATAATAATAATAATAATAAGAATAATAATAATAATAATAAGAAGAAGAAGAAGAAGAAGAAGAAGAAGAATAAGAAAATTAATAGTAATAATTATTATTAATAATAATATTAAGAAGAAGAAATTTAATAATAATAATAAGGAATTTAATAATAAGAAGAAGAAGCAGAAGAAAATTAATAATAATAAGGAATTTAATTACTAATAATAAATTAAATCACAAATAATAATAATAATAATAATAATAATAATAATAATTTGGTTTTTTATTAGTTATTCTTTTTTCATTCCTAATATATATTTTCAAAATAAAAATTAATATAAAATTTTTTTAACAATTAACCAAATAAAAGAATACTTATTTCATTCTATTCTTTATTTTTTTTATTCCTAAAAATAACCATTATATTTTTATTTATTTTACCGGTTCAACCAAACATGACATTAGTAGTAGTCTGTCACCAGTAAATTGAATTCCGCGACCCCTCAGTAACCAACTCGAAATGTCATCGGAGTCTTCCACATTCCAAGATCCTGCAAGGATTGGAGTTCCCAAGGTCCACACCACTAGTTCATTTTCCAAGCTCAGAATCCACCACCGTTAAATCATCACACGGAAAGTGGGGCTCTCTACAATTACCAAACCTGAAATCCAACCTGTAGTCTTACTCGACATCTATGTTTTCTCGTCTTCGTGGTCTGGTGCTTGATTTAAAATTTTGGAAGGAAAAAATGGCCAACCACACTCAGTCTATAACAACAATGTTCAATAACTCACGCCCGATTGCTCCAAATACTTGGAAATTACAATTTCTAGTGTACTAATCCCTGGAAATTAGCTTCCAGAAAACGATAAGAGGTCAGCCTGGAAAAGGCGAAATGGGTTTGGACAAAAGTTTTGATCAGTGATGTAAGCAAAAAAAAAAAAGGTATGGTTCCAATTAACGTTCAAATGGGCAGTGGGGCTAAGTATTATGGAGTCAAAGTACCAGGAGAAACAAACATTTTGTAGCATTCAAAGCAAGATCAGGAACCCAAATTCAAGGAAGGGATGGAGAAATGGAATGCTTGGCTATCTTTCCGAGGGCGACAATTCACACGACTTGGCGTGTAAATGGTCTCCAGTGTGCCAGAATGCGAACTTTCCTGACATGGGTCACATTAACCAATTTTTACTTTCAAAATGAACAGATGTAACATGCAGAAGAAGACTGTCACTTGAGTGCATAAGAGAAGTCATCAGTAACATGCAGAAAAAGCCAAACCAAGAAAGATATACATATAAAGAGAAACTACATTATTATTATATATTTATAAAAATGAATCAACTGTTCCGAAGTTTAAGCCTTTACTTAGGTATAGATTTGCATGTCGAATGCAGGAAAAGGAAATCATTGAATATTTCAGGGTTTTTTTTTTCCTGTTTGACTGACATGGCATGGGAAAACAGCCTATGATTAATATTATAATACATCATAGGAACTCGAGATTTTGAAAGCTAATAAAAAATGGGGTTTAAGGTTATTTCCTACGAAGGTGTAAACTAGCTAGTGCGGTACAACTTTACAGCCCACGTAGTTAAACAGCTTCATTGTTAAGATATCTTTTATCAGATGATTAGGTTTAGAGTCCATCCTGATCTTTTAAACTTTAATTCACTCTCATACTGTTTTCCACAAAAACACGTATTTTCAAAATTATGAAACTTCCTAGCATTAGATTCTTTTCCAGACCAAGTGAAATTTCATAGTGATTTCAACTCTGATGGAGATATGTTTCTGCCTAACCATGTCTCTGTAGTGGGTCTCCACGACTAGATGGATCCAAATGATACTGTCATCGATTATAAAATGAATCAAAACTAGAACAATAATGATAAGGATCAAATCATAGATACATATATCTTTTTTCATGCGTTCTCACATCTCCTCCACGTGTAACAGTTGCCAAGGCTTTTGTCTACATTAACCCCTTTGTATACAAAAGCAGAAAAGAAAGAGAGAAACTAACGTGGCTGCTGCATGAAAAGAGACAAGCATTAGAACAAACAAAAGCATAGTTGTTGATGATGTTTTAGGGTAAAAGATCATACCCACCTTTTATTGACCCACTCAACTCACTCCTAGTGTAGTCCATGTATGGACAAATTGCCCAAACCTCTGAAAAATCATGGGGGACCTCTAGTGGTGGTCCTATATTGAGCCGCGGGGGCAAGTGGCCTCTGCCCATTTCTAGCTAAGTCATACACACACACATACATTGTGAAGAAGTTTCGCTCAAGACTTTTATTTCTCTGGTGGGTCTATGCTCGATCTTCTGCATCATTTAATTACTTGATAATGTCACATTGCCAAAGGTTCACGGCAAATTCCCATTTCTCCATATCATGTCTAGTCTCTTTCATAGCCAAGTGGACAGTTGCATGATGACTACATTGATCACTGTTAAGCAAAAGTTAGCATAAGACGACCCCAATCAAGAAAGTTTTATCTTTTCAGGATAAAACGTGACAGGGTCTACTTTGTTTGGTACGCGATGGGGTTGCATCTGCTTGTAAGGGGCTGTGTTTGCGAGAAACTTCGAGGAAAGATTAAATGGTATGTTAATTTGTTTTCACACTAATGATGGGACAAGAACTCTCATTCTCTATGGGAAAATGAAGAAAGATTTGGGAACAGTTTCGTTGGAAAACTTTGGCACTGCCCAATGTCCATACTACGCAAAAGTCTCATCAGGAATTGGCAACACTCAAGACATTTATCAAAGGTGGTCGTAACTAATAACAAATTCTGTCCCCAGATAAGAATTTCGCCATCATTTGCTTAGAATTTGTGGAATCAAAATATGAATTAAACACCTTTAAAGTATGTGGACAAATTTTGTGTGCCTTTGAAATTATATAAATTCTGATTTTGACATAAACTTGCATGAGAGACCATGTCATATGCCAATCTATCGTAATTTATTATAGATTTATATTCAACAGGAAGTTAGCACTTCCATCTAACCACTTGTTAATTTTCTCCTCATTTTTACGTATATGAAAATATCTGATATAATTGCAAAACCAATCACATAGCGACAACACTATCGTTCTTTTGACTATTATGAGAGGTATAAATTATAATCTTGTCTTAATTAGTTGATTAAACCAAATTTCAATTATTTCATGTGCATCAGGGCCGGTTTGAATAGGGTGAACAATGAACATTGAACATTGACAAAGGAGAGAGTCATAGGGTAAGATTCCATGATACTTGCCTTTGCCAAAGATCGATCTCATCTTGAAGTAATTTGAAGATGGAATTGAGTATGGGTTAAGCACGTGCACTTTCTATGTTCATGATCAACAAACACATGCTTATATATTCACACATACTCTCCCATCATAGTTCCTAAACCACTTCTTTTTCTTTTTGCTTTTATATATTTTTTTGCCAGACTAATTAGTTACCGTGCCTCCTAGGTCAATACAACAGTGAACCCACTAGCTTATTTCGCCAATGATGTCCCTTCAAGCCCCCACTAATTGAGCAATCATCATGTTGTCTATATATTTTAAACAAAAGGGCAAATCATGACCATCTTGAAAAGGAGCCCAATACTTATGCCACTAGATATGCAAAAGAGAAACGTTAGTCATGAGGTGTGGGGTTTTGCTCTTTCACTCTATTATGGGAAGTAAGACTCAGAAGTACGTCGATATCCACTTTGGCCAGGAGCGAAAAGAACCAACAAGAAGTAGTTAAGAAGTTGCCAGCGAAGGACTCGAGTACTCCTGGGGACCAAATAAGATAAATGGAGTTAGGATTTTTGCATCACCCCACCAATAACGTAGCCATCTTTAATAAAGACCCTCTAGTCACCATCCATTTCCTGCCCAATTAGAGGGAAAAGAGAGATGAAATGTAAATCCAAGAGATATGTAAAACTTAAATATATCTTCTTGATATATATATATATATATAGAAAATAATTGAGATGCCATGGAAGGTGGGTTGGTGTATTTGTTTTATGCGCCATATATAATTCACATGGAAAAAAGATTTTATTAGAAAATTGAACTGTAATAGAATTAATTTCTCTTGTTCAGTCCTTAAACTCAATTGTGTAGTGGACAAATATTTAGTTAATTATTTGTGCAAATGTTTAAAGACAATAGAGCTTAGGAGGATAAATTATTGTTTTAAACTGGTGTTGTTGGAGGGTAATGAGTTGGTTCTTTCTCAAACAAATCACATGATTTGCACAGTATATTAGAACAAGAATAGCCAAAGCAAAGGAGGGGGGGAATGACAAAGGTTGTGGGATTGGAGTGGTCATGGTAGGTGGGCGGCACATGGGTCCACTGCCATAAGATGCCTGTTCTAATTGGCGTGTGTTTCCCCTTGGCTTCATGGGAAGGTGCAAAGCGGTAGTATAGTAAATAGGTAATCAAGTTTTTTGAACTTGGAAGCCAAAAGGAAACTGTACAAAAGAAAGAGGCTTGAGACTTGAGAGGACATAGGGAACTGTGGTAGTGGTACGTGGAATTTGTGGGTTGTGGGGCTTCAGAATCCGTCTGACACCAACAAATTTCCGTGATTTAGGATCCATTGCAACCGTCTAAATTGGGAGAAAGCCCCCATCGGAGGTGTTCTTTCTGCATTGGCTACGCTCTGTGGATTGAAGTCTTCAATAGGATAAGGATGGGATGTTTTATAGTCTTCTTGTCTAGTTATACCAAAAAACAAGAAGAGAAGAAAAACAAGATCTCTTTCTTCATTCATACAATCAAAAATTTGTCAGGGACATGAACCCAACAGACTTTTGAGCTTTAATCTCTCCTCTTGTTGAATCATTCAACTTGATGATGACAAAAGAAGAAACAGCTAAAGGATAATGATATAGCAGGCTTGGTATTTTTGTTTAATTATACATATAAATTAATTGACTTATGAATTGTTTCTCCATTTTGTGTTGTTATAATATTATATAAGAGGAAGGGAATACAAGAAAAAGAAATCTCTTTAAGATATAATAATTCTCATTTATTTTATCGTTAGTTTGTTACCATCCGCAGGTAGGATTGGAACTTCCTATCCGATGTTTGGATTCAATAGTAAACAAGAAACTCTTAATTATCTTTCACTTAGAGGTGAATTATCATTAGAGTAAGCTTTTGTTTTTCAAATTTCACTATACAATGAAGAAGAGATTCAGACATTAGTGTGAATGCAACTTCCCTTCAATTTACATTTCCATAATGAGGGCAAATCTAACATCCCAAGGCAACTCGTCAACGTCAACCATAGAAAAAGGCAATATAAATAATCGCTTAGAATTAATTAGAGAGAGAGAGAGAAAAAAAGTCTATTTAAGACATCACATACATTAACCATGCTTGTACTAGACTATTAGTTAATAATTCATGGACTCTACTAACCGTGATAGTGGAAAGTTTCAACACCTCCCAATTGCTCATGACTTACTCTTTGTCAATGCATTGATGATTTTGGTTGGTACGAAAACAAGATTGCGATGCCTGTTGTAAATCATATAATTGAGTATATACGATTTTTTTAAAGAATATTATCGTTGATAATTGAGACGAGAATCTTAGAATTTTCCACCATGGAAATTAAAAACTCTGTATATCCTACATATTCATTTAAACTAAGATATAGAACTTCAATATTAGGTCTATTTACACGAGTTTGTTTATATATAAGCAATAGCTACCAAAGCCATATTTATATGACCATAAGATTTAAGCCATACGAGGCGGTAATTCTTTGAGATGCAACAAACTTATGTAAATAACTTTGTTTATTAGATAAAATTTAATTTGTTATACATAAATGGATAACCCTAAACATGTATCCACCATAGTATAATTACTCATATTCTATAAACATATTAGAATCATTCAAAGCCATAGCATACTTGAGAGATCTGTAAAGCTTATCCCGTTAATCATGGTAAAACTTTCATGTGATATGTTAGAACTTGGAATGAGAAAAGTCCATCTTGGACTCAATAATGAAAGACACATAAATGATAATCTGTTCTGGCACCACAACAAGCAGTATCTAAAAACCTTTATCACATGGCCATATTGCGGAAAAGAGCTTATCTTCAAGTGGGTACAAAATAATGTCGCATAGAACACATCATGTTGGAGGCTAATTTGGAATGTCAATGAACTAAGTGCTTGATTTGTTGGATTCGGTTCGAGCCAATTAGGGTTTGGGTTGTTTTAGAATGGAAGTGGAATATTACAGATATAAAGGGTTATTAGTCCTACTGTTTATCTACAATTAAGGATTTGAATTTTAATATGCTAGCTAGCGTATCCCAATCAATTTACATATCAAAGTTATTCTCACTCTTTATCGATAATTAGAGATTAAAATGTCAATATATATGCTAGCTATCGGATCTAAAATTCTCAAGCAATTATATTTCACAGATATTTTTTTTACTATTTATATGTAATTAAAGATTGGAACTATTAAAACATAGTTAAGTATTAGAATCTAACATGCTATTGGATTTCAATAAATCCATTAGTTATTTTTATTTTTTAATCAAAGAAGTACTCTACTTTTGGATCATATAATTTTAATTTCACAATAAATTCAGTTTAACTCACTTTTTAATTCTATATCAAAAAGCCTTTCAATTTCTTTGAAGTATGGTAAGAGAGAGTAACATTCAGAAACTTACGTATCATTTTGATTATAGTTTAATAGAAAGTGAATATGTTGGCATCGAAGAGTTGGAGGTCAGCTTTCAAGCTGTCAGATTACAAGAAATGTCTAGTATCATTATGTGGTTTATTATCAGCTAAGAGGATAGGCAATCTATCGCCTTCGCTTGAACCCCACGTCCACGTATCTATGGAGATGGAGATGAATGAAATTGGTCTTCGATTTCTTATCTTGTGAAGTTTGTTTCACATGCAAAGGTCTGAGAATACTTCACGTATGGAATGGGTTAGATTTGACAGGGACAAAGCAATTGCCAAGTTTGAGTTTTGACCCTCCGGTCCGGTCACTAATTTGGAAAAAAAGAAAAAAGATCATTAACTGTCATTGCAAAAGATTAAACCTGTCAACTAAAATATTTCTGGAACCCCGTCAACTAAAATCTTTCTGGTTCTGTTCAGATTTTGACGATTTAAACCCAATGTCGACGAGATTGACAAGGGATGTCGCAGTTGCTTGAAAATTTGACATGAAGCAAGCGCATATCTATATATATAACTATTTCCTTACCATTTGATACGGAATTCAACAACTTTGAAATATATATTATCCCGTTAAATATCTTTTTTTTAAAGAATCATTTACTTTTTTTTAGAATAATATTTTAGCAGAAACATTCCTTTATAGATGGTTTAAAATGAAAAAACAGCGTAAGAATTCGTGGCAATTATAGAATAGGCACTATTTAATTGTTGGAAAACGTTTCCTTGGTGTTAAGGAGAGAAGGATTTTGCTGTTCTGACTTCTGCAAGCGTATTAATTGCTTACTGGTTTTTGTTGAAAGACTAACAAATGATCTTATTAAATGGACTTTAAAAAAAATACTTCTTAATCCTATTCCGTATCAACTATCACCCAAATAACTGCATAATTGTCTAACAATAATAAATGATCTTACCACCAGTATAAGATGTGGTTTTCAATTTATAGGCACCTATTCTTCAGGCTTTTCAAGTGACTAAACTGACAAAAATCTCCTCCTCCTATTCCTTACCTTTTTATTTTTCCTTTATCTGCCAAATATTTTTGTTGTTATTATTCAATTCAATACCAAACAAACGCCTCTGATATCTCTGACCCGATAGTTTAGTCACAAAATTTGCATGTGTACGTCGCTGCTCACCGTGTCTCACACAACACATGTCTATCTTTAATGCAGAATCAACAATAATGGCTCTTTTTATGAGGGACACCTTATAGGGAAAATCAAAATCTACATGAATGAATACACTCAGGACTAGCATCCTATGTAGAGAGAGAGAGGCTACTTTTTCAGTTACTTGATAGGAAATTGATTCCATCCTATTCCAGAAAATTGATTCCAACCCATTACTCCTCTTTATTAATAGCACGTCTCCTCCTTATATATACACATACATACCCAAATCTCTCACAACTGTCTCGGTCCTCCACCGTCAGTCTATGTTCAAGCCGCAGAGTAAGGCAAGTTTTGTTCTCAAGCATTCTTGAAGATGAGCCGGGCAATCTGATAAAAGGGTCTCCTTCTGTTTTGGGTTTGATTGAGTTTTGATTTTCTGGTGGTGAGCGCCTTCTTCTTGTTTCTTGTAAGATTTATGGCGGTACAAGCGCAGTTTCCTTCTTTGGGTTCTCAGGATTGGATGGAGAATTGCTGTGGAGGATTAAGCACTTTCTATTTTGATGTTCAGCAACAGAAACAGCAATTGCAACAACATCTGATTCAACAACAACAACAGCAGCAATGCAACATGCAACAGTGGCAAAACCACCAGTTTTCAAAAGATCAAAATCTTCTCTTTGCTACCAATCTTCATGCTCCTTTTACTTTCCGAAGCAACCCAACCAATCCCACCAACAACACCTGCAGCAATTCCCTCCCATCAGTTTCTTTTTCTCAGACCGTGGCCGCCCTCGATCAAAAGCAAATACAGGAGATTGATCAGTATATCAGATTACAGGTTAGTGTCTTGCATTCAGTTATATATGATCAAGATAGTTTTTTTTTTCTTTCGATTTTCCGGGTCCAATTTTGATTATACCATTAATTTTAAAATTTTTGCTTGTGTCTGCAGGATCAGAGATTGAGATTGTTGTTGCATAAACAAAGAAAGCAGCAAGTTGCATTGTTGTGCAAGAATGTTGAATCGAAGTTGATGCCTTATATTAAACTAAGAGATGAGCAGATAGCACAAGCCACTAAAAGAAAAATGGAGCTTGAAGATCGTTTAAAAAGATTAGAGATGGATAATCTGGCATGGAAGAGAGCAGCACAAGAAAACGAAGCCATGGTTGTGTCTCTGAACAACACAATTGAACAGCTAAGGGAAAAAGCAGCTTCTTGTTGCTTCAACATTGGGGTAGAGGATGCAGAGTCTTCTTGTGATGTGGACCGAGTAGAAGAAACAGAGCAAAGAAACAGGGGATTGGTTCATGATGATTACATTGAAGGAGTAGAGGGGAAAGCAGAAAAGATGGGTATGGGTATGACTATGATGATGTGCAAAATCTGCAACTCTAGGAATTCGTGTATTTTGTTCCTTCCTTGTAAGCACCTTTGTTCGTGCAACGCTTGTGAGCCCTTTATCGATTCTTGTCCAGTGTGTCAAACGCCAAAGAAGGCTGGCATTGAGGCTTTAATGGTTTGAAGACAGAGGCAAAGCTTTCCGGGAAAAGTGAAAAGGGTAAAAACATCTAGTGCGTGCAACAAACAGAGATTAGTGATGTAGTTACTAAAAGACTTTTTGGTATTTGTTTACTTTAGTTTTGTTGGCCTTGAAGGTCTCAAAACAATCAAACAATGAACAGAATTACAGAACAAGTGAAAGAGCATCTTTTGCTTTCATGGATTTCTTGCCTTTTCTTTTTACCCTTCTTTCAGGTTTATTTCCTTCTGTCTGTTTGGATTTGATATGATTATTCACAGACTAGACTCATGGCAATTGATTTGGCTTTTAACATGTGACACTAGAGAGGTTGAAAGCAATTGTCAGCCTAAATAACCTGTCCATGTCCACATCTCCCATAAAGGAAAGATTAGGAAAATAAAATAAAAATAAAGTTGATTATATTGAGAAAGTCTAGGGCGAGTACATGTAAAGCTTGGACATCTAAATCTGAAAGGGAAATGAAAAGAGAGCGGATTCCATTTCCATCCAGGCAAGCCAAGCTTTTAGAACAGAACAAAGTCTTCTCCATTTGAGTATGACGATGATTGACAGAGACACACACCCCCATCCTTTAAATTATTAAGTATGATCAGGAATTTGATACACTCGTACATCCATTCTGGAAAATATTGATTTATTTATTTATACCTCTCCTCCTATAATACTCTGACCGGGCGGTAACAAAATACGTAAAATCTTCCACTCCTCTCTACCTTAAGCATTAAGCAAAGCATAGACCACGCAACCAATTCCAAATTACTGAGGAATATCCATAATTATCAAATTTCTGATATTGGGTTGGGGGCAGTATGGTAAATACACTCCTGATGAGGAGATTACACCTCGTACGGTGGGCCCTCCTGATTTCCCGCCTGATACTAATGCCCGTACACTTCTCTCTTTCTCTGTCTTGTTGTCTTAGTCCGTGTGACATTGTGTTATCCGTGGACCCCACTTCCACTTTCCCCTCATTTCTCCTCTTCTTTTGTAAAAACGAAAAACACCAAAAGAACCACTATTTTACGTTCCCCGGTCCGCAATCCACCTCCTGATGTGATGACGATATCGACAAGTACCACGAGAATCCCGGGAAGTTGGTGCTGACGTGGACGTCGACCCCTCCGCCTCCACTGCCACGTCATCACTTGTAAACTTTAAACAACTCTACTGTTCTTGTTCCATTCTCCTACTCATCAACCAAAGATCGTTACTGCTTTGACAGTACACTACTCCATGACAAGTGCTTGTGGTTTCTTTGTGTTGCTTCTACTGAAGGGATAGCTTAAATATATATTTATATATGACCTTGATGATGTTGCCCATTTGTAAAGCTATGGACTTGCTTGTATCTATAAGTATACCCGGAAAGAATTTGGTTTTTTTCATTTCGAATCTTATATAAAATACGAAGGCCAGCCTTTTACTAACAGTAACACTGGGGATTCATTTAATAGCCCCAGTTTATAGATTGCATTTTCAACAGATAATCTACGATTCTATGGTAAGGGAACGTTCAGACAATGAAATTACAACCTTAAAAACCAAAATAAGACATTAATGTGACCTCTAATTTAGACCTCATGTTGCATAGATTCCTTTTGCTGCAAATAAATTGAATATTCCTTTCTAAAGATCTCTTCCTAATTGTAAGTTGCGCTTGCAAAGGTTAAAATTCTTGGTCTGAAGAATCAATACAAGTTGAATCCGAAAAATTGGCTAATGATAATAGCGAAACCGAGCGCAATTGCAACAATGGAGGATGCCGAAATGAGTTTCTCTGTTGTTCCAAGTACACGATCATTCAATGCCTTTCTACATGAGCCTATGAATACTGTATAGCTTCCCATTGCAACAACAGTACCAACCAGGAACATAATCAGAAATGCAGCACCAGCCAACCGTGAAGGCAATGCAAGTGCAAGAAGAACATCATTAATGCATCTGGTTGCAACCCATGGAAAATACTAGTGGTAAAGGTAGCAAAACCAACCTTCTTCTTCCTTCCTCTTGGGCTGCCTAGAGCTTTGCAAACACTGACATCACAGTCACCATTTTCCAGAGCAACACATGGAGTAGGAACTTATGAAGCTTCCCTGATTCCCATAACACCATAATACCCACAACACTAGTGCCCCAAGTTCTGATGACTTCAATGTGAAGTCGATCCATCAGCAACAAAAATAGTAAACCAAATATGACCTGACCAGCATCCTGGCCACAGCCCCATAAAGCTCCAACAAGAGCACTTTCCATTCGGGAACGATCAATTGAAAGAGGAGTCAAAGCAGCAAGGTGGCAGCGTGGTGATCGGGCCCAGATAGTATGTGTAAGCAACCAGCGAAGAAACTAGTCCAAGCGCTGCTTAATAATTCAGTACGCATTAGCTTTGTTCTTACAAACAGCAGCTGACTGAAAGGCTGCAATGTTAGAGAAATCAGACCTGTTATCCTGTACCAAAAAGAAATTGCAGCAATAGCGAAACAGGAAAAACGTTTAAAGAAATTAAGTGAGCGATGATTTCATTGAGGCAGAGAAAAACACTAGCAAGCCTGTCATTTTATAGTTGAAGTAAGGTTATTAGTTACAAAAATCAAGCAATATCAATATCTCTACATATTTCCTAACAAACATTTAAACAAATAACCTTACTGCTAGATCCGAAGATAATCTACTCCAAAATATTCTCTAATTAAATTTCGGAAACACAATCAATCTCAACAAACATTGATATCAAAAAATTCTGAATTATCTAACAATTCCCCTTTAATTCAGAGTTTGTACACCCATCATAAATCGAAAGTTCTTGAACTTATTCTCTTGCAAAGCTTTTGTAAGAATGTCTACAGGTTGATCAGTGTTGATGTAGACTAACTCTACTTCTCCTTTTGCAACCAATTCTCTAATGAAATGAAACTTGGTCTTAATATGTTTTGTTCTCCCTTACTGGACAAAATTTTTAGATATTGAAATTGTTGATGTATTGTCACAAAACACTCTAGTCGGATATTTTTCCTCTAAATTTAAATTCTTTAAGATCCTTCTAAGCCAAACTACTTGACAAGCAGTAGTTACAGTTGTTGTATATTCTACTTCTGTGCTAGAAAGAGCAGTATTCTGTTGCTTCTTTGATGACCGGGAAATTGCACCTGAGCTAAGGCTAATAATATAACTTATTGTACTCTTCCAATTGTCTGCACATGCAGCCCAATCACTATTACTAAATGCAGTAAGAGTTATAAGATTACCGCTTGAATATCAGATGCCATAATGTGAAGTCCCTTGCACGTATCAAAGAATCCTCTTAGCTGCTCCAAGATGTAACTTACATGGATTATGCATAAATTTTGAAATAAGACTTACACTATAAAAAATATTCGGTCTTGTATTTGTAAGATACATAAGCCTTCCAACAATACTTCTGAAATGTTTTTCATTCACCCTTTCAGCACCATCATCAAGATGTAGCTTCTCATTCACATTCAATGGTGTTTTTGCAGCCTTGCAATTCTCTATGCCAACTCTTTTCAACAAGTCACTTGTATACTTCTTTTAAGAGATAAATATACCATTTGAATCCTGTAGCATTTCAATATTCAGAAAATAATGCAAGAACCCCAAGTCAAACATTTCAAAATACTGCATCATTGATTCTTTAAATTCCTGCATCATTTGAGATGAGTTCCCATTATAGATTATGTCATCAACATACAAACATACAATCAGAAAATCAACATTATGTTTCTTTACATAAAGAGTTGGCTCACTTGCACTTTTTTCACAATTATGTTGTGAAAATTAAGAGTCAATCTTGTTGTACCATGCCCTTGGCACTTGCTTCAGGCCTTATAAGGCTTTATGTAGCTTGTACACTTTCTGTTCAGCTCCCTTGATAGTAAAACCTTGTGGTTGTTCTACATATACATCTTCCAAAAGATCACCATTAAAGAATGCAGACTTGATGTCTAACTGATGAACCTTCCATCCATTGTAAGCAGCCAAGGCTAAAACTATTCTCACAGTATCAAAACGAACAAATGGTGCAAAAGTTTCAGTAAAATCAATACCCGGTACTTGAGAGTAGCCTTTAGCGACTAGCCAAGCTTTGTTTCATTGTAAGGACTTGTTAGAGTTTAATTTGGATTTATAAATCCATTTAAGACCAATTGCTTCCTTCCCTTTTGGCAAATCCACCAAACTCCATGTCATGTTCTTCTCAATAGTTGCAAATTCTTCTCCCATAGCTTGCACCCATTCTTTCCTTCTAGCTGCATCTTTAAAACATATAGGTTCCATTACAATATAAGCTTCCTCTGTTGAAGCATAAATTTTAGCAAGACCTCTAGTTTTTTGTAGTGCATAGTCTTCATCATAGGCTACCTTTTCTTCTTCAGATCCCAATTTCCAAGCTTCACTTTCATTAAAAATAACATCACGACTAACATTTAGCTTGTTAGTTACAGGATCAAATAACCTATACCCTTTGGTTTCATCACTATACCCAAGAAATATACATTTAACACTTTTTTCATCAAGTTTCCTTCTTAATTCACCTAGTATAAAAGCATAAGCAATGCAACCAAATGTTCATAAATGACTTACATTTGGTCTTGTACCATACCGGGCTTCATATGGCGTCATATCTTGAACTGCTCAGGTTGGTGATCTATTGCTCAAGTATACTGCAGAAGCTACAGCTTCAGCCCATAATTTTTTGGGTAGTCTTTTCTCATTCAACATACTCCTTGTTGCTTCAACAATAGTTCTATTCTTGCGCTCACCACTCCATTTTATTGTGGTCTATAACTAACTATTTTTTATTGTCGAATACTATGAAAGTTGCAGAAATTTTTGAATTCAGTAGATAAAAATTCGCCACCGTGATCGGTTTGAAGTGTCATAAGATAATATCCTCTCTCTTTTTCAACAATAGCTTTAAAATTCTTAAAGTTTTCAAAAACTTCAGATTTCTCCTTCAAGAAATACACCCGTGTTGGCCTTAAAAAATTATCTACAAAGATCAAGAAATACTTACTTTCATTTAAGGAAGAAATCTGCATATGCCTGCATATGTCAATATGAACTAACATCAATAGTTTTGTAGCCCTTGTTGCTTTACCCGTAAGAAATTTATCTCGATGATGTTTCCCATAAACACACGCTTCACATAACTTCGTGTCACCTTTCAGAGTAGGAAAACCAGAAACCATCTTCCTTTTATGCAACAAATCTAAGCTAGCAAAGTTAAGATGACCATATCTCTTATGCCAAACCATGCAATCATCAGATGATATAAAAAAGGCATTGATACTTAATCTTGATAAACAAATCGGAAACATCTTGTTTTCAGTCATTTTAACTGAGCACACCAAATTCATGCTTCTTTTATGAAAACTTTTTCATTCATCATTTGCAAATACCACACAATACCCTCTTCTTATTAATTGGCCCAAACTAAGTAAGTTTTGAGCCAAACCAGTAGCGTACATAACATTATGAATAAGTTTTCTCCCAAAATTTGAAATTACAGCAACAGTCCCCATACCACATACTTGAATATAGTTG
>JAOTJB010000210.1:43137575-43154607 GCA_027123815.1 Erythroxylum minutifolium
GTTTTTGCCACTTGCGCCATCACATCTTGCAACCTCATCCCTATTAGATGAATTCCATGTGTAAGAAAGTATCAGATGTTACTGCAATTGAAGTGCCTTTCACATTACCTCCTCTTCCACATAAACAACAGAATTATAAAAAAAAAGATCCTGGGAGATGAAACCAAGTTTAAAGCATATGAGAGGAAGATATAACTCTCTGAATATCACAGGCTTAACTAAATTCTGGGAATAACAGATGCAACATCAAAACTTGAGTCTTGAGAGTAACGGTCGTAAACAATAGAGCTACTTATTCTACACTTTACTTTTTATACAATTTTGATGATAACTATATAATATTTCAAAATTCAAATTGGATTTATTTTCTTGTATAGATAACATTATTTTTTTTAAGAAAATAAAATCATAGAAAAATTATTTCCTTTCTTGCAGGAATCTTCTTAGTAAACTTTTCTTATTAACATTCGTGAGGATCTTACCTTTTCGAACAATTAGCTCCGGAAATTTTTGTTTTAGCAGAGATGATATTGAAAATCCAAAGTCAACTCAGAATTAAGATAAAGCAACAACTAATTGAAAAAATTGACTATTTAAAGAAGAGCAACAACACTTGTGAAGTAACGAGCATACACAAATTTTTGAAACATTTGAGCTGCATCTATATTCTTCAGAGTCATATCATTCTTATTTTGCCATACAAAGTGAAATCACTCTATCAAGAGAGAATTTGTTAGAGAACTTACTTTTGATTTTACATTTTATTTTTCTGTGAGTCTTTAGAATCATATTATACACTTCGAAGGTGGAAGGTTGGAGAACCTTAAAAAATATGTACTTGTGAGCTTAGAGAGACTCATCAAATTTAATACTTGGATTCTTATAGTGAAATACTCAAGTTGGATACTTGAGGACTGGACGTAAGCTTGGTTTTTAACCGAACCAGTATAAATCTACTGTGTCATTCTTCCTCTCTTCTAGCTTTTAAATTTTCACGTAATAAGTTTGTGTTTTCAAGAGGCTCTTTCAGTTTTTCAATAAGCTCCTTTTGTTTTTTTTATAAAGCAAGAGCTTCTTTTCGCTTTAAGCGTTAACAGGCTCTTATTAATTAATAGACTTATTTCTATTTGAGCTCTAACAGGCTCCTATAATTTGATAGGCCCCTTTCTTTTTGAGTATGAATAGGATCCTTTCGATTAATAGACTTCTTTCGTATTTTAAACAACTAATAGGATCCTTTCTTTTCAAACGTTAACATATTCCTTTCGAAGTTTAATAGGACCTTTCCATTTATCAACCCATTTTTGTAAGAAGGATTTTAAAGATTTAAAATACATTGCAAATTTTTTACACACAATTCACCCCCTCTTGCGTGTGTTTGCTTTATCATTTGGTATCAAAGAGTGGTTTCAAATTTATTGTGTTTTACATCACGTGATAAATCATGGAAAACAACTCAAGAAGCCTTGAAGGACAATCCCTCTCAAAGCCTCCTTACTTTAATAGAAACAACTACTCCTATTGGAAAGACAGAATGACTATCTATCTTTAATTGGTGGATATCGAAAACTAGCAAGCTATCAAAGCTGGAGCTACACCTCTTGCTACTGACAACATAGAAGTGTAAACTGATGTGGATAGAAGAAATGCATAGCTGAATGCCAAAGCAAGACATCATCTGATCTGTGCACTATCTCTAGAAGAGGATGAAAATATATCCTATTGTTCTATAGTAAAAGAAATGTGGGACAAGCTTCAAGTTACTTTTAAGGGAATATGAATTAGGTAAAAAAACATAGAATAAGTCTTTTAGTGCATTAATATGAGACTATTTGTACGAAACAAGGAGAAATAATAGACAAATTCTTCAGACATTTCAACAACACCATTAATGTCTTGAAAATCTTGGGCAAGATATATCCAAATGAAGAGCTAGTAGCAAAAATTCTAAGTATCATTACTAGAGGAATGGAGACCTTAAGTGGCAGCTTTGTAAACTATAAAAGATCTCAATACAATTTCACTTGACTGGTTAAGAGGAAACTTAATGATTCATGAAGCCGAGCTTAGGCGAGATGAAGGATCCTCATACAGAAGAGGAATGGCACTAAAAGCAGTTGACCAATCAAATTCATCAAATGATGATGAAAGTGATACTAAATTGCAAATAGATGGAGATGACGAATTCAACTTCATAGTCAAAAAATATGTCCGCTTCTACAAAAAGAAGCTCGTGAAGAAAAGAGAAGGAAATAACAAGTTCCTATCAAAAGCCAGCAGCGACAATAGCAATACACAAAATAATCAAATCATATGCTATCACTGTAAGAAGCCTAGACACAAGACCAGAATGTCCTCTTCTTCAAAAGGACAAGACAGAAAACAAAAAATAGAAAACCCAAAAAGCATGCTATGACTGTAGCTTGATCAGATGAGGACTTTGATAACTTTAAAGAAGAAAAACCTGAGGAAGTCAGCAACTTCTGCTTTATGGTTGAATTAGGAGATAATGAGGTGTATTATTCTGACTCTAATATTGAAATTGATGAATTGAGATATGCATATCATGACTTATATGACCGGTACAAAAAAATTAACAGTTTAGTATTTCAAAAAGGTTGAGAAGTCACAAAATAATGATGAATCTTTAACAGATAAGATTAATTATTAGAATTGGAAAACAAAAATTTGTTGTCTAAAATCACTTCTCTTGAAAATGATAATAAACAAACAGTTTCTAAAAAAGAATGCCTAGAACAAAAAATAATTCAGTTAGAAAACTCATTATTTGAAAATGACTCTGCGAAGATAAAACAATTAAAAGAGAAAGTTACTGCTTTAAAACTTGAAAAAGAAAAATGTGCTAAGAAAATTGCTTCTCTTGAAAAAGATCTTGCTAATTTTGTTAATGAAAGAAACAATCTTGATGTATTACTTGGGAAGTGGTAAATGTGTTTTTAATAAGGTCAGAATAAGATATAATGAAAATAACAATATTAGGTTATACAAAAACTCCTTTGTTAAATCCAACAATAGCTATAGCCAAAACAACATGAACCTGGTAAGTGGTAAAATTCATAACAACTATCCTTCATCAATTTTGTACGATTATTGTGGTAGGCATGGTCATATTAGTAACTCTTGTTACTTTCAAAAAATGAAAAAAAAACCATCTCCAATGTATGTTTGGAGACCGAAAGGTCAAAATACTAACGTGAAAAGGCCCAGAAAGATTTGGGTACCTAAAATAAGAAAATACACTCTGTAGATATCCTTTTAAATGGAGTCAAAGAAAAATCAACAGATAGTTGATAGCAGCTGTTTGAGACACAGGACAGATGAAATATTGCATGTCAACTATATTGAAAGGAAAGACGAAGGTAATGTTGTCTTTGCCGATAAAAACAAGGCAAAGGTCATCGAAATTGGCAAAATCGATGATTCTAACTCTGCTTCTATTAATCATGTTCTTTTTTTTGATGGATTGAAACATAACTGACCTAGCATAAATCAATTATGTGATAAAGGTTACAGAGTTACTTCCATGCATCACATTGTGAAATAATTGACAATCTTAATAATAATATTGTATTCATTGGTCCTAGAAATCAGAACATATACTGTGCTCAACTAGAAGATATATCTTCTCAAACTGATAAATCTTTTGTCTCAATAGAAAAGGATTCACTTATCTGGCACAGAAGCTTTGGACATGCTAGCATAAGCATTTTATCAAAATTGTCCAAAAATGAGTTAGTAAGAGGATTGTCGAATTTGAAATTTGAGAGAAATCAGGTTTGTGAAGCTTGTTTAAACGGAAAACAAATTAGAAGCAGCTTCCCTCCTAAAAATCTTGTGACTATTAACCAGCCACTTAAACTCGTGCACATGGATTTATTTGGTCCTACAAGGACTCAAAGTTTTGGTGGCAAACATTACGGTTTTGTTATACTAGATTATTTTTCCATAGTTACATAGGTTTATTTTCTATCAAATAAAGATGATACTTTTGAAGTCTTTGAAAAGTTTTGCAGGAAAGTTCAGACTAAAAAAGGGTAATGCATTACATCGATTCGAAGCGATCATAGAGGAGAATCTGATAACATAATATTTGAAGACTTCTGTAATGAAAATGGTATAACTCACAACTTCTGATGCCCAAGGACTACTCAGCAAAATAGAGTTGTTGGGAGAAAGAACAGGACTCTTGTAGATATGGTCAGAACAATGCTATGCGAAAGTGGCCTACCTCATCGTTACTAGGAAGAAGTCGTGTCAACTATTTGTTATATACTCAACAGGTGTCTCATAATACTTATTCTAAAAAAGACCCTTGTGAGTTGTGGAAAAGAAAAAAACCAAATGTTGCTTACTTTCGAGCATTTATCTGCAAGTGTTTCGGTATAAATAATAGAAAAGACAATCTTGGAAAGTTAGATGTGAGATCAGACGAAGCTATTTTTTTAGGCTACAGTACCGCTAGTAAAGGATTCAGAGTATATAATAAAAGAACAAAGAAATAAAAGAATTAATACATATGGTATTTGATGAAGCACTACCTTTGACGACAACAACTAACTTAGATGATGAACAGCATCCATTGGTACTAAATATACATCAAAGAATCAAACTACGCCTATAATATCTTCATAATTACAAAATCAAGAAGGCTCCTCTGAAGCTAGAACAGAGCAGGCTCCTTCCTCTCAATATGAACCTATGCAATGAAAAATACCGAAAGAATGGAGAGGTCTTGATATACATCAATATATTCTGGGAAATTCCTTTGAAAGTCTAAGAACAATATCATCTTTCAAGAACAAATTTGTTGCTCTCATCTCACAAATATAACCAAAGACTGTTGAAGCAGCCCTTACTGACGAAAACTGGGTTTTAGCCATGAAAGAAGAACTGAATTAATTTAACAAAAACAAAGTCTAGAATCTAGTACCTTGTCCTTAAAACAAGTCAATCATTAGAATTCGGTGGGTATTTTGAAACAAACTTGACGAAAATGGTAAGATGGTAAGAAACAAAGCTAGATTTATAGCTCAAGGTTACAATCAACAGGAAGATATTGATTTTGATGAAACTTATGCACTTGTTGCTAGATTGGAATTGATTAGAATTTTACTTGCCTTTGCATGCTATAGAAACTTCAAGTTGTTCCAAATGGATGTTAAAAGTGCATTTTTAAATGATTACATTAACGAAGAAGTATTTGTTAACCAATCCCCAGGTTTTAAAGATAAAAACCATCTGTATTACTTAATGAAGTTAACCAAAGCTTTGTATGGTTTAAAGCAGGCTCCTCAAGCATGGTATGAGAGGTTAAGTAATTTTTGCTTAAGAATAACTTTAAAAGAGGAAAGGTTGATAAAACCTTATTTATTAAGAGAAAGGAGAATGATTTACTAATAGTGCAAATATATGTTGATGACATAATATTTAGTGCGACTAATCCATCCTTCTGTGAAGAATTCTCAGCATTAATGTAGGGAAGTTTGAAATGAGTATGATGGGGGAAATATCATTCTTTCTAGGATTACAAATTAGACAAACAAAGAAAGGAATCTTCATTAGCCAAGACAAATACATAAAGGAACTCATTAAGAATATCATTTTGGGAATGTCAAACTGATGGGTAGTCCCATGTATACTGGAACTAAACTTGATAAAGATGATGAAGGCAAAGCTACGAATGAGACAAAGTATAGAGGAATGATTGGATCACTACTATATCTTACAAGCTCAAAACCATAAATTATGCTTAGTGTGTGTCTTTGCACATGCTTTCAATCAAATCCAAAAGAAAGTTACCTTCAAGCAATTAAAAGAATCTTTCGACACCTCCACGATAATATTGATTTTAGACTATAGTATCCAAACACTGATTCATTTGACAAAGTGGGCTATTGTGATGCAGATTATGTAGGTGATAAAGTTGATTAAAAAAGCACCAATGGTCACTATCAATTTCTTGGAGGATGTCTAGTATCTTGGTCCTGTAAGAAGCAAAATTGTAAAGTACTTTCGATGACTAAAACGGAATACATAGCAACTATCAGTTGTTGTGCTCAAATCTTATGGATGAAGCATCAACTACAGGATTTTTCTCTAAAATTTTCTCATATTCTTATATTATATGATAATACTAGTGCTATAAATCTTTCTAAAAAGCCTGTACATCATTCTAGGACTAAGCATATAAAAATCGAACATCATTTTCTAAGAGATCATGTTTTAGAAGGAACCATTAACCTTTTACATATTAATACTAAAAATCAAGTAGCTGACATTTTCACTAAGCCACTTTCTGAAAATAGATTTTGCGTGTTAAGAAAAGAGCTTAGTATCCCCAAATTCTTTGATATTATTTCTGCATGAATATTCCTTACTACTTGTCTTTCCATTTCGTTTAACAGGCTCCTTCTATTTTGATTTCTTAGAAACTCTTGCTTAGTTTAGTAGGCTCATTAGAGTTTAGAAGGCCCCTATTAGTCTAAAAAGCTCCTTTTAGGATAACAGGTTTCTTCTAGATTAGAAGGCTCCTCTTCTATTCAGAAGGCTTCTCTCGGGTTGACGTTTTATGTGACACGTGTCCTAAAAATAGGGAGTCATTCATAACGTTGATTAATCCTTTTCGAAAATGGGCGCACAGTTTGAAAACTCTGTGTACGCGTCTATTAGAAGATACACAGCCAATTATGCTTCCTCTTCTACTCATACTCTCATGAGATCAACGCTCAGGAATCATTTAGTATACCCTAAGCAAACTTCTTTTGCCTTCTCATCTTTGTCATTGTCATCTGCGCTCCTTATTCTCCTTATTCTCTCTGCATCCTAACTCTATGCATTCTTTTTGCATCTTGTTTTCTCTTAAACTTCAACAAGCTCACCTACAATGGAAAGAACAAAATCAAAAGGACAAAAAAACCCCAAATTCTTCTGTTAACCATGTTAAAGCTCATATTACTAAACCTTTCTCCTCTAAACCTTAAGAGAAGAAAGTGCCTGAAGTGCATTGGATTACAAATGAAAATGATTCAGATGAGAATCTATTCAATTGATTAGACAATCACAGACTAGAGGAAATCTTGCAAAACAAGCCGAGAAGAATACTGAACAAAAAGAAATCACGGATGCTGAAAAGAAAGACGAAGAAGAAGCCAGAAAAAGAAAAGGGGAAGAAATAAAGAAAGGTAAAGTGCATGTAACTAAAGATATTGTTAAGGACCCTATTAATAGAAAAGAGCTGCCTTAAGAAGAGATAGTTCTCAAAGAAAAAAGAAAACAAAGATAGTTGCACACAAGTAAGGAAAGGCATCAATATCTCCAACAATGTTTTAATTAATGGAAGCTGAAATCCGCTATAAAACATAGTACAAGAAAAGAAAGGTGGTTGTTGGGTGGATTTTGCCTCCTATGATATTTGATGACATAGGTATACTCATCTCTCCTTACTTTGTTGCCATTGGTTGGAAAATTTTTTAAAATTAGATAAGACAGTATGCAATAAGCTAGTTATGATATTGTACATACACATGAAAAAGGAAGAAATTAATAGAAAGCTACTCATTGTCTTATGGATGCATGAATGTGAAATTTTAATTTCTGAAGAAATCTTAGGAGATATACTCGAAGTAGCTCTTATAAGGAGAACTAATTTTCCCTGTCATAAGTGGGATGTTGATGATCTAGAGTTAGTCGAAGTTGTCAAATCCATCCGCCTTCATGCTGAGGACACCCAAAACGAGGGATCCTAGAGTAGACAATTAGACTTAATAACATAATATCTTGCATCGCTTTTAGCTACTTCAATTTTCCTATGAGTAGCTAAGTTGAAAAGTGCAGCCTGCTAAACACTTATGTGGTGTGTCATTTGCTAAAAAGGAACAGAATGAATCTTTAACTGTGATCTTGAGGTTCATAATGGATAGGGGGAATCATAAGAATATCATTGATTGCCTACCTTATGGGATGTTGCTCAGCAATATTTTCAACCATTATGGATTCCCTTTTGTAAATATGAATTGGTATGCTCCGGCTAAGTTTTTGTAACATCTCGTTTCCATACAAAAGTTAGAACTCTAGATTTCTGTAAATGAGAAAAATCCATCTAGAGTGAGAAAAATGCATTTTATACTCATGCAAAATATTAGCATATACACACGTGAATTTGATGGTTTTGTACACATTACAATAATTGCTCATGCACTCATTTGAAAATTTTCAAGTATAATTGATTTTTATTATGATTATGATATAAAATGTGTTTTATATGTCTTAAATTCTGGTTAATAAATGATAGATGGGTGATATAGGAATTTATTTGTTAAATTGAGAGATTTCTAGAATTATACGTAATTTTGGACTAGAAAAATACCAAATAGTAGAACAATTGATAAATAGTAGTAGAATTAAATGTTAAATGACAGCAAAAATTATTGATAAGTGACATTAGGATTTAATGACAAGTATCATTGAAAATTGGGAGACAATTGGATTAGAAATTAGAGACAAATAAAATAGTTACCAAAAAGGAGATAAATGGAACCATGGGGAAGTGACAAGTGTCACTAGCACTCACCACTCATCCCTCACGATTCATTCATCTTAAAAGACTCTCTCTATTGTCTTTCACCATTTCCAAGTGCCTTCTTCTTCATTTTCTTCATATTCTTTTCTCCATTTACGATCATTTCACTCTCTTTTACCTCTCCATATTGAATCTTGTTCTCATGCTTCACTGCTTACTCCCATTTTTGTCATCTTCTCCATCTTATTATTAAAAGACCTAACCCTTCTATCTTGGATGATGATGATTGTGTAAGAGAAGAAAGCAACGGTTAAGTGATAGTTGGAAGATCTTGAAGTAAACAAGTAAGTATAAAGCATTACTCTTTATGATTTGTTGAATGAAACATGTATGATAATGGTTAATGATAGATTGATGAGTTAAATGGAGTTGATCATATGCTATAACGTGAGTAAGGAAATGAGCATATAAATGTCTTGTTTTTACATAGATGATGATCAATATTTCATAAGATGTTGTAGAGATGATTTTGAAATAGAAAGATCATTTTAATGGTGTAGAAAAAGTACAAAAAATTTGATAGATGAATGGATGTTTTTATGTTCTATTTTCTTGGTATTTAACGTGTATCTCTTTGGTTGTTTTAGAGATAAACTAAAAATGAGTCTAAAGCTAAAGAAAAGTAGTAGTGTGCTGTCTTGAAATGAGGTAAATTAGAATGATAAGTTAGAGATGAAATAAAGGTGAAAATGAAGTTGAATATGTGCAGAAAATTGATGATGAATGTGTATATGTATATGTTCTATTTTTGGTGTTAATGATCAATCATAGAATATGATTTGTTTATGAATAATATTGAGTTGAAATGGAAGAGAGAATGAGGAGGAAATAATGAAGAAATAGGCTAGAAATGATAGACTAAGCATAACATATGATAGATGTAACTTGAAGTGGATGAAAAAAGCTGAAAAAATGGAAGTATTTTGGCTAGAATTTTCGGATGAATGCATCCCACGATCATGGGAATATGTCCATGATGGGGTAAAAACTTTCTGCCAATTTAAAATATTTAGTTAGTTAAATTCTCAGAATTTAATTAACTATATATAAATTTATAGAATTCAATTTCATGTTTTAACTGTCCATATTGTATTCGCGCCATATATGGATTTTCAGCCGGTTCAATCAATTGACATTTTCTTCAAATTACAACATTAGGAATTTCTACTTTTACCATCAAACCACCAACCATTAAATGATTAAAAATTAACTTGTTAATCATCTCAACAATATTGGCCGCACATAAAACATTGTTCAAACAAATCGGTTTGGTAGTAATTATTATTCTAATTTATAAAACTAAAACAAGAAGATAATAACTGACTTCAAGCAATAAGCAGGTATTAGAAAACAGTCTAGTTGTAATTGAAAAGAATTAAGATTTTCAAAGCATTGTTGAAAATAGGTAGGTGGAGTTTTAGAACACTTCTACTTGGAATTTTACCTTTTAACAAAGTGAATCTTAACGGCAAAGTCATGGAACCTCGATAAATTATTAGAAGGAAAAAGCTTTATAACCTTAGCTATACTTTTAAATTCAAGAGTTCTGATCCTAGATGAAATTTTTATTTAATGCTCCTGTTTAGAAGTCCTCGGGCCTTGGTTTTCGTTTCTTTGTAGCTATTTTAAAAGGTAAAAACAAAATTTAATCATGGACTTGGGAAAAAGAAGTCGTGTTTAAAACACTCACAACTATCATTAATTAGGTTATTTTTAAACATCAAAATCAACAGTGTACTTTTAATTAATGTGGATTAAACTAAATAGCTTTTACAAGAATTCAAGGCTTAGCTTAACATCGAACTGCAATATGTCTACCCTTCAATTTTTGTGGCTTGAACCTCCCCGCCAAACTTTGGAAAAATGAACAGAATAGCCACAGGTTACCTACTCAGCCCATGGCCAGTCTGCCGGTGCCACTTTTTTTTCTAGTTGATGGACCAGTGTTACCCTTTACCACATACCATTGTTGCAACTGAATTGACAACACCAAAAGATGACAGGTACCAAGCAAGTAGACTCTCTCCAAGTGTATTTATTGTTTTCCTACAGGGGAATTGAGATGTGGCAGTGGCACAGTTAAGTTCGCATTAAACCATATCAAGCAATGGCCTTTACTTAGGTTCTCAGTCATGTTCGGTAATTACAAATTACACAATACTAACTCTTTTTTCCCAGTTTTATAGAAAAATATGCCAATTTGGTCCTCTAATATCATCTTGGACCACTACATACTTGCAAGATTTGAATGGAGGTAAATGGTTGTCTACTACATATAAGGAGCTATTCCCTTATGGTTTCATTATCTTACTACACTTGTACTAAACCTAGTGATTAAAGGGTGAGTGTAGGTAAAGTTATTCTTATTACCATGGCTTAAGTTAGTCAAATTTTAGGTAAGTTAATTGACGAGTGTTCCAATGGATTTATGTGAAGAAGGTGATGACACAGGCAATAGACGTTTGTGGAGCTGAATTACAAACGGCAATTAGTTGTTTAGAGCAATAGTTCTTGTAGTGATGATTTAAGTCCATATACAAGCGACAATGCCCTTCCACCAACTATGCCAATAGTCTCTGCCCACCCTTTAATTTGTCACAAAAGTTACCACATGACGTCGAAATCACGCTTTGAAAGATACGTTTAAGATTTATAAGATGGTGGAGAAGTTACAATTAAGCCAAGGGTTCATTAATACGTATAATATTTAATGAATAATAAGATGGTGGAGAAGTTACAATTAAGCCAAGGGTTCATTAATACGTATAATATTTAATGAATAATAAACACGTTTAGTTGAGTTTAAACATAATTAAGTATGTGATTCGGTGGTTAACTTTGTATTACCCACGCCTTATATATAATGTATCCACGTATTACCTTAATTAAACATCTATCAGAGAAAAAGACTGAAGAAACAAAGCTCTCTCTTAATGCTCCTCTATATAATTCGCCGTACATGGTGTGGACTAATCAATGCTCTTTATAGCTAACCCATCTTGTTATTAGTGTTGAGTGTGGGGCTAAGAGACTACTAGGGATCACGATCCGAATTGAAAGAGTGACCTGTGAAACTGATACTTAAACTTCAAACTGTAATTATAATATTACGGTTATGATTCGGATAATTACTACAATTTAAGGTAATCGCAATATCATGGATTACAATAATTTGTAATTTAAAATATAAGATAATAACATTTAGGATAGGACTCTTAGTGAAGGTGTAGGGGTGGAGTTTCTTTTATCTGACTTTTGGAACAGCGTACTCTAACTACACATTTGGCCATGGCAGCAAAGAGTTGATATAGTGCATTAATAAATCGTGGGTTCCGAACCAACCGACTCCAACTCAAAACTTCTATTTGTGGACGGTGCAAGTGTAACTACTCTATTCGAGAACCGTACGCTTACACGTAATATGCTGCACGCGATTGGAATGTGCTTGCGTAAAAGAAATGCCGTTACTTGAGTGGTAATTTATCTTTATCTCCGTCTCTCTCTCTTCGTAATGTCTTATTCGTAAAGGCAAGTTTGGCCAAACCGGGCATCACTATGTCATGTCATGGAATGAACGAGGGACAGGTGAAAAGAAGATTGTGTAATCTTCGTACAAAGATGTTGTCACCTTTTCTTTTCCCACGTTATCATATTCTCAAAAGCAGTAATATCTAAGCCAAGCCCAGAAACAAAAGATCGTTCTTGTACAAATAGTATCCGCCAACTTCAACCTGTTTCATCGTCCACCACGTACCCCACTTGTCTACTTGAAGAAAATCTGTTACTTATCTGATAATCTACCCTGAATCGTAGGTGTATATTGTATAGGATTCCCAGGGTCATCTGAGTAGGGACCTTGCGCGGTGGTGGGTTGTATAGGCAGAGCTGTCCAATTGCTTCGGCTAGTGTTCTCTGGTTATTGATAATGGCAGGTTACGGGCTATTAGTTAACGACGAGGAAGAATTTGGAGGAACAAAGACCAAGAGAAGGACTAAAACCAGGGTGGTTTCTCTTGACGTCTTTCGTGGAATCTGCGTCCTTGTAAGCTCTCTTGCTTTACCTAATGCCGCTCTGTTTCTAGTTTCTTGGATTCTTATTTATGGTATTATAAAATGAACAGTACAATTGAATTGAGGGGTGCAGTTTCATTTCTTGTTCTAACCATAATTTGAACTTAGCAACCAAATTAAGCATGGGACATTCTGTTCTTTCTTTCAGCTCTGAGGTGGTGAGAATAGATACTGAGAGAGTGGTGAGAGGAGGAGAAGTCGTATAGATAAGGCTGTCTTCTCCTTTAACACTCATGTTTTAGCTTTACCAGCAACCACAAACAAGTGATAGCATAAAAGCAGATATTAATAGTAATGGCATGGCAGTAAGGTTTTGTGTATTTTATTATGAATAAATAGCATTTTAATTTTGGAAATAGATCTAATTTTATATAAAGTTGTGAAAATTGTTTTAATAGCCATCCTACTCCTCAACCATTGTCAAGGTCTGGGGCTCTTTTGTCTTTGCCTTACAAAACGTCTTGTACTTCGATTCGTGAATTATACTATATTTTAAGTTGTTCCCGACGGAGTCAAACTCGAACCTTTTTCATGTTTTGCTCTCTCTTGAAACTTTTCCCCGTAGAATCAGCTTCATTTTGTCCTAATTCATTCGAACCTTTTTCATGTTTTGCTTTCTCTTGAAACTTTTCCCTGTAGAATAAATCTTCATTTTGTCCCGATTGATAAATTTGTTAGAATAGAAACTATAGCATTATTCTGCGTCTTTTGGTGTATGCCCTTTCGTCCCCTTCTTCTCCAAACGTAAAACTATTCACTTTGTCTGCTATCTCCGCCGATAAAATGGCAGAGTACCAACCGCTACTAGACAATGAGGAACAGCCTCCGCCCAATAAGAAACCTTCACGTGTTGCTTCTCTTGATGTCTTTCGCTGTCTCTGTGTTTCCGTGAGCTTCATCTTCCTATCTCTGTCTGTCTCTGTGTATCTATCTTTACCTTTCTTACCTGTTTATATATTGCTTTTCCTTGAAAAATATCTCCCTTTTACTAATCTTCTTTTGTTTCTTTGATGGAAATTTTTGTGTTTTTTCGAAAAGGATTATTGTTCTGTTGTTTTATTGGACTAAGTTGACTTCTGGGATACTGCTTGGCCTGTGAGAAAATGGTTGAAAAGATAAAACTATTGACGCTTCTGAATTCAAGTACACGAACCACTTCTCGACATTGTATAAGCTTTTTCTACTACCCTTATTAGTTTCTTGTTGGAAGCTGAAGGCAATCTAAAGACTTTATGAAGTGAACGATGAAAAGTAACTGGAATGAAGTATGAAATGTGAACCTTTTACTTTTCCGGCTTCTAAATCTTATCGTTTCATATTGTTTTTTGGTTTCAGTTAATGATGCTGGTCGATTATGGCGGCTCAATTTTTCCATTAATTGCTCATTCTCCTTGGACTGGTCTTCACTTGGCAGATTTGGTGATGCCTTTCTTTCTCTTCGTTGCTGGAGTCTCTCTTGCACTTGTCTACAAGGTACTATTCGACAGACTTAGCTTGTATCCAGTGCTTTTGATGTTGTGATGTTGATTTGGCTGACTTGCTAATTTCCTTTGGTAGTGCACTGAGTTTAATGTGTTGCTTTTGTATGATTTTTTTTCCCAGAAAGTATCGAACAGAGTAGATTCCATGTTGAAGGCAGTTCTTAGAGGAGTAAAACTTTTTCTTCTAGGCGTGCTACTTCAAGGTACATGGGATAATACATGGGATGAAGATTTATTTGTAGTATCTTATTTATAAGTAGATCATGATATACTGTTAACTACTAATCACAGTTATAGCACTATTTGGTTTATTCTGAGAGGATCTTGGATACCTTGATGCAACTAATTATTGTATTTAAAAGTTTAAAATTTATTTCTGATGTAGGCTTTGACAATAAGTCATCAAAGGTTTGAGGCCGTTTTGACCGATTTAAAGAGATTAGTCTCTTTGTTTGTACAATGCGTGCTTTTGTTATTTAATGTTTTTCTTGATGACAGCAAATAACATTTTGCTTTGACGTTACTACCATCATATCACCCTATGCTCTTGCTACAAACCAAGTATATGACCGGTACCTCATATCAGGTGGCTTTTTTCATGGAATAAACTCGTTGACCTATGGTGTTGACATTGAAAGAATTCGTTGGCTAGGCATTTTACAGGTATTGTAGCTTCAAAAATTATCTTTTCAACTGCACGCAGAAAGTTTTCTGAACAGGAAACAATTTGTATCATTGTATCAACTCTGTAAGCATTCGATACAGTTGTTCACACTACTAAATGGAAACGTAGTGCAATATTTCTGGTAAGATGCTATACTCAGAACTGTTAAAATGGCAATTGTCAGGAAAATTAAACATAGGATTTTCTCAAGTGATAATTAAACTTTAATAAATTTTTCCTGCTAATTAAAATTTGAAATACATATGTGGAGAACACTAACTGTAGTGCAATCTTCCTTAAGGACATCGATTCAACTTCCATCTTTTAGTTTACTTAAAGACCGTTATAACTTGTTCAGTGCCACCAAATGAAATTTTCATTGTTAAATCAATGAGGTTCTTCTTTGTTTCCTTTATTCCCAGAGAATAGCAATTGGGTATATCATTGCAGCTTTATGTGCTATTTGGCTTTCATGTCGAACAGAGAGCAAAACAGGTTTTCTGAGGATCTTCTATTATTGGCAGTGGTAAGTTTTACATATTGCCATTACATTGTAAGTTTCCTAAAAATTTATGAATTGTTGTTTCATACACAGGTTAAATGCTTTTGGGAAGAACTAATTCTTTCATATCTGATCTTTTTTTAATTGTTTTCATCTTTTATGGTCTCTAGAATATCAAATTATGGGTAATTGTTCACAAATATGATCGATGACATTCTTGGACTACTTATTGATAAAGAAAAATTCATTTTGCAGGTGTGTTGCACTTGCACTTTCTGCAATATACTTAAGCCTGTTGTATGGTTTATATGTGCCAGATTGGCAATTTGAGATATCCGCGCCAACATACATGATTCCAGCAAATTCTAGCTATATTTTTAAGGTGAAAAAAGCACAACTTCATTTGGTGCATTCTTCTTTGAGATTTATATTTAAATTTTTGTCGTTATGCTTTCTTTCATTATAGATGTATAACATAGTATTGAAGGCACAAAAGTTGACATACATATTTGGAGAGCACTAAATGTAGTTTCTCTTTACCTAAGTTAGTTGTCCAAAACAATCTTTGTAGCTATGGTCTTGAAGCATTTAAAATTTTGATCTTGGGCTCTGATACATTTTTCATATGAGTTTGCATAATGTGTCTTCCTATTTTGTATCTTAATCTGCAAGAAAGTTTATTTTGCACCATATAATTTCTTCAGTTGCTAAATTTTTAGTGTGACAAATATTGGTCAAAATGGGTATATTTGTGAGTTCCATACTCATCAATCCCTACTTTGTGTTGTGGCTACATCATCCAACTTTTCCCTACTTCTAGTTTTTATGTGCTGGACAGAAGATTAATTATTGTGATCCAGGAGTTTCTAGTTTCCTTTCTGTTTCTACTGAAGTTATTGTCAAGTGTCAAACTTGGTTTTGAAATTTGATGTTCATGACAGTGCCTGCATGATATAGGTGAAATGTTCTGTAAGAGGGGATCTTGGACCTGCTTGTAATGCAGCGGGTATGATTGATCGTTATGCTATTGGAATTGGACACCTATATGCAAAGCCTGTTTACCAAAACCTTAAGGTAAACTTAATTTTCATTGTATTCATCAAACTGCAACAGATCGATCCCTAACAAAAATATTCTTTAAATAGGAGTGCAATATGTCCTCTAATCACCAAGTTTCAGAGAATTCACCTCCATGGTGCCATGCCCCTTTTGACCCTGAAGGCTTGCTAAGGTGGTCAATGTACATTTGTCGTGATTTTTGTTTTTCCATCTACAAGCAAAGTAATCTTTATGTAAATGGACAGTATGGTTCCCAAAGAACATTAACCTTTCCTGTCATGCCACATAAGTTTGATATCAGGAAGCTTCCACAAAGTTGTTAATCATGTTTCAAATGATTGTATGTCGTGTTTTCTACAGCTCCTTGACAGCTGCAGTGACCTGCATAATAGGGCTCCAATATGGTCACATTCTTGCTCACATACAGGTTAGACACGCACTACCTTATTCACTTCTCAAGGCTCTTTACACTCCTCTTTATATCTTCTATTAATCAAAGGAGACGACTTCAGCGGAGCTATAAGAATGGATGATAGTTGGATCACATTATAGACAGGTCTCTGTCAATGAATTGTTAACAGCTTCTGAATCTGATTATGGGTTACTTTAATATGTTCATGAAGCATCACTTGTTTCAGTCATTAATTGGTGAGAAT
>JAOTJB010000210.1:43181095-43195319 GCA_027123815.1 Erythroxylum minutifolium
CTTATAAGCTTAGGCTCTTTTGGTACTTAAGTTACATGCCAAAAATGCCCTCAATTCATTCTTATGCATTTATTCCACTAACTAGCGAAATAAACTTTTACTCACATTGTAATAAATAATTAATCTCCAAAATGATTCTATCATGATCCCAAAAATTATTCTAAGGCAAAAGTTCAAATCTCATGCTTATTCCATAAACTATTATGCTTAATTTAACGAAAAATTTCGGGGGCCAACACATGAGGTTCCCAAATATGTTGGCAATGATTATAAATTACAAGTTCTAATTTATAATTAGAATTAGATAAATTAAAACTTCTTTTAATTTATCTTTAATTCTCTAATTAAATGATTTATAATCATATATCAAAATTGGTGTCTAGCAACGCATCATGATTACCTAAATATTTAAGAATGTCAAAGTAGTTTTGACTAACCTTTCCGTGCATGATTTTTTTGTATAATTCAATCCTTTCATTATACAATGTTTCTATTAAACATAGAGCATGAAATTAATGTTTACTCTATTTTGAGTCTAATCATTTTAGTTCTTGGCTATTAGCTATCGATTCAATAAATGACATTTGTAAACTATTTACAAAGCATCATTTCACTTTGGCTAAGGATTTCCTGAATCAATACTAATTGAGAACAATGAAACATTCTCTCTAATTACTTTAAAATAATGAATCCTATCTTGATCACTCAACTACCTCCATACAGTTTATGCTACATCTAATGAATACCGATTAAATGACCTATGATTAAATAGATCATAAGTAGTATCAAAACAAAGCAATCCCCATATAAGATAACTTTGATGACCTCAAGTCAAATGATCATTTTTATAATCATCAAAATGAGAATTCTATAGATATACAAGTAATGTTCCAAATGGATTTCTCATATTGAGTCTGTTCAGTCAATTTGTTCTCTAACAAGCACCCACAGGTTTGTTTAATTATCTCTATACTTTAGCCTATGAGATTGACTACTTCCTTTATAAGGAAAAACAAATCGTATGCTAGTCTTTTTACATTCTATTAATGTCCAATCTTAATAGAACAATGACTAGGAATATTTAGAAATAATACATAAATGCAATATGAATATCATAATTATAATCTCATTTTAATTTTATTTGCAATGTACAATTATTCCATGGACTTTATTATATACATCTAAACATGTACAAGATAAAGAATGTCTTTAAATAATTTGTCATTAAACTACAACCAAAGTGATTGGCTGTAGGGCATAAACTAACTTATTATAAGAACAATATTTTTATATCCTACTTTCAGAGATTACTCGATACCCCTCAAATATGAAAGGAATGAAAATTATTCCTGAATAAGGGGCAAGTATCACAGGCATGACAGTGGTTGTCACGCCTGTAAGAATAGTGTCACAAGGATGACACTTCTTGATTGTGTCACAACCTTTTAAAAAATCTTTTTAACAATTAAATATATTTAAAATATAATTAATTAATTAATTACAATTAATTATTGAAAATATAATATAATTATTTTAAATATAATTAATTAAAATAATATTAAAATATAATTAATTAATTATTTAATTACAATATAATTAATTAATTATATTTTTCTCTTTCTTAGCAATTAAATATAGTTAATTAAAATATATTAAAATTTGATGTAAAACAAAATTTTGTTTCTCAAAAGTTTAACAAAATTTTATTTATCAATACTTTTAACAAATCAACCATTATCAATGGTAATGGTAATCATTCCTTTGTTCTTACTAGCCATCATAATTATAATGATTATATCCATTCTCATTATTTACTATATTTATTCTTATTCCTATTACCATTGTGCTATTTAAACCAAGCGCCCCCTCAATGTTTGATTTGAGTCCAATATCTCTACTTATATTCTTTATAAATAGGACTCTACCTGACATCTAAAGATATATTAAGCAAATTGTAGTGTGCACTTTTGTTCATCATTAATATTTATTTATGGCCTTATCTTGAACATTTATCAAGGTGATCAAATTTCAAGTTTAAGCTCCCACTTAGGCATATCAATATCTATTTAACTTGAAATAGTCTCATTTTTTAGCATAACAAAGTCATAAAAGGTGATTACTCGTGTGAGAAGGTCAATTCATTCTATTTGACATACCTTTACCTGAATGCACTTATGCAATTATGTGTTTGTGTATATATATAGCCGAATATTTGAACCATATAACAGATGATGAAATATTTAGTAAATCATTACATATTAGTTTATAGGTACACTAGTACATCAATATTTTCATAAACCTAAAGATCTCATGTGCATCTAAAACATATATTTAAATACTACTTTAGTGAAAGGATCCACAATCATATTATGTGCAGATACATATTACATATTCATTTCCTTTTGTGCAACCTGAATCTCTCACAAAGTTATATTTGATATCTATATGCTTTGTTCTAGCATGATATATGGGTTTTTATAAATGAAATTATAGCTTAATTATCATAATTCACCAAAACAGGATTTGATGAATCATCAATAATCCCAAATGATTCAAAAATCTTTTGTGCTAGACTAATTCTTGTACAAAAATTGCAAATGTGAAGAACTCAACTTCTATGGTAGAAAAGGATACACACGTTTGCTAGTAAGAAGACAAATCCAAAAATAAACTTTCTCTCACCTAAGTCTCCTACCTAATCAGCATCTGTGTAATCCCTCAATTTCAAATCACATCCTTGGTAAAATAAATAGTTCATGGCTCCTTAAAAATATCACTTAACAACTTGCTAATGGATTCTTTCTAGATTTGATTGATGTCTACTTATAAATAGTTCATGGCTCCTTAAAAATATCATTTAACGACTTGCTAATGGATTCTTTCTAGATTTGATTGATGTCTACTTATCATTTTAATGACAAAATAGATATCTAGTCTGGTATATAATATAACATGCATTAAGTTCCCAATAACTATTGATAGGATCCATTTTTCCTATATTCTTTTTTCTTGTGGATTCTTAAGACACATTTCTTTATTGAGTGTGTCTTATTTAGCAATTGGAGTATCTATAGGCTTACAATTTTACATTGAAAAAAGTATAAAATTTTCTTAATATATTGCTTTTATGAAAGAACTAACAATTTCTTGAATAGATTTCTTTCTGTTTTAATTCTAAGAATATATGAAGCTTTACCCATGTCCTTCATCTTAAAATTATAAGAAAATCATTCCTTAACACTCCTTATCATTGCTTTTAATAAAATATCATCTATGTAAAGTGACATTATTACAAATTTCTCATTGGATTTCTTTATGTAGACACAGTGGTCTTGATCGATCATTATAAAATCATACGAAATGATAGCTTAATGAAACCTTATGTACCACCGCTTAAAAGATTGTTAAAGATCAACAGTTAATCTCTTTAGCCTACAAACTTTATTTTTTTTGCCTCTCCCTATGAAGCCTACTAATTACTTCATAAAGATTTCTTCTTCTGTTCTTTATTCAAAAATTTAGTTCTTACATTCATTTAACATAATTCCAAATCCAAACTAGTCATTATAGCAAAACTTAAGTGTATTGATATGAGCTAAACAATAAGAGAAATATTTCTTCATAAGCAATTCCCCCCTGTTGAGTGTAAACTTTAGCCACGAAGCATGCTTTAGACCTCTTGATAGTTCCATTAACTTTAAGATTAAATTTAAGAGCCCATTTATTTCTCATTGCTTTGCATCCTTTAGGAAGTTCAACTAATTCCCAAACTTGGTTTAACCTCTTCGACTCTATTTGTTCTTCCATTGCTTCATCTACTCTTCCTTAATAGGACAATTTAGAGCCTTTTAATTATTGGCTCTTCTTTATATTATAGGACAATTAAGTAAGCTTGGCCACTTGTAATCATGTACTCAATATCAAAATAACATGTTATCTTACCTTGGACACTACGTCTAGGTTAAATCGGAGTTGCCTCATTAAATTTTGTATTGCTCCCACTAGGATCATATTGAATTAGTAAATTTTTTGAAAGATTTGGTAATTGACCAACAATGTTTAAGTTATTTAGATCCTCTAATTCATATAGAGATAAATCTTCATTTATCTTTCTCTTACTAGGAAACACATTTTCAAAAAATGTGGCATCCCTTAGTTCAAATTTAGTTACACTCCCACTTGTCGCTTAATCACCAATAAACATATACCATTTTGAATGTTTTGAATATTTAATAAATATACTCTTTTTACCTCTTAGACCCAATTTTCAGTATTTATGGGAGGTATTATAAAAATAAGTAACACAACCCTAAGGCCTTATAGTGGAAAATTTGAGTTTCTGACTTGTCTATAATTTATATGGAGTCTTAGTTACTAATTTAGTGGGTACTGTATTTAGGATATAGGTTGTCATTAACAATGCATCACCTCAAAAAGTGATAGGTAGATTTTCCTTAGCCATCATAGATCTAATCATATCCAAAAGGGTTCAATTTCTATATTCTACCACACCATTTTCTTGTGGAGTTTTAGGAATGGTTAATGATCTATCTATCCTTTTATATGTACATAATTCCTTAAATTGTTCACATAAATATTCACATCCTTGATCAGTCCTTAAGACCTTGATCCATTTATCAACTAGATTTATGAATCATTTGAAGTAAGATAAAGCTTCGAATTTATGTGAAATCAAATAGACAAACCTAAATAGTTACTCATTGGACCACACATATCATAATGGACTTTCTGCCCTAATTCCATTTCTAAATGGTTTTTTTGCCATACTTCCTGCTAGATAATGTTTATAAGTTGGCAAAATAATTTTATCTATTGGGCCCAACAATCCCTTTTTGGGCCTAGTCTAGTATGGCCTACATTCACATCATAACGTTATTCTAAGAACAAACCATAGAACAACTAATAATACACACAATATTACACATATTAGGTTCAACATCCAACACAATAAAATCATCCAAAATGTATCCATGACCATATAAATATGAATTAAAATATAAATCCAAACAATTTAAGTGGAAGTTTAAAACATAACCTATAGAAATAAGTACTATTACAGAAACTAAATTCCTTCGTATTTTATGAGCAAATAGGACATCAAGTAGGATGACATGCAAACACAATTTGCATGTACCAATTGCTTTCACTTCAACTCTGGAGTTATTATTCAACAATATATGGCATTCAACGGTACTCCATAAATGCATCCCTATCCTTAGCTATATGGTTTGTGGCACCTGAGTCTATAATCCACAAAAGATTATATTCATTTAGAAAAACATAACTAGAAACAAAATTAGCATTAAAAAAATGCACAAATGGCCTTTACCTTCTTAGGATAATGGCTAGCAAAATGCTCCTTTTTGCCACAGCTATAACACTTTCTCCTAAATTTCTTTTTCATTAGTGCATTTCCTGTACCATTTAGATCACCTTAGTGATCATATTTTTCTTTCTTTTTCTTCCACCAAGGAATAAACCTTTTCTTACAACCACCACTAGACTTATGCTTTTGGCCTTGATTATTAACTAAACCGGAAAAAACAACATATACTTTAGTATTTCGCTTAGCCACTTCAATATGGTCCTCTTCTAACTCACAATGAGGAATAACATCAACAAAGGTCTTGATACTCTCCTCGTGAGTTAGTGGATCTTTATATGTTCTTATCTGTGAGGCAAAGAGCAAATGATAGCCTGAACCTCTCGTTCATTAGTCATAGTGTGGCCAACTTATTTTAGCTCACCAACTGTTAGACATAGCTCTCAAATCTTTTCTGGTAGTCACATTTGGGTGCTTCTTATAATTATCAAACTCAATAGTCAGTTGCCTCAGTTTGGTGAGAGAAATTCCACCAAACTTGGACTTCAAAGCATCCCATGTAGCTCTTTGGTTGTCTCATACCTCTTGTAATCATGCATGTCATTCTCCATACTACTTAGTAACAAAATGCGATTAATGGAGTCCTTTCGCTTCCAAACATCATATGCCTCTTTGACTCGCCTATGTTAGGTAGTGATAACTTCCTCTGGTACTTCCATCACATGGTTAAAAGATTCTAATACCTCTTATTCCTTAAATACATATTGGATTTTCAAACTCTAAATCTCATAATTATCATCGTTAAGTTTTTCACCCTTATTTTATTTAATGTTCTTAGAAGTAGTAGCCATAATGCTCTCTTTGATCAGAATTTCTTAAACACACAATAACTTTTTTAATACATTCTACTTAACTAAATTGATAATGATTGCACATTTCATTTGAAAGCAAAAGTTCACTAAGTTTCCAATTAACTCTCACATTAAACACTTAACCATTAGTATTTCTATAACATTCCTGTTAAATTAATGCCAAGAGCAAATTTAATCTCTTAAAACTCCTACTCAATTCAAGCATCATTAAAGCATATTATATTCATAAAAATAATAAGAACATGATTGTAACATGCTTTCAAAAAATAAACCAAACAAATAGTTATATTACAGCCTAAAATAAAGAAATATAAAGTAAATAACAATCAAATGTCTATTATGTTTAACCTAAAACAAGAAGGTCAATAAGTCCACCATGTCCTGTCCTAACAGGAATGGATCGCACGAGGCCCTGAGTGCTCTAAAAAATCACAACCTTCCTAGTAATTTAAAAAACCATTTCTTCTTCATTAAAACCATATCTTCTTCTCGAAGTCTTGCACTTCTCATAAGTTTCTTAACAAGCGGCAATCCTTTCTTGGGTTTTCATGAAAATTTCAAAAATATTGCTTTCTCATGTTCTAACAAAGTATTACAAAGCTTCAAACATTGCATTCTTTATAGGAAAAGCCGAACAATCTTCAAATATAACTTCTTGAATTTTATTATTCACTTCTATCACGTGCTTGAGGAGACTGATTCCTTTTACTGATCTCCGAAAAGAACTTAATTGTGCTTTCATTTCATCTACGAGCGTTTCTCTGAGGTGTCCTAACTCTCCTTCAAACTTAGGCCATAAATACCTTTTTCCTGAATGAAAGCAAGGAACAATAGTCACTTATTACCCAAGAATATTAAAATAATGGTCATAAACATAAAATGTAATTTTTCATTCACAATAAATTCATATTCTAATAGTTAAATTTACTAAGCATTTATTATTGAATATTTAATTAATTCTGCTGAAGAATTAAAGTTACGTGAAAAAATTATTATCATCGTCGTCACCATCAACATTATATATTGTCATGAATAATAATTCTTACACTTAAATAATATTTTCTAAGAATTATAATTTTTAGAGTATGGTAATTTTTTATCGAAGAATTCTAATTTTATACTAATTATAAAACATAAAAATAATTTTAAAATAATAATATATATTTATAAATTAAAATGAAAATTACCATAATTCATAAAATTAAATATTATTTAATGAAAAAATTGAAATTAAAAAAAATCGATGAGCATGAGATTGTTCCTTCACCAGCCATCGTGTATAGTGGTGCAATTCATCTCGGTTTTAATTTATTTCGACTCCTGAATTCGAACCTGGTGTTCGTTTTCTGATTTGGTGTCATTTATACCGTATTTGAATTAAACACACAGAGCAATAGAGTAGCCTTCAAAAATCTGGGTAAAATTGTTTGTTCTTCCTTTGTATTTTTTACGTTCTTATTTGATTGTTTCATCTCAACTTTGAATGCTTGTATTTCATTCATTTCTCAATGAATCTCGGCATATAATATATGGATTTAAAGCTTGTAATGTCTAACTTATGCAGAAACGAAAATCAAAGAAGGTGGTGGACTATACTGTTGGATATACGTCTCAAAATTCGGTATGTTGACATGATCAAGAACATAAGTCACTAGATCTTCAAAAAATCGTAACAAATTGAAGGATTTTGAAAATTTTACCGAATACTGCTGACATGTGCAGAAAGTTCCAGAAAAGCATTTCAAGTCAAGATCCATCTCTAAGTTGGTTTTTCATTTTTCAAAGATTTATGCACAAAGAAACATGTACAATTATATTAAATTAAACCTGGTTATGATGTACCATGTTTACGCAGCCAAATATGCAATCAAGGCAAGCCAAACTCGAATTACCGCAAAAAATAAGTTGATTTCCACACATTTACTAGCTAAAATGTAACAGTTCTTAGCCCAATCTCTCTCAAGTGTGCTACGAACGTCAATATGCAGAGACTCTAAGATTTTTGTGATTTTCTCTGTTGGAAAACTGCCCATTTCCTCATGAGGTAGAGGTAGGTAACTATCTTTTAGGGAGTAAATAATCCTTTTAAACATTTTTTTTTCATTTCCGTCCCATAACTATAAAATGTTGCAATTAAATCCTTCAATTCATTTTTTTTTTTGTAACCATAGTGGCGGGACCAAAGGACTAATTCCAACAATTCGCATTGAACAATAGCTAGATGGAAGTCTAGAGCATGCGTTGCTTCTACAACCTGGAGAGGTCAAGCTTTACTAAAGGAGTATAAGGAGAAATTAATGATGGAGAGCAAAAGGCTTGTTGTTAAGAGTTCATATTTCAAAAAGAAGTTAGTAACTAAGGATAACCAAAATGATAAACAAGAAAGGCTTCTATTCAATGATTTTACAAATGATTCGCATGATAATATTGCTCTTGAGATCTTAAGAACAGAAGAACCCGCAAGTAAAGAAGTTGAACAGAACGTAAAAGAGAGACACACGAAAGGATGCCACTATTCGAGTGGCGATACAATAGCAAGTCCGGACTATACCGCCGTCCACCCATTAGATGCCAATGGAATACTCTTATGGTACATACACGCTTCAGAGATTCTAGGCAATCTTTTACGTGAAAAAATACATATAGAAATTGATATTCAGGGTAAAGATGTCTGATACGCTGCTTTCACACAGCAGCGTAAAATGTGGCCCTTGCATGTTACCAAACAAGCTCCTGAATCGTAGGGGTCCACTTAAGTTCAACCGTGAGATAAGTTTAGGCATCCTAACTAGAACTCGTACTTTCAAAAAAAAAATCAACATGCATGTTAAAAAATGGCAGGGCTGTAGTCATCCAGAAACAAGTACCCATATGCAAATAAGAGAGAGATTGTTATACCAAATCAAAACAGCAATACAAATAGTTACTTCGTACGATTTTTGATCACAGCCAATTGCTGAAAGTATTTATTTTATTAAGAGGCACAAAGGCTCAAGCTTGAGACCAGTGCCTAAATAATAGGTACTTCTCAGTTTACATAACCATCCAATACCGAGCAAGTGGAGAATGCATTGAAAAAAATGCCAGGTATAGTAGCAAACTTTCCAATTATAACAGCCTGCATTAGACCATCTGTCACAATAACTACCAACTTACAACAACCAAGAAGAAGGTTACCATGCTCCAATCACACAGAATTATCAGCAATCCTTACAGATGCATGGTTTAATTGGCTAATACCAGTTGAGCACAGAGAAACAAAAGTAAATACTTCAGTCAGGGAGTGCAGTTCCGCGCTCAAGATTGTTCTTGATCTCCAAAGTGTACTTCCCAAAGGCTCTTTCAATCTTCTTGTTGAAATGCTCATTACGGTCATTGATTGAATCAATGTCCTTTTCTTCATGAAACCTCCTCCTTCGGCTAAATGATTTGCGTTTCTCCTCCCGGTCCTTGAGTTCTTTTACCATCCTGTCAATCTTCTCCTCAGAGGTTTTTGGTGCCTGCATGATTCAGGCAGAAATATGTTACTTGATGGCCCTGAATTTACAACTAATCAGAGTCAGTAATTTCACAAAGCAGTACCTTCCCGTACTGAAGGCTTGAGGCTTCACGATAAAAATCCGGATCAGCTTCTTTCATCTTCTTATAGTCCTCCAAGTCAACGTCAACATTCTTAGTTCTCTTTTTATATGCATTGTAGAGTGTCTTCTGATTGAAAACTGTTGCCAATAAACATCAAAGCCATTGAAAACTGTTGCCAATAAAAATCAAAGCCATGATCTACGCAGAAAATAGTTGATCATATGCAGCTCCAATGAAGCCATTAAAAAGCATAGCAACCTCTAGTTCACACATAAGCTGTAGTTTACTGAATCAGGTGGCCCTACCATTTGATATATGTCAATATGGTTACAAAAGGCGTTAAAAAGATGCACCATTATGGATAAGTATATGCATGATCCAGGAATCGAATGAGTAATCAAAGAGACACATAAAATCGAAGTACAACCAGAGATATGGAAGTACCATCCCAACCAAAAGGAGCTGGATCCTTTTCCCATTTCTTATACTTTGCTTCAGCTGCCTCTTGTGTATCCAGCATATATGCTTTTGTCATATCCAATCCATTTGCATCCAGAAGTTTGCCTATCTTTTTCTTCCTGTCCTCGAACCATTTTTGCTTGGATATACCCCTTGATTCTGCTGGTGGTTCCATTTTTTTCTTTTCAGCAACCATTGCTATCTGGTTGGCTTTTCGTGCCTGATTCTGCTTGTAGCCATAAACCATCATTGTTTGGGAAAATATGTAAATTCAAATTGGAAAACCAGATTACAACACTCGAAAAGCAGCAAAGGAAGGATTGTAAACATAAAAGTCTAAATTACCATCTTAAGCCTCAACTCAAACAATTTCTTCTGCCTGCCTGTGAGTTTGGTAACATCTACTTCCTCCTTTTCCTGGACAGATTCATTGTCATCATCTTCAGAACTTTCTTCAAAACTTGGTCCACCACCATGCTGCTCCTCAGCTTCATCAAGACCATGCACAATGGTCTGATTACTGCCATTTTTACCTTGTACATCATCTAGCAAAAAGTAGATAGGCTTCAGTAAGGACTATAACAGCTGCATAGAAACCATATCACGGCACTCTTGTAATAGAGTACAAGAAGTTCAAAAGTAATATCTTGCAAAGATTTAAGAGCACAACTTTCTCCAAATAGCCCTAACCAAGAAAGAGTATATTTTTCTCGTGTACTCTCCAGCCTGAGGCAACTATCAAGCATAACCTAGCTCACTAGCCAAGATATGAGATTGGAATCTCCAAAAGTATCGTGCCTGATAAACAATATGTCAAGCCATACCATCAATTCAACCATATCGGTCAAGATTGCCAGATAATCCAAGAGGCTAAAGGAAAGAGTGAACCTTATATTACAGTGTAGCACAAGTGTTTTCTTTTCAACCACATACATGGACTACGAAAAGCCACAGTTACTTGGCGCAAGACATAAAGAGAAAAGATATGAGGCACACACCTAACTCACTTCTATCTGTACGTGCCTGAGCTTCAGCAATTTTCCTGAAGCAATACTCAACGCATTCATGGTAAGGATTAGAAGCATTTATACAATCCGGGTGTACTCTCCTTTCTCCAGCCATCTTTTGCAAACTTCAGTTTCCTCTCTTTTTCTTCTTCTTGTACACCACTGCAGTCACCATAACTCACAATCAACACAACCCATTTCAATTAATTTAAAAGAAAAATAATTTAAAAAAACACAGCAGCTTCTTATTGTGAAAAGGGTTCATGTTTAGGGATCAATCAACTAGACGAGTTCCTTCAAACACTGGAGAAGTTCTGAACTCGCAATTATTCCGACAAAAATTCACATCAAATACATAATCTTTAACAAAAATACTTAATCCCCAATCAAGCAGAGACAAGGCAAATACGAAAAGCTCAAAACAAAAACAAACTGCGGTCTACAACGCTAAACAATCAACGCACTAGTGTTACGTAAACCTTAGAAGAAAAATCGGTGGATTCACGTACCTGCTAGAAAAGATTATTGCGACGGCAAGAGAGAAATAACACGAGAAATAGAGAAAAGCGCGTACTTTTGTGGGATTCACAAGCGTTTCAAAATCAGTTGAATCCCAATTTTGCTTTATCCTTAGCCAACTAGACGACAACCAACATTTGTTTTACAGGTTAACCTTTCCCAGTAACAAACAGTATAATTTTCTTAAAGATCTTATTGGGAGGTTTGACTTATCTCTCCGGCCCAAATCCAGTTCAAAGGCCCACACATTTAAACAATTCACTTCTACTTCAATCCAACTTTCTTTGTATTGAAACGTTTTGCAGAAAGACTATGCGAGGAGTACTTTATCATTTAATTGGCGGCAATCCTGTTTTGGGGCAGCCTGAGACGAGTCGTAATGTACGTAATTTATTTTTTATAATTTTAGAAAGAGACTATTTTTATGATTTAAACTTATGACTTTATTGTTAGTTTAGTGAAAAATTATTTAAAGATATTATTTGTTTTTGTACATGTTTAAATGTATATGATAACATTTATGGAATAATTGTATATTGCAAATAAAATTATAATGAGATTATAATTATGAAATTCATATTGTATTTATGTATTATTCCTAAATATTCCTAGTCATTGTTCTATTAAGATTGGACAGTAATAAAACGTAAAAAGATTAACATATGTAGTATTTTTCCTTATGAAGGAAGTAGTTGATCTCATAAGCTAAAGTATAGAGATACTTAAACAAATGTATGAGTGTTTGTTAGAGAACAAGTTCACTGAACAGACTCGATATGGAAAATCCATTTGGAACATTACTTGTATGTCTATGGAATTCTCATTGTAATAATTGTATAAGTGATCCTTTGACTTGAGGTTATCAAAGTTATCTTATATAGGAATTGCTATTTTTGATACTATTTATGATCTATTTGATCATGGGTCGTTTAATCGATAGTAATTGGACATATCATGAACTATATGAAGGTACTTGAGTGATCAAGGTAGGATTCATCACCCTAAAATAATTAGAGAGAATGTTCCGTTGTTCTCGATTAGTATTGATTCAGAAAATCCTTAGCTAAGGTGGAATGACAATTTGTAAATAGTTTACAAATATTATTAATTGAATCGATAGCTAATGGCGGAGAACTAATATGATTGGACTTAAAATAGAGTTGATATTAATTTCATGCTCTATGTCTAATCGAAACATTATATGATGAAAGGATTGAATTATACGAAAAAATCATGCACAGAAAGATTAATCAGAACCACTTTGACATTCCTAAATATTTGGGTGATCATAATACGTTACTAGACGCTAATCTTGATCTATAATTATAAATTGTTTAATTAGAGAATCAAAGATAAATTAAAAGGAGTTTTAATTTATTTAATTCTAGAATTAGAATTTATAATCATTGCCAACATATTTGGGAACCTAATGGGTCTCACAAATAAAATGAGTTGAAGAAAGTAAAGTTAATTTAATTAAGTCGGACTTGATTGTAAAGTTTGAGAAACTTTATGATTAAATATGAGATATTTAATAAATAAGGATTGATATGAGATATTAAATCTTATATTGACATGATTGGTATTTAATTAAAATTTACTTTCAATTAAATTACTAAAACGTCCAAAGCTTATTATAAATAGGCTTAAGCTTTATGGAGCTAGTACTTCATGTTTAACCCTCTCTGTAAGAGTTATAGAGCTCTCTCAACTCATTTTGTAGATATCGTTAGAGGCCGGACATTTGTGCGGCTACGATGATTGAAACGGATCGGTTTCAGGAACAGTTAGAAGAATACGACAAGATAAAGATCAAGCCTAAAAATAGCGTATGAATTAAGTTTCCGCAACAATTTGTATTAATCATTTTATAGAATTAAAGCGCTCTTCGTTTTTGAGAAATCAAAGATTGCGAAAAAGTTTTGTAATTATTCCGCTACGGTTGAGATCAGATCTTAACCTAATTTTCCAACATTTACAGTCTGTTTGGTTACTGTCTCCAATATTCAGAGACGGAACGAGACAGAAATTTGGAGACGGAACATAATAGAAATTGGAGACAGTGAGCTGTTTGGTTCTGATGGACAGAACGGAAACAATTGTCTCCGTCTTGAGGACAGAAATGTGTTTGGTTGCAGGGGACAAAACAAAAAAACAGTGGCTATGACGAAAATGCCCCTACAGTGTAATATGATTGGAAATATGTAATTTATTGATTATTTTATAATTGTGTCAATATTTAATTTAAGTGTATTTGTAATATTTTAATAACGATGAAAGAATTACAATATAATTAATTAAAATATGATTATTACTTAATTAATTACATTATATTTAATTAAAATATTTTTATTAATTAAAATGTAACTAATTAAAAAATAATTTTTCATTAATTAAAATATTATTATTCATTAATTAAATTATTTTAATTAATTAATTAA
>JAOTJB010000210.1:43216534-43231316 GCA_027123815.1 Erythroxylum minutifolium
GGTGAACCAGTATAAATCATGGTGTCATATTCTCTAACCCTTATCTCTTTAATTTCATGTTGTTAGAAGAATAGATAATATTTCTGTTGTTGTATTACTCAAATGAATTAAGTATGTTGTTTTGTAAATGGTCTGAATCTTTCAAGAAAATGAAGAAGTTTTTAAAGATTTCAATCTTAGACGATTTATCACAATTCAACCCTTAACCCCCCCCCCTTTTTCTTGTGTATTCTTACATATTACATGATTTCTATAATAACAAGTGATTTACTTCAAAATTATCATATATCAAAACGTATGGAGCCAACAGGCATGCTTTACATCTTATAATAGATGGCATTAATGTAGATAACAACAAATGAGTTTCCATGTCTGATATATAGAATATAATCTTTCTACAATTTTGAATATTAATGAATTTTAATAAGATTAACATTATTTGACCTAACAACTTTATACATACATTATTATAATATTTTTTGAAATTAAATTGAAACAATATGATCATAGATTTTATTTTAGACATATATAAGCCAATTTACAAAAGCATATAAAACTAAATATTTTTAGTCATATTTCATATGTGGAATGTTGCTTCTGAACATATAAAATAAAGTTTGAAAGACAAATAAGTTGGAGGCAATGCATAAGGAAAGTTATGCTTGGATAAAAAGAACTATATAAAAGAGGTAGTGTAGATATATCTTTTATATGAGTAAAGATTGGTTTGTTCTCTAATATCACTGTTTAGTGCTTCAATGCATAATTAAAAAAAGGCAAGGGATAAGCCTATATTTAACATGTTTGGAGATAATTCGAAAGACAATAATGAAAAAGTTTTACTAAAAGAAGCAGAGGATGGCTATATAATGGAAAATATGTCCTAATATACTGGAAAATTCAAAAAAGAATAAAAAAGATAACAAACTACCTATCTCAGTTTACCAAGGAGGAAAAAACTAAAGTTGAGCACTATATGAGATATTGCCATATTGTTGACTTAAGAAAGAAAAGTTACATATGTAGGAGATGAGATTAATCAGCATCCTATATGACCGTGGCATTCATAAAATTATTTGAGACAAAGGTAATTTTGAAGAGTCTATTTATAAATGCTTCTCCAAAGATTCATATATCAAATGCTAATAGAAAGACATTAATTTAACATCAGGTGAAACAAGTTTGGCCTACACTTGGGCAAAATTATGGTCAATTCATCAACTCTGTAGTGTTTAAAGCAAGAGTAGGTGGATTAAAGAAGAAGATGATTAGAGAGACAAGAGAAAAAAATGTTAAGTAAACCTATCAATAATGTATTACATAAAAAAAAACTATAGACACAATGCTAAAAGTTGTGAAATGTTATAGCCTATTAGAATATTGTAATTTGATAACAATTTTGTGATATCTTTATTGTACTATTTACTAAATTAATTAATTGCACAAATAGATGCTATCTTGTTTGTGTATTGCATAAAGTTGAATTTTCAAAGGTTATGGCTTCCGAACAAATTTATGTGACTTTCTAACAAATGCAGGTTGTTAATGTAGTAACATCCCAATAATCCATAAGAAGTAGATATATTAAAAAGGCAAATAGCAAGTGAGAGATATAACAAAAGTGAAGGAATCAATTCAAAGGAAGAACAAGGGGCCAGAGGATGGGGAAGGAAAAGCAATATCTCATGTCAAAATCCTTGACTAACAACTAGATCTAAAACTTTAAAACGTACTCCTCCAAATAATAAAACTAGGAGCAAGGTAGAGTCAAAGACTTTTAAAACAATTAGGAGGCCAAATTTTATATTTTTGATATAAGATTAGGGATGTTAATGGGCTAAGCTCCACCTAAGCTTAAGCCCTATCGAGCTTCAGATGATCTTAAGCCCAAACCTATCCGGCTCTTACTTAACTCAATCCAATCTAAAGGTTCGACAGCTCACTCTCATACCTTTGATTAATGCTTATCATCATCCTCTTCGATCAAAGATTCAATCAAGTTGTTAACATCTTTGATCTTACAATTCTTATCAGCCAATAAGGTAAGAACTAGAGGATCTATTAGCCAACAAAACATATAACTCAAATAAAGTTAGCGCTAGTAAATGGTCACCAAACAACATAACATTGGTCATGGAGGAGGAGCAAAGAAGAGAAGAAGATTGAAGAGACTAAAGAAAGAAATGGAAGTAGCCAAAGGTTAAAGAGGAACAGAAAAAAAAAAAGAAAATTGAAGAGAGCAAAAAAGGCACTTGAAGAGACTAAAGATTAAAGAGAAACGGAGAAGACCAAAAGTTTGAGGAGGTCAAAGAAAAACTAGAAGTGACCATACGCTAGAGAAATCAAAGAAATTGAAGCTCAAAACTAAGATTTTTTTAGTCAAATTTTGAACTAATATATGGAGTTCAAATTCAGTCCTAAATTGGAACCTAAAAATTAAAAAAAGGTTCAAACTCAATCTAGAATCCATTCAACTTAAGTTATCTTTATTAATTTCAGGCCAAATAAGGCTGAACTTGGGCTATTTTTCGAAGCCTATATAGGATTACATATAATGATATGGTCCCAACTTATTTTGCTTCTTTTTTGTAAAAAAGTAAATTAAATATTTTTCATATTATATATATTATTAGACGATAGTTATTACTTGTATATTCTTATTAATAACATATTGTCAAAAAAAGTAATTAATATTGATCTATTTTTAATAATTTTTGAAAGGGGTACTATGGAAAAAGTTGAAAAGAAGTTTGAATCAAGATAACTAAAACTTGTTTAAGTATTAATGATATCAAATATATGTGAAAAGAAAATAACTTTTAATTTTAATTTTTAAATTTAATTTAACTTAAAATTCATATTTGAATACACATATATAAATAATTAACTTATTTATTATTTAATTAGAATTTTATAATAAGTTAAAAACTTATTATAAAATAATTTGTATATATAATATATATAATTATTTGTCATACACTTGATTTATTTTGTTATGTCTACGAATTATTAGACCTGCTAATTTGACGTAAATTATGTTAATAATAGATAATGAATTATTATAAATAAAGAAAATAGTATATAATCATAGAATTAAGAATACTAATTATATTATATAGATAATTATTTTAATTCAAATAAAATGTAAAATGCATGAATAAAATTTAAAAAAAGTTTAAAGCATGGAATTTAATTCTAGTGCTTTATACAACCTTTGGCTGAAACTTGATTTTTCAACCTTATTTTTATCAATGCAAAATTATCAATAAGTAGATAATCGTTATCCATTGTTAAAGAATTAAATAGCAACAGGACGATTGAGAAAATCTCCATTACGTCTTAAAAGGAAAAGCAGGGCAAGACTTCCTTTCCGATGTCATACTCTGTGATGGACCGTTAGCTTATGTACCAAACTAGGGGACAAACCAAAGCCTGTACTTCTTTCCAATCTCTTAGAAAGCAAGAAAAGCTGTTGTATAGTTCATTATTTTGGTTCAAAGTTGTAAGAGTAGTTACGACATGAAAGAATATTTAACCAAACGAATCAAAAACTTTGAAATATATCAGTATAGGTAGTTAGGGTCTTGTACGCCATCTTAGCTCATGCAATATGCTCCTGCCATCATTATAACATATAAATATTGTACCAAAACTTCTAACTCTACAAACCCACTTAGCATATCAAATTTGCATGCCAAATTATGTCCATTCATGGCAACCTTGTAAATGATCGAACGGTTCCTACATAGTGTCAAACTATGCTTTAACAGATTGTGGTGTGCGCGCTACATGTACAAATGGCCAACCTTTTTGTTGCATCTTCAAAGAAAAACTTGAAAATTGTAAGCACCTTCTCTCTCTCTCTCTCATGCAAGCACTCTCATTCACCTACCAAAACAACGGCCAGAAGTTCATATATATGTACATTGAGAAGAAGTGTTGGCCCAAAGGGAGCCGATTGTTATTATATGGCTGAGCACTTGATTCTATAGTTTATGAAGTCCAAAAAGAAGATATCAACTTTTTGGATTGTGTTCAGGGAGTAACTGGGATGATAGTGCAGTTAACTATTGCTATCACCTGAAGTTTGTACCCATATCCTTGATTTTGTTTGTATCAGCTTCTCTTTGTTTCTTTGTCCCGTTCATTTTTTTGTCTTGTTTTGCTGTGTTGAGTCGAAAGGGACAGCCACAAAGATTTTGGAACTCCGAAGATTAGTTCCAGCTTCCAAGTTTGTATCTTTCTCCAAGTACATATTCTGTGATTGTACTAGTAAAAGTGAGTCTCTGTTATATGTTTTGGTTTAACAGTTTGGGTGCTTGATAGTTATGTGCTTGCTTATGTGTCTGTGTATGCTACTTTAAAAGTTTTTAAATGGAAATGGAATTCCTTAATACGAAAAGGTTCCAACTTTGGACTATATGTCTAATCAATCATTGTAGGTGACATCATGAACGTGGTGCAAAACTTAATGGAGAGACTGAGACCCATTGTGGGTTTGAAAGGTTGGGATTATTGTGTCGTTTGGAAGTTGGCAGATGATCAAAGGTTAGCAGGATATTTATTGAAATCATGTCCCTTTTTTTCCTCTCATTCACTTTCTCTCAAGTTTCACGCCTCCTGATTATCTTTTAATGATTTGTTGAGTTTCAGGTATCTTGAGTGGGTGGACTGTTGTTGTGGCGGGACAGAGGATGTAAAAACTGGTGGAGAAGAACTTCAGTTCCCTGTTTCTTCAGCCTTTCCTTGCCGGGATTTTACGCTTCAGCATCCCAGAACTAAATGTTGCGAACTGCTTGCCCAATTGCCTTCTTCAATGCCGCTTGAATCCGGGTAACACATCGTTTAATTATCAATCCTGTTTTTGCTCTTATTTCGTATAGATTATGGTCTACATTAGTACTTACGTCAATTTAGTTCTTTAACAGGATTCATACTCAGGCCTTGATGTCAAACCAACCCAGATGGTTAAATTACTCTAATAGCGCAGAGCTAAATGCTCTTGATGCGAGTAATTTCGGTTCTTTAGACAATGTAACTACTTTCTCTCCATCAGTCTGCACTGAAGAAAAAGGCTATGTAATGAGCTAAGATTTTCTCTATTCATGCAGGAAACAACTGGAACAAGAGCTTTAATTCCATTTCCAGGAGGACTGGTAGAGTTGTTTGTTGCCAAACAAGTATGATATATCCTCTGGCACAGATTAATTTCTTTTACTTAGATACAAGTTTGCGTTCGAGTTAACAGTCCTGCACTCCGACATACCGCATTATCAGCATACTGTTATATTTTCCTCATCGACGAAGTGACAGTGTCATTGTAACTATTCCTTTCACAGGTACCTGAAGATCAAAATGTCATAGACTTTGTAGCATCACAATGCAACTTTCTGATAGTGGACCATGAAGCCTCGGTAAATGCAACCAACATGGATTTCATTTTCTCAAGTGAGCATCAATCAAAGCCGTTTATGACTGACGATGGAGAACATAGGGATCGAATTAGCCACTTCCAGTCACCAGCAGTGTCCCCAGCAACAGCATTGGAGGACTTGGATTATCCTTATGACGTTAATGGTGATCGAATTGGAATTTGCAATTCCTTAGGAACAGGATTGGAGAATTTGGATATGCAGTTTATGGAGTGCTTAGCAAACAAACACCACCAGCAGCAAGGAAATGACAAGGACTCAATGAAACAGCTGGATAATGGGAGGTCAGACTCAATACCAGATTGCAGTGATCAGGATGATACTGAGGACGATGCTAAGTATCGAAGACGTACTGGTGAGAGGCCTCACTCCAAGAACCTTCACGCTGAGAGAAAGAGAAGGAAAAGGCTTAATGAGAGGCTTTATGATCTAAGGGCCCTGGTTCCAAACATTTCCAAGGTAGGTATCATTCTTCTCCGAAGTCCAAACTAAAAAGGGCAATCCTAATGACACTTTCAAGTTCATGCAACAAGTTTCAGAATGCTTTTGTGAACACTAAGTTTTATCTATTACCACATGAATTTACTGCTTTCTTTATCTTCATCTACTCTCCAGTTGAACAAGGCCGCCATTCTTGGAGATGCAATTGAGTTTGTGAAGGAGCTGCAAAAGCAAGCAAAAGAACTGCAAGATGAGCTCGAAGAAGGTGTTAACAACAGCCATCAGAACAATATCTCAGAAGTTTCGAACCAAAATGGAGGTAATATCTGTCCAAGATCTGATGTTGCAGTTAACGGGTTTCATCTTGGAGCTTCAAACAGTAGTAATATTACTAAACTAAGTCAGGAGTATGAAACCACTCATGACAAGGGACAACAAATGGAGGTATGTCTTTCCTTTCAATCATATTTGCTATAACCATTTTTACTTCCTCTTTTAAGTGGAAATTGAAAACAAACCAAATGTAGCCACAAGTGGATGTAGCACAAATGGATGGAAATGAGTTCTTTGTTAAGGTCTTTTGTGAGCACAAACCTGGAGGATTTGCTAGATTGATGGAGGCTTTGGAGTCTTTGGGGCTAGAAGTTGCAAATGTTAACGTCACCAGCTTCCGAACCTTGGTATCCAACATTTTCATTGTCAAGGTGAGAATTTGAGCTTATGTCCTTTACATGAGAAGTATTACAAACAGATTTGAGCAACTAACTTGCCAAAATCACAAATGGTTTCTGTGTGGTGTTGGCTGGCAGAAAAGGGACAGCGAAATGGTTCAAGTTGATTATGTAAGGGAGTCTTTGCTAGAGCTAACAAGAAATCATTCAGGTGGATGGCCTGAAATGGCTACAGCGCCAGAAAATTGCAGTACCATGGACACCATGGACTATCAGCACCACATGCAAAATGGCCACATAAGTTCCAATCACCGCCACCTTCATCACTTTCATAGTTGAAACCCGGAAAATATGCTAACTTTTTTCTTTTCCAGTAGTTTTACGAACTCTTGATACAATTGAGCTTTAAAGGATATATTTTCCATGTCTAATTACTGTATCTGTTGTTGATCCTTGTTCGCATACTGCTTCCTACGTTTGATTGCAGGCCAGATTGACATTCCTCATTTATTTAAACTAAGGAGAACAGAATTTCTTAAAAGAAAAAGATAGAAAGATATTATGTATACTTGTGCACAAGACTTGGGAAAATGAGAGGAAACTCTAAATTCGACAAGTATCTCATCAAATAAAATATTCAAAAGCATCTTTGGTGTGGCCAAATCAATCACGTCCTTTTCTCCACACATATTGAAGGACCGACTGGTGGAAGCAATCATCAAAACAAAAACTCAAACTGAGAACTGTTGGTTATTGAACCACCGGATACCCTCCTGTGGATATACTCCTTCCATATGAATATATGCATTCGCGTCCAAGGCTTGTAAAATTAGACTATTGCTGAAAAGTTGGAAGGTTAGAAATTTTGGCAAGAAGTTAAAGAACGCTTTTGTTTCTTTTACGACTACAAAAAATACATTGATTCTAGATCATTATTCTGTGTCTACTATTGTTCTCTTCGGAAATAGCTTGCTGTTTTCATGACCAAAAGCTATCTCTAAGCTACCAACGATATGGCTAGACTGCTTAGTTCCTGTAAAACCAATATATTGTCAAGAAACTGTTTCACTTCACCTACCCCTTCAAGTTTTGCATTGGTTTCCGGAAGAGCTAAGTTCTACATCAACCACACAGCTTAAACAAAAATCCAATTTCAACAAGAAAAGCAAAAGATCTCCATCTCTGATCAATGGCCAAAGTCGGGCTATAGTTGGCAGGGGAAGTTGCTGCCGCATGTGTGATTGTAGAATTAGACACTCCTACATTGATGACAAACCTCATCCCCCCAAGACAGTGTCCTTGAATGCTGCAAATGAACCAATACTTTCTTGCTTGCTTGAGCTCCACTTCATCTTCTCCACTCTCATACTTGGCCAGCACTCCTGTGCTTGCATTACATGACCGATATGTACTTTCTGTTACCTCGTACACGTTGTGCTGCCCAATCAGATACTTGAAAACTGCACCAAGAAACACCAGAATGGAAGCTGATGAGAATCATACTTTATCCGAGATAGTGAAACAAACCCTCGTTCTTGTTTGCAGGAGATGGTCAACCCAGATCCAGTCAATGTGATCAATGCAACTGTTCAAGAAAAATCATTGATGTTAAAAGTTCATAAAGAAGTCGGAATGAGAGACCAAACTTACCGAGAACATCGCCGACGCTAAAGTTGTATTGACTTGACCATTTACCATAGTTTGTTCCCATGTCCCACTCTTCTTCACCACCAACTGTAAAGATTTTGGATGTAACACATGTTGAGAAGCACAAACTGATGGTTGTAAAGATAGTTAGGGAGCTGTAACCGCACTTGAATGTCTTGGTCTCTCCCATTACTTTGGAAAAGTAATAAATGAGGTTGACCAATCAGATTTTAACGACTGCAGATATAAATAACACAGATATCAAATATGCTAAGGTCTGCAGGCTGACTGAGTTTTCCAGCTTTTGTACCCTTTTCAGAACTTCAATTGGTATATAGCTGAGGTGCTTATAAGGAAACATAAGAACTCAGATCATAAGAAATGACGCATATGTTGTATGTTATGGACAAGTTGGACATGAAATCATGGCACTCGTATAATAACAAGAAACTTTTTTTGAACTCTATTGAAGAGCTCTAGCTTTTTACAATAATGTAGCGTTTGCAGAAGTCATAAAAAATTAGGCCAAAAAAAAAAATTGAGCGCCTGCTAGAAAAAGCTAAAATAACATAGTTGATAGTACCGCCATTGATGTCTACAGTCATTCTGTATTGTTTCCGACCAATCTTGATTGGCATGAACTCTCTAAGATTAAAAGTGTTTATGGAAAAGAGTAGAGTTGGCCGTGGATACAGCTTCTATTCGCATCAGTGTTGCTTACCAAAAAACAAAAACAAAACTAAGTTTTTGACCTTAATTCAAGTGTCATGTAATACTTTTTTAAATGAATCATTAACTCAATGATCATTGTTTAACATTCATTGTTTAACATTCTGAGATTGTTTTTATTTTTTTAAAATACGAAATACAAACTGTTCCCCACTAGTTTGGAGAATCTTGAAGCAAATATGGGTGGCAGATGGGGCTGGCACTAAACAACCTTGAGCAGTTGGTAGCAATTGATGGTTTGATAATTTTACCGAAGATAATGTGTATGCTTAAAACGTAAGATACAACTTATGCTTCCAAGACAAGGAAACTGCTATGCTTTCTATGAAAGGCTGATCCTTCAAGCATTTTTTGCACTATAGATTTGCTAATCAATTCCTGACAAAGATAAAGGTTCGCCTCTTTCAGATTTAAGTTAATAAAAAGACTAGATCAGACGTATGAAGCTCAAGCTCACTTAAAGCGTGATCAAGCAGGATTGAATAAATTGCAGTCTGAATACCATTGAAATCTTGTACCTGGTAAATATGATTTATTAGAAGAAATTTTGAAGTTGAAATGCTTCAAAATTTACAGAAAGAATATAATAGCCTTGCTTTTATAATCTCCTCGACTCTCCAGAGCAACGGCATAAATACTAAAATACTATAGTTTCTTGAGAAACATGTTTAGCAAAGTGATATAACAAGAAACCTAATTTACGATAAATATGCCTTCACTTAATTATACTTCGCGGATACATAGCCTACATAATTCATAGTTTACCGATTGAAGTATTGTAAAGACCATTTCGAGAAAAGTATAAGCTGAATTGTAAGCGGTTTGCGAAATACCAAGAGACAAAAACTGGGAAAAAGAAGCAACTCTTGCTGCAATTCATATGCATGAATAGTTCAATCACTCATTCAAACTGGAATAGAAAACACAATTCGCGAGCATGATGAAACAAACTTGTAGGGTTTGCTAACTATTACTTCTGTTTTCATTGATGTTTCACTGGATCAACCCCTGCAAACAATCAAAAGATGGAACTTCACATCTGAAATGATGCCCAACGGTTAACATCAGCGCAATTTCTAAAGTTAAAAGGAGAGCCTCAATAGGCAATATTCAAATAAACTTTAAAAGCATATTTTTAATACAAGTTCACAAACTTAACAAAATATTAAATAATCATAACATCAGTTAATAATATTCAATGCCGGCCAAAGTAAGAGCAGGCAGGACATTTGCCTAGAGCCCCCCATAAACAAGGGCCTTATACATGTGTAACTTTTTTTTTTTTTTGAGAATTTCGATCTTGGAAGTAAAAGAAAACGTTGCCAAGCTTTAGGTAGCATTAAATGGCCATCAACGTGTGTGTAATAAATGAGCATCAATGTAAATGTAGTAATAAATGTACAGAACATTGGTGGAGTAATGTAGCATTTGAAAGTTAACGTTAACTTATTATACTTATAAATAGATTTGAAGTATTTAGGTATATTTTTACCCTCTAATTTCTTTATTTTCATCAACATATGCATCTAAGATACTCCAAATCAAAAATTGGCAGCAAAAAACTTTTACGATTCTGTCTTCTAAGTTTTGAGTGTAATTTAAAAGTAAAGTTTCTGATTTTTTAATGTATTTTTAGTTTATTAAATATTTGAATATGTTATAATTAATTTTTAATTTGTCATTAACATGGACATTATATTAGTATTTTAAATCATAACATTAATATTAAATGATATTGTATTTATTTGTGTTTCTCCTTTTTTATTTTTAGATTACTTATTATTTAAAAAATAATTAAATATTAATAAATAATTTAATTTTTGTAATTGTAATTTTCATTATACTTTGCCACAATTAATGTAATAATAGTTGGATTTGTGTTCTTGTAGAGTTCACATAAGTTTAGTGATAATATGACTAAATCAAATAATTTAAGTTATTCAATTCAAAGACTACAAAATGGTTTCCTTTATTATAAAAATACTTATGATTCTATTAAACATGTCGTAATAATAAAAATAATATTCAATCATTTCTACATCTTATAGAATAGGATAATATTTGACTTGGGAAACTTAGAATATTTAATAACTTAGAATATAATTTACTATAATTTTTCCTAAGTATGTTAATTTCTTGTAGTTTTAGAAATTATTGTTTCTCTATCATTAAAATTTTCTCTTTGTTTTTTCATTTTAAATATTAGATATTAAATCTTGCTATTTATTTTTTTCTCTATCACAGATATAATACCATTAGTATATCTTTGTGATATATTGTGAAGCTATTGGGGTTTGGTTGTGCCTGCATACTTCTTCCAGTTTCATACAGGTACTTTTGTTCTTTTTCTAGTCCAACTGTGTAATAATTGGTTTATATTATGTTGCCTAAAAAGCATTTGTTTGAAAGTGAAAAAAGGAAAAAAAAGAAAACAAGTAGAATAGTTGATAGAATCCTAAAAAGGAGCAGTTAATAAATTTATTAAAAGAGTAGGCTCCTCTAGTGAGAGTCCCAAGGAATTAGGTGAAGGTAGTTTTGAACAACATAAAGAAAACTTAAGTGATGAGATTCATATTTATGAGGATATTAGAAATTTGAGTGAGCATGATCATGTACCAAATGCATTCACTTTAGAAAATTTAAAGGCAGCTGAGCAAGTAAGCCCTATATTGGATATTTATGATCCTAAAAATTGGGATAATCTTGATAATAAAACAAGGGACATTTTAATTAAAAAAGGGTCTGTAAGAGAATTGAATCTTGTGTTTCCTTTAGACATTTGAGTAATTTTTCATATTCTTATTATTATAGAAATTTGAGTAATGAAGAGATTAGTGATAGAAAATGTTTAGTTTATTATAAACATATAGATAAAGTATATTGTTTTTATTGTAAGTAGTTCAAATCTAATAACAAACAAAGTGGTTCAAATCTAATAACAAACAAAGTGGATTAGCAAATGATGGATTTAAAGATTGGGAGCATCTTAGTGAGAAACTCAAAGAACATGAGAATTGGATTGAGCATATGACTAATATGAGAACTTGGAATGAATTAAGAGTAAGATTGAGCAAAATTCAATTAGTTGATAAAGATTTGCAACAAGAAATTGTAAAGGAGAAAGAACTTTGGAGATATGTTTTGATAAGAATAGTTTCTGTTGTGAAAATCTTGCTAAATATAATTTAGCTTTTCGAGGATCCAATAAGAAACTTTACCAAAATGGTAATGGTAATTTTTTAGGATTGATTGAGATGATTACTGGATTTGATGTAATAATACAAGATCATGTTAGATGTATTCAAAATCATGAAATTCCTCATCATTATCTTGGTCACAAAATTCAAAATGAGTTGATTTCTTTGTTTACCCATAGTGTTAAAAGTTCTATAATAGGGATCATTAGAAAGGTGAAATACTTTTACTTATTCTTGATTGTACCCCAGATTTGAGCCATCAAGAACAAATGAGTTTGTTAGTACGATGTGTGAATATGTCAAATAAAAAATAAAAATAGAGGAGTACTTTTTAGAGTTTTTAAAGGTAGATGACACATCTGGATTGAGGCTTTTCAATGAATTATTGAATGCATTTAATTCTCTTGATTTTAACGTTTATAATGTAAGGGGTCAAGGTTATGACAATGGTTCTAATATGAAGAGAAAACACCAAGGGGTTCAAAAGAGATTACTTGAAATAAATCTAAGAGCATTATATATGTCATGTGCTTATCATAATCTTAATCTTACTCTAAGTGATATGACACATTCTTGTGTTGAAGCTGTTTCATGTTTTGGAGCTGTGCAACGTATATATGTATTATTGTCAAGTTCTCCTAAAAGGTGGAAGGTTTTGCTTTATATGTTTTAGGCTTAACTATGAAATCATTGTCTAGCACTTGTTGGGAGATTTGAATAAAAAGTGTTAAACTTATTAGATTTCAAGCTCATCAAATAAGATTGGCTTTGATGGAATTATCTAGATCTTGTTCTGATGCCAAGTCAAAGAGTGAAGCAGAAAGCTTGGTTAGTGTACTTGATTTTAAGTCAAGAGGACTTTACGATGATTAATTTTGATGACAATCAAATAATAATAACAAAAGAACGTCTTTGACAAGTGTGTTAAGTGTGCAGATGCAAAGTCAATATAGACGTAGATGCAGATGCAGACGTAAAGTTAATATAGACGCAGTCACAGATGCAGACACAAAGTTAATATAGACTCAGACGTAGATGCAGACGCAAAGTCAATATAGACGCAGACGAAGATGTAGACGCAAAGTTAATATAGACGCAAAGTCAATGTAGACGCAGACGTAAACGCAGACGCAAAGTCAATATAGACGCAGACGCAGACGCAGATGCAGATGCAGATGCAAAGGCAACACAGACGCAAAGAAGACATAGACGATACCACGAAGATATATTAGCACGTCAGAATAGTTATTTAGTCAGAGTTAGTAACAGAACTCAACTAAATGACAGTTATCAAGAATTAAGAAGCAGTTATCAAAGATCAAGAAGCAGTTAGAGACGAAGGCTATAAATATTAGTTGTAGTCGAAGACACTACAATCTTAGACAAGTTAGAAAGTTAGACAATTTGATAGAAAATTCTTATAATGCTTACTTAGAATAGAGCTAACATTACTATAACAAAAGTTCACAATATTTTTCTAGTGAGAGAAAGAAAAGGCTGATAGCCTGGAGAGGCTAGAATAGTGAAAGAATACTTTGTAAGAGACCTGAAGAGGCTCTAGAAGGGAAGAAAGAATACTTGTAATCGTTTGGAGTATAGTGAAACACTCAGACGAACTCTGAGGACTGGACGTAGCCCACGGTTTGGGGTGAACCAGTATAAAAATCGCAGTGTCTATTCTCTACTCTTTACTTCAGTTTATTTTGTTGTTAAAAATCATATAGAAGTAATTTGCGATTTAACTAAGTAATAATTTTCATATAAACTTTGTGATATTCTTCTTAACAAGAAAGGGAAGTTCTTTATGAGATTTTATATTAAAAAGAGGACACACTATTCAACCCCCCTTCTTGTGTATCAAGTCTCTTGAACGTAAAGTCTATACTAACGTGTGATTTACTTCAATTGGCATCAGAGCTCAATTTTCTAGAACCACCTTTACAAAGTGAGGACAAAGATCTATGACAGAATCACACGTGTTCATCGCTGAAGGTGTCTCCGTCTTAAGACCTCCTGCGTTCAATGGTGAAGATTATCATTATTGGAAGGACAGGATGCGGCTCCTCATAGAATCCACACATATTGATTTTTAGGATATCATCGAGAATGGACCATATGAACCAGTAGATGATAAAGGAAATACAATTCCTCGCAACAGATGGTCAGCAGATCACAAAGCCAAATTCTAGTTAAATTCAAAGGCCAAGTTCCTTCTAAGTTATGCGTTGAGCATAAGTGAATATGATAAAGTTCATGGATGCGAGACTGCGAAGGAGACGTGGGAAACTCTATCCATCGCACATGAAGGCACAAACCAGGTGAAAGAGCCCAAGATAAGTATTCTTGTACACCAATATGAGCTGTTTAAAGTGCAGGAAGACGAGTCTGTTGATCAGATGTTTGGACGATTTCAAACTATCATTAATAGACTTAAAGCTCTAGGTAGAATCTACGATAATCAAGATCATGTGAGAAAGATTATCAGAATTCTACCAAGAAGATGGAGATCCAAAGTCACTGCTATACAAGAAGCCAAGGACTTAAGCAAACTAAAGCTAGACGAATTGCTTGGTTCTTTGAAGATACATGAAGTAGAACTGGATGCTGAGGACAAACCTAAGAGAGACAAATCCATAGCATTAAAGGCTGGTCAGAAGAATCACAA
>JAOTJB010000210.1:43275988-43288304 GCA_027123815.1 Erythroxylum minutifolium
ATAGTTACTAATATATATATATATTCTATATTTCTTTTCTTTGTCTCTCTTTCTCTCTATTTCGTATCCTCTCTCCCTATCTATCTATCTATCTATCTATCTATCTATATATATATATATATATAATAGTTACTAATACAATAATATATATATTGACAATTATGAGTGAGAGTGAAGAATGAGAGATTAATGATAGGTTGGTAGAATGAAAGCTGGTAAAGATGTTATAGAAAAAGGAAGATGTGAGAGTTTATATGTAATAGTTACTAATAAAATAAACTCTTACATCTTCCTTTTCCTTTATCATCTTTACTAGCTTTCATTCTACCAGCCCATCATTAATCTCTCATTCTTCACTCTCCTTTATAATTGTCAAACCTTACTGGCCTTCTTGTACTTCTTCTTATTGGGCTACTTCCTCTTGATAGGCCATCGTTTAGAGTTGAGCTTGCATCATTTTCATGTCTCAAAACTTAAAACGTACATCTATAATCAGGTGTTTGTACCTTTTAAATTACTAACAACTATGTATGACAGATATATTCTAACCCGTTTCAGCTTGGTATCAACAAAGTTGACTTAAATTAATTAGTTTTCAGGTACACAATCTAATCTGACTTGAAGTACGAACTTATTTTGTGTGAAATGAAAACTAAGAAAATGTATCATATTTAAGGCTCAGCTTATAATATTTCTAAATTATGAGTTGTAAATTGTTATATTTGACTTGGTCAAAATACCAAGCCAAATTGATTTTGAATTCCTCTAGATAGTGAAGTTGAAGTTGGTAATTATAGTCAGTAATAACTGACTTTGTTTCTCTATAAATGTGGCCATTTGGCCATTACATGTGTATTGTACAAAAATCAAAAGAAAAGAAAGTGAAATATAGGTGTGAAACTTTTGTAAGTTGTCAACTCCGTCGAGTTGTGCAGTGTGAAGTATTAATAAAATTTTGAGTGTGTATTTTGTTAGCAATTTTATTTTTGAGGCAGTTATAATTAATATAATTGCCGACATCTAATATCAGAGCTCAGTTAAAGTACTCACGTAGATCAAGATGGCTTCAAGTTCAACAACTGAAGTTCAACCAATGCAATTATCAATTTTCAAGTTTGATAGCAAAAAACAATTTTGTGATGTGGAAACACTTGATGGAGTTATATTTAAGAAGCAATGGGTATAATAAAATTTTGGAGAAAGGCTTAGTAGAAAAAGAAAAATCAACAGCCGAACAATCACAACAATTGGTTCGTGATCATTTATTAAATGAAAAGGTCTTATTTTTAATTTGTCAATCTGTTGAGTTGTTAATTCTTAAAAAGATATTCCATGCTAAAATAGCAAGGTAGACTTAGAATATTCTGCTAAAAACATATAAAGGAGCAGACATAGCTTAATTAACAAGACTAGAAGGTTTGAAAAGGCAATAAGAGTTGATGGAGCAAGGCAAAGATGAAAGTATTCGTGAATATTTTTCACGAAAGGAAAATTTGATCAATGAGATGAAAAATAATGACCATGAAATTATCGAGAAAGATATCGTGGAGAAGATCATGCGCACGTTGATTAGTCGATTTGATTATGTTGCCACAGTCATTGAATTGAAGAGTCTAAAGGTTTGAAGTCCATGACTCTTAATGATTTGCAAGCCTCATTAGAGTCCCCTGAAATGTGAATGAATGAAAGATCACCAAACACAACGGAGCAAGTACTAAAATCCCAAGTAAAATTGAGAAATGAAAAGGAAACTGTAATAGGAAAAATAGAGCATACTCAAAGAAGTTCAAATTTTAGAGATAGAGGAGAAAAAAATTTCAAAACCAATTCTAGACTAGGAGCAAAAGAGAGTGAATCTCCTCAGGATAAATCCAACATTCAATGTTACAAGTTGAAGAACATGCTCGGAATGATTAAACCAGGTTTAATGGAGGATGTTAGAAATTAAACTTGGTTTAATTAATTTTTTATAAATTATGAGTTGTAAAATTGTTATATTTGACTTGGTCAAAATACCAAGCCAAATTGATTTTGAATTCCTCTAAAAAATGAAGTTGAATTTAGCAATTATAGTCGGTACTAACTGAATTTGTTTCTCTATAAATATGGACATTTGGCCATTACATGGGTATTTTACAAAAATAAAAAAGAGAGAGAGTGAAATATAGGTGTGAAAGTCTTGTAAGATGCCTAACTCCAACGAGTGGTATAGTGTGAAGTATTAATAAAATTTTGAGTGTGTATTTTATTAATAAATTTATTTTAATCAAGTATAATTAATTTAATTTCCAACAGTTTTCAAGTAGAGAATCCAACCTAACTTGAAGTACAAACTTATTTTGTGTGAATGAAAACTAAAAAAAGTATCCTATTTGAGGCTGAGCTTTCATCTTTGGTGTACCTGTTATCTCTGCTACCCCCCTATTGTCTATAGCCCTGTTTGGTAAATAGCTTTTCAGCCAATTTTTAATAGTTTCAAAGCTTTTACCTGATTGACCATATCAAACAGAGGATATAAATGTTTAGTAATCAGCTGATTGGGTCAGTAGATTGAACTCAATCAACTGATTTTGAAAACGCTTGAGTATAGGATCGTTTTGTTCAGCAGCTGAAAATGTAATATATAAAAGGTCAATTATACCCTTTAATTTATTGCTATTTTGATCTAAAAACAAAACTCATGATAGGAATTGTCACGCGCATGATAGGAATTGTCACGAGTGTGACATAAGTGTCACGAGTCACACCTGTGACTCTTTTTTTGGTTTATTTTTCTTTTTATCATTTAAATTTAAAATTTTTGATATAAGTGTCACGTACGTGTCATGCCTATGACTCTTTTCTGTTTTTTTTATCATTTTAATTTTTTATATAAAACTTACAAGTTGACCTCTAATTCTTAACATCAATATTTTAAAAATAGGAGATAAGATAAGAAATATAAAGTTTAAAAAGTGATTAATTTACTAAAATTATTTAATTAATTTATAAAGTATAGACAAATATTAAATTAAATTAAAAATTGATTAATTTATTATTATTATTATTGTTGTTGTTGTTGTTGTTGTTGTTGTTGTTATTGTTGTTGTTGTTATATGTTTTTTTACTATAGTTATAAACTTAATTTTTTTTAAATTAAATATCTAAAATCTAAATTCTTATAAAAATATTTAAAGAAATACTAAGATATAATACTCATGTCCTTATAATTTTTTTAAAAATTATCCCCTTATAATTTATTTTTTACATAAACAGCTAATTTTATCAATTATCTTTAATAAACAACTAATTTTACTAATTATCTTTAATAGACAGCTGATGTTATTCGCTGGTTAAATCAGTTGATATAATCCGTTCATAGAATCAGCTAACAGCTAATGTAATCAACTAATGTAATCAACTAATTATCAAAAAAAGGTCGAAAAGAGTGTTGCTTCTTTTATGGTATTTTCTAACAACCCATTTCAAGAGTTCTTCAATCTCTTTGTTTTGGGGATCTTGGATTGTTTCAGTTGACGAGTAGTTTTGTTTGTGACTGATTATTTTTCATCATCTGATCTTAAAGATCTTAACTAAGTTAAGCGGTAACAATTATGAAAAATATTAATGAGTTGAGAGACGAAGTTGTAGCACCGCGTTTACTTTTATTTGCTCCGTAGCTTGGATTAGGTATCTAGTTTTACTCGGTTCTTGCCTTTCGTTCTATTAGCTGTTAAGTAAGCATTCACCGAAAGTTCTTTAATTTAATTTAGTGTTATTTGTTAGTTAGGGTGTGCTTCCAGAAGATATTGTATCATCCACCTAGTAACAACTACAAATTAAGGAGATAAGGTTCCTTGCATGATCACATATATTCTATAGTAGAATATGAGCTTTTTTTCTTTTTTTTTTGGTTGAAGCAAGCAAAGTAAGAGCTTCTTAGCCTTCGCAAAATGAACAATGAACTCGCAAGGCTTGCACATGGTAAATCATTCCGATATGCAGGAGCCATCAGCATCAGTTTGCACTCTCGTGGCATTTCCTACGTGCACCAACCTTGATTTCAAGTGTCTGCCCACGGAGGTCAACGTCAAGATCTCTAAGATAACCTTCTATCAGCAGATACCACTGCAGCCAGCCCCTTAATGAAGCTAAGGTGCCTTCAAATGCAGCTTAGTTACGATAACATACCATTCAATATCTATCAATTTGGATGACCATGTAAATTCCGAAGCAATATCAAATCAAACTTCATGGTTAACGATACAAATCAATGAGAGCGTAAAAATAAATTACAACTAAAAGTTGAACCAAACTTGCTTTAGATAGAAAAATAACCGCTAAGCCATAATATTGGTCAGCAGAGGGAACCTATAAAGTCAAATGCAATTTCTTGATTCGAAAATTCTCAAAGCACACACCCGGATAGCATTTAACGGTGAAAGGAAACATCTTTTTCAAATACTTATCAGAATTCATCATCATCCTCCTCAGCTATATGTTTTGCAAGCTCTTGCTCCTGTTGCTGTCTTTCCCTCCTCTTCTCAGCACTTTCTTTCTCCTTATGGGAATTTGGGGGGAACCTAAGTGCCCGTACTGCATCATTGTGCATGTTGAGGCAGAACGCAATACGTGAGTTAAAGGCAATCTGCGGCTCGTTTGTAGAGTATATGTCCCCTGTCTCCTTAGAAACCATCCAACCATTTGCATGATCCAATATTGCATCAATTGCACCATCCCTTATGGCTTTTGCTACAATACTCTCAGCATCTGCCACAGGATTTGCAGAGTCCAATCTTAACTTCTTGGCAACATCAGCCAGGGAAACACGAGAATAAGAGATACTGATGTTGCGAAGACCAGTCCTTATGACATTGTGACGCAGTCTGACAATTAAGTTATGTGTCCTGTCTTGACTGAAAGTACTGGAGAACTTTTCAGCAACAGATTTAAAGAGCTCCAAGTCCCCTATTCTGACAGCCTGAAAAACAAACATTTAACTTTATCAAAACCAGCAGTAAAGCTCCAGTTACTTGATTGACAACTTCATCACCAATATAAGCTCTTCCATGCCTAATGTATTCACACGGTGGGTTCATGAACAAGCTACCAACAAAAAAAGAAAAGCAAAAATAAGGGCAAAAAGCATCCACATGGTTTAACAATTTATACTCACATTTGTTAGCTCAAAGTAGGGCCTCAAAGCATTGACCATGCCCTTTTGCATAAAAACAGTCCTCTCAGGGATTTCTCCTAGCAATAACCTTACAATAATTGCCCACTTATTGCATTGAACCCGAAAACCAAGGGCTGCAACAGGGGCCTTCCGAGCAGCTTGAAGGAGCGATTCTTTGGCATCTGTATACTCCAACTGAATTGTTCTAATCTTTCCCAAGTAAAATAGATAGCGACAAAACTGCAAGAAAAGGTAGTCATTGTCTCAAGAACAGCCCATCATTTGCAAATATGTCAGACAATTCCACATTAATCTCCTGTGTCATCGGTTAAAGCATGTACCAACTTGTCACATGCCATCTACTACACATTTTATAACCAAAAGGGAAAGTTTTTACCAAAAAGGTTGAGACCACATTCTACTACAGTAAATACAATGACAGAGAAGAAGTTTAACACATCCAAACACTCAGAATCCTACAATTGCAGAAATATGATGACAATATCCAGGGGAAAAAAAAGTAGATATAACACATCCAAACACTCAGAATCCTACAATTGCAGAAAGATGATGACAATATCCAAGGGGAAAAAAAAAAGTAGATATAACACATCCAAACACTCAGAATCCTACAACTGCAGAAATACGATGGCAATATTCAGGGGAAAAAAACCTATTACTGTTTTGCACAGTGCAGAAATATATACATGCTTATGAAGGGGTCTTGACCACTACACACATACACTGGAACTTTATGGAGCAAAAGTATATTGCAGACAAGGGACTATATTTTTCTTATTGCTCAAAAAATGAAGAAATTGCCTGTTGGTTTGAATGAGCTTCAAATCGTGGGGCCTTTGACCTCAGCTTCTCTGCCTGATCATATAAGTTGTAGTGAAGGTAATTGCGAAGGAGCAAGTTAAGAAGTGTTTCCTACACCAAAAGATTATCCAATTATAAGATTCCAGCAGCATGTAAAGAATGCATCCTGTGTCTGCAGAAGTACCTGGCCCAACTCATCATGACGTAATGTGGCAATCCGGTGAAGAGCAAGGAGGTTACTGTTGATGGGGAGGGAATTGACATTAGGTGAAAAACAAAGAACAAAAAGCATGATATCAAACCTAGTAATGTTTTTCCTAAAGGTTTTAAGTCCTAAACCACAGAATTGAAGAAGTAAGCAAACAGTCATCTCACTCAGACAATAGCAATAATGTTCCATGAATGCCAGGAATCAAACTCAAAGTAACGTAAATAAAACTGACCCTCTGATTTCAGCAAGATCACCAGTAAGTTCATAGCTAAGAGAGTAATAGAAGTAAAGCCTTGATGCTAGAACGTCAACAGTTCTCCTATTCAAGTTCTTCAACCGGGCAATGCTTGCAGATGAACAAGCTTTAGCCTAGAAAAAACATTGAGCACCAACTGACTCAGTTCTCAGATATCACGACAAATGAGTCACAATTTTAATATTTAACCCCTTACCTCACTGTATCTCTTTTGATCAATCAGAAATATTAGCACCAGCAAGTAGCAGTATATCTCAAGTTCTGGTAATGGGTGTTTCAGAGAAGCTTGAGCTGCCGATGTTGCAGTATCAACCTCCATCTCATGATCATCTTCCTGTCATCTCAACAAATACACTCCTAATCATTAACCATAAAAACAAAAAACCTGGAAAATTAACCTAACCTCTATAATAGGGAATGGAAGTAATTAACTTTGAGACCATAATTGAACTCAATCACCAACCAACCGAACTAGAACACATAATTTCATTAAGTGGGAATTTCTAAGAATATGTAAGCTTATTTTGATTACTACTAGTTCAAGTAAAAATTATCGTTCTCTAGCCCTAACACAAAGAACAAGTTCAATTATTAGAAAAAGCACCCAAAAAAAAAGACAAAACAAAAGCACGAAACTTTACTTTGGGAAGGTAAGAGGAAAGTCGATTATGCGGGTCAGATCCAGGAGTAAGCACGAAGTTAAGAAACGAAGTGAGAACAGAAGTTTTGAGCTTTCGCCTCAATGCCATCGTGAGTCGAACGGCGCGCACAATCCGGCGCACTTCACGCGTGTAGGCGGCGGTCTCAATGAGAGAAGCAATCTCCTTCAAATCTACAAAATCGAAACAGTTAGGCACAGAAACAACGGACAGAGAAATTGACGTAATTAGGGTTAGGTGGGAGAGCGTACGAAGAAGGGTGGAGGGGGAAGAGGAGACGGAGGTTGAGTTGGAAGGAGCGGGGAGCTCCTTCATCTCGACGTCCTGAGTCATTGTCGCCGGCGACGGTTACCGAACAGGAGTCGGATAGTGTAAATGGGGAAAATTGGATGGTCCGATTTGTTTAAAGACTTCTTACTTCTTATTAGGGACCAATTGACCAAAGTGCATTTCTTAAACTGCAAGTCTATGAGAGGGAGTGAGAAACGGGAGCGTTTGTGGGATAAGTATAACACTTTTGCGGTAATGTGCCTACGGCCTCGTTGGATAACAATATAGGCCCATACAAAACATATAATAGGGTTTAATACTTTCGGTATTTTTTATTTTTATTTTTCTTTATATGCCACATGTACATGCTTTAGGGTATATGAATTTGTGTCCTCATCTTTTAAGAATGTATCTACAGATGTGGGAAGATTGAAAGGAATAGGGTACCTTTGGTTTTGATACAACAATTTTTGTTATCATGATTCCTCGATAGAAACCATTTGACTGGTATCTTATGGTACCTAGCACTCACTTGGGAATCCATTTGCAAGGCTTAGCATGGAAATTGCTTAAGAATATTGAATAATGGGTATATAAATAGTGACATAGCAAACCTTTGTACTCTAGCTATGATATCAATTTTAGAAGCACTTTTACTTTTAGAAATAATTAAGTGCTCTATACTTTGAGGTTCAAACTAACAAAAAAAGAGGATGAAATGAGCCAATGGACATATGAGAGGTTACTTTGTGGACATTAGATGATACACTCTCTTCTCTCATTTGTTATCTCGTCCTACCTTTGACTGCCATGATACTTTGTTGACTAATGGTATAGAAGAAGAACTCTTAACAGGCATAAGAAGACCATAGATGATAGCTCCAAAAGATGACATTGGGGGTGACCTCATTGACTACAATGACATGATCCAGTTTCATGGAGACAAGCAGAGGACCATTATATGATACAAATCACGCACAGGGTTTAACATGTTCTCAGGAATTCTATTGTGAAAATTACATTACAACCAACTCTTACATCGATTAAAAAGAAAAACTCACAAACAGTAATAAACGAAGAAGAGAGCTTTATCATGGAATGCTGAGCTTTCCACAGTCGAAATCAGCTTTCTTCAACAGCAACCCACCAAGAAACTTCATCAATACTGCATCTCTAAATAACCTCGTTATAGTCCCACTACTTTGTTGTATAGCACCAACAGCATAAGCTGTGGTTATGAGATCAAAGCTTCTCCATCTCCTCTCTTTTGCATACTTTTTGAGTGCCATTTCAATCCTCTTATATTCTTCCTTCTCTTTCTCCTTACTTTCTATGCCTGATTTTCCCACCAATACCTCGGCAAGACACCTAGCTAAGGCAACGCCATCCTCCAAAGCAGAGCACCCACCTTGGCCAAGATCCGGTGTCATGGGGTGGAGTGCATCACCAGCTACACAAACATTGCCTTTGCTTATGTTTCCCCACAAAACCTCCCAGGGATGCCTGTATCTTAGAGGAGTTGAAAGAAAATGATCCAATTCAGTGGCTTCCACTATGTTCCTTATTCGTTCAGGTACATTTCCAAGATTTTTCAGAACAAATTGCTTCATGTTTGCAGAGCTATGCTCCATGTCTTTCTCTACAAGTTGCAAAATTTAGAACACGTCACAAATGCTAACAAACAACCATGCTTCAATTCTCAAGTGTTTATTTACCTTGGCTACTTGTCCAGTAAGTGAAAAACCAGTAAATAGTTGTATCATTACAAGGAACGAAACCTGACCGAACCCCTTTACAAAGGTACATCAGAAATTCGGGGTCAAAGCCATGGCTATCCTTGAAATTTGCGCAGCCCCTAATAGCTGATCGACCAGTGAAAGCTGGCTTCTTGAAACCTAGCCATTTTGCTGTCACCGAGTTCACTCCATCACAGCCAACTAAGACCTTGCATTAACAAGTGGATAGAAATATTCAGAGTTCGAAGGTGGTAACAACAGTGAATGTAACTTATCACAGGCACTGCAGAAATCTCATGCAACAGTGAAGCATCATAACACAAGATGGTACCAATTACCTCGTTGAGATTATTCAAGCTGAATGAAAATACAGAAGCAAAAGGAATACTGCTGGATTCTTACCTTGGTTTTGATGACGGTGCCATCAACAAGATGTATGACCTTGAGGTAGCCTGATTCCTGAATCGAGACCACCTTGGAGGAGTGCCTAATCGTACCACTTGGGAGCTCCTTTGCAAGGGCTTCAAGTAACAAGTTCCTTTTGGCGCATCTGAATTCATGACCTCGCCTATTCAACGACAAAATGTCTCATAAAGTCGTAAACAGACGTTTATAACTCTCGTGGTAAAAGCCAGTGCAATAACTTACCCTTTCCCATCGGCCTTAAAAGATATCTGTGCACTAGGTTGACCTGTAACTGCTGAGGTAGCTGCTAGTCTGCATTGGAAGGTTCTCTTAGACTCTTAGTTTGCTTGTCTTATAAATTGAACATTACTATGGAGTCATTCAAGTTGCAGGTGACAGGGTGCAATTATCATGGTCCATAGTTATGTTTGTTCCAAGGATATGGGAAACCAGAGTTTGTGATCATAACTCAGACTTCTATATACCGTTCTCAGAAAGCACCCCCAGTTTAATTATCTGGTGTCTTGCAGGTTGGTCTTAACAATCTAAAGGGAAAGATTGCAACTTGCAACATCAGGATAGTAATGGAAAATATTGTTTGACAATAGGAACTAAAAATAGGAACCTTGTCATTTAGGAAGACTAGTGGGAAACATCCAAGAGTAAGGTGGTGTTAGTCGGGAACATAAGAGACATAGTGAGAGAGAGTTACCCATGGATCAACTTATGTTGTTGGCGAAGAGATTCACCAATTCCAAGGGCATCCAATGCCCTCCAAGCATTGGGCCATGTTGCTAAAGCAAATCCTGCAACTCTCAAACTCTCAGATGATTCCAACACCAAGCTTTTAACTCCAAGCCTGCATCCAATAGCCACAATACAGTTGTTTATTAGCACAGGATCCATAGTATGAAACGAAGATGTGAGTTATGTTGATTGGTCTCATGGGTTACCTGTGAAGACCTAAGGAGGTTGCAAGACCAGCAATTCCAGCCCCAACAATCACAACATCTTCAACCACTTCCATGCTTAGTTGTGTTGACTTGGCTGGCTAACACTCAAGTCCCCTTAACTAGTAGCCCCAGCAGCAGCTGCGGCAGGGATAAAAAGATTTAACATAGACAGTGACGTCAAGAGAATGACTACAATGATATCATCTATGATTTCATAGAAAAAGATACTAGCGGTAGTGGTAGCAGCCGCAGCTGCAGCAGGGATAAAAAGATTGACATAGACAGTGACGTCAAGAGGATGACTAAAATGCGCATAAGATCCCGTGTCTCAATTACCTTTTCCAATTACGTCATTTTATGTGTCATTTTAAGGCAGGAATAAGGTTGGAACCGGATAATTGTTACTGAACATCGTAGCTGCAGCTGCGGTAGGAATAAAAAGATTAACGTAGACAGTGACGTCAAGAGCATGAATGACAACATCTATGATTTCATATAAAAAGATATAATACTTTCGCAAATGGTCTTGCGTTTGAGGAAGAGTCATATCAAAGACAACTTTTAAAGTATTGAATATCATTTTCAATATAAATTTATTGGTAACTGTGGAATTCTCATTATTAGTTGTAGGCTCAATCATTTGAGTTCTCTTGGCATGACCCCCATTTTCTGTCCGCAGTTTAAGCTTTATTTAGTCATGATTTATATCAATTTATTGTGGATTATTATCTTGGTCCCCCTTTTTCTTTTTGTAGTATAAGTATGATTAACATTGAAGCTTTAATTATTACAATTAGGGTCAACTTTTTGTATAAAATCTATCTAAGCTCTTTTTCTATCATCTAATGCATTTTCAATGAGCTTCTAAATGGGCCATTCTGATTTGAGTTTAACTAACTACTTTGCAATAAGTTAGGGTAGAATATAGAAAGTTTGATTATATTCTTACTTAAGCTTATGAGTTAATGAAGAAATTCAATTATTTTTTAACATTAAAAATTTTAACCGGTTCAATTGATTTAATTGTAAAAATCTTGAACTGTCCAACTTGTCGATTCAGTTTTTAGCTTTTCAATTTAATTTACTTTAACAACTCTTGTTGTTAAAAATTGTTCAATTTATTGATTAATTTGTTAATTCAAAAATTAATAAGTTCTTATAAACTAAAATAAATTAATTAAAATTTATTTAATAATCTCTTTTTTAAATTAAACTTGAAATGCTTGATAAGAACATTCTCTTTTAATTATATTTAGTCTTTAGTTGTTTTTATGATGAATTAAACTTTTTAAACTTCTTGGCTTATCAGTTTAATTTAATGTTTGATTTTTAAAACATTAATTTTTTAATAACACACTTAGTTATAGATGAATTATTCCTGAATGCCTTAATAATTAGTTTAATGTACCTTAAAAATAATAAGCAAACAATTATACTAATGGTTGGTTGACGTATTTTTAGGGGGTTCATATCCTTTGTTCTTATTATTTTGTTCCAATCCTGTTCCGCGCTCAATACGACGTCATTTTGTAGTAAAAATTACATTGTATTATGTGCAAAACCTACAAAACGATGTCATATTGGACGCGGAGCAAGCTTAGAATAGAGTTATTAGAGCATAGGTTCTGATCCCATTTTTAGGATGCTAAAAAAGAGGATCAAACATGAAAATTTAGAAGGTAAATGAGATCGTTATGGTCTGAAGTTTTTTTTTCATTTTACAAATCGCAAAATCACATTCGATCCTGACATCCCTTTTATCAAAAACTTCGTCACGTAACTCTCTGACCCTAACTTGAGACTTTGATGCGTTGTAAACAATGTAATTCAGAAGAGGAGATAAATCTTT
>JAOTJB010000210.1:43298122-43321399 GCA_027123815.1 Erythroxylum minutifolium
ATTTTTTACATTTCTTCATTTTTTCCTTTCATCTTTGATCCTAGGTGCGTAACGAAGGCTCGTGTCACGCACTACAAGGTTACTATAAAATTTAAGACATATCTCATAATTCTTTATCTTAACTTGAATTCTTTAAGATCATATTAATATGTACTTAATATCCTTAAGGATTTCAAGTTATGCAAATATTTACCAAGTCCAAACCATGTTTGAATCATTTTGCGACCAATGACTTTGTTAACATATTTGTTAGGCTATCAATTGTGGTTATCTTCTATATAGAAAGTGTATGATCCTTAATAATATCTTAAGTGAAGTTCAAGTTGACATTAATATGCTAAAATCGTTGGTAATAGACAAATTTTAACTACCAAATATAATGCACTTGGATTATTATAATAAATGATATAGTTCTGCATATTCACACCTAAACTATCAATAAGACCACACGATCATATACCTTTCTTAATCCTTTTGTGCCAATGACATTTATTCTATTTTTGTTCTAGACAAAGTAACCGTAGACTGAAGAGGTGCTTTTCAATTGATTACACTTCTAAAGAGGGTAAAAATATAACATATCAAGGATCTCCTTCTTAAGAGATCTCCACTATAATTAAAATAACTATAATTAAAATAAGTATAGCTAACAATATCGCCAGCATAATCACTAAAACTACAAATTAAGGATCATATATTCCACTTAACAGCTTCCTAACAAGCTTTCTTAAAATTGCTCATAAACCTACTTACCAAACTAACATCATATGCTAAATATTGTCTTCTACATATCAAACAACAATAACAACATCAATAACAATAATAGCAATGTCTTAGTAGGAATTTCGCTGAGATACAAGGTTTGGAGAGGTCCAGAATTACGCAACTTTATACCTAACTAGTAGAGAAATTATTTCCGATAGACTTACAAAAAAATTTAAAAACGGTTGAAAGAAAACAATAGACAAATACATAAACAAATAACTGCATAAATGAAAAAATAAAAATAAAGATAAAGATAAAAGTAAGTATTAAATGAAAAATGAAAGAAAAAATAAGCAAGCAATTGAAAAAAAATACATTAAACCCCCAACTACACTCGAGTGAGGAGCTTGTTTCATTTAATCTTTCTATGTGTTTAAACTAGGTAATGCACTAACATCAAGTCCAAAATATGTTGCCAAAGGGGTACAAGTTGACTTCAACTAATCCATTCAAAAAGAATGTAGCACCTTTTTAATATACTTCATTACAACATGTACAATAAGCCTGCTCTTTCGTCCTTTCAAATCTCTATACTCAAAATTTTCTTGTCTACACTCAAATCCTTCATCTCAAACTCACTACTCAATAAAGCCTGCAAATTGATTATTTCAACCTTATTATTGGCTATAATTAATATGCCATCAATGTATAGTAACAAACAGATATATGAACTATCCGACAACTTCTTAGAGGAAATGTATTTATCAAACTAATTACGAAGAAAATCATAAGAATGCATAAATACATTAAACCTCTTATAACACTAGCTCCTTGATTGTTTAAACCATATAAGAATTTCTTCAACAAACACATATGGTTCTTTGTTTTAAATTCAGGAAAACCTCTGATATGTTTCAATCTATATAAAACTTCTTTAGCAAACACATATGCTTCTTTTTCTCAGAGTTAAGAAAATCGTTTACTATGACATATTAGCACGTCCTTCTAGATTTTTACACAACAATACAGTTTTCATATCAAGTTATTTCAACTCCAGATTGAATGTGCTTACTAAGGCTAAAAGAACTCCTATGATCTTATACTTCATAACTGGCGAGAATTATGAACATCTCGTGGTAATTAATTTTCCCAATCTGTTAAAAATTATGTGTCACTAGTTGTACCTTTGTTAGGTCTATCCAAGCTCAAGCTAAACCAAAAATATTGGACCCTGAACTTTTCTTGGACGTTAAAATTATTAAATGAGAATCTGTTGGCGTTTAGTCATAAATAAAAATTAGAATTCTTGAATTAGAAATTTATGGATTTTATTTATGAATATTTTTAATTACATGTGGTTGTATGGATTAAAAGGAAGAGTTAGAATTAAGATAAGGAGTCAGAAGGCATTAGATTAGATATGGAAGGGTAAGTTTGGAAAGCTAGAAGTTGTCTTAAAATTTTAAAAAAAGAAGGTGAAGAAAGTCTTGTAAGAAAGAAAGAAAGAAAGAAGTCGTAGAAGAACTAGAAGAAACTAGAGAAAGAGGAACAGAGTCGTGTAAAGGAGAGACATATTTGAGAGGTTAGGAAAAAAGAGAGAGAGAGTCCTGAAAAATAAGAAAGAGAGAGAGAGAGAAGAAAAAATAATAGAAAGAAGTAGAAGAAGAGAAGAAGAAACCGAAACAGAAAAAGAAGAAGAAGAAGATTCAGCTGAGATTTTTTTTAGGTAACCTTTATCTTTTCTTCTTGTTTTGATAGAAGAAGGAAGTAGAGAAAACATGTTTTCTATGCTGAAATAAAGAGAAAGAAGAGGAACAAGAGATTCATTCTCTTAGATTTTCATGAACTTTTAACTAGATCTTAGTTCTTCTAGCTTAGATAAACTAAGAGTAGATTTAGTCTAAGCTCATTTCTTGGATATTTAAAGCTTATGGAAGTTCTATTCATGTATGATGATTGAATGAAAATATGTATGTTTGAAGGGAACTAAGAACTTTGAAATCAAGAGCAAGAGGAAGAACCAACTTGAACTTAGAGTCACAAGTAAATAGGTGGGTAACATGTTTACAATTTTATGATGATGGGCTGTATTATTTAATTTTGTGTGTATAAATGCTTGTCTTGAAACATTGTGAATGTGAGGAAAATGTTCTATAAATTTAATATCATGTTTATCTTACAAGAATTCTTCTGCTTTGAAGTTAATGAAAAATAGAAAATTTAAGACGCATGAAAATATGAATACAATATGAAATATGTAAGCATCGAAAGTTTACTTATGTGGGCAAGAGAGATACCATTTCGTTTATCATGTGCACGTTGAACTAAAGCCCTCTCTTGGCTGCCCGTTTGTGGCACATGAGCTTAGAAAAATGGACTCATTCTGTTCATGGTGTAAACCTCGATTTTGCCATTATGTTTTATGGGATTCTCTCAAGCCATATTATTTATGCATTTCATTGTGATTTTGCTGAGCATGATATATGATTAAATGTTTCGTTATGATAATTGAAAATAAAAATATATGATATGATTTATGCGACTGAAATTTTTAAGTATGTGTTATATGAACTGGATTCGTGCATATATAAATGTTTGATTTTGTGTGTTTGTGTGGCTCATCACCGATGGCTACAACTGTATTAGCCACTGAGCTTCCTAGCTCAACCCATCATTTTCCACTTCTTAGGTGCAAGAATCAATAGATCAATAGTGAACCTTGCAAAAACTTTAGCAAATCTCTAAGAAATATGTCATTTGAAACTAAGTTAGTTTGTACCATTTTTGGTACCTTTATAAGCATATTAAGCATGAGCATTCATGATTGTATTTTTGTATTATGCTACTGATGTGGCTTTTGTTTGTAACTGAAGCAATGTACACACTCTGCTTTATTTGAGAAATGAATGACAGTAAGAGTTGAAGAATTTTTCTTCTGTTCAGGTCCAATTTCTTCTGTCAAATTGCTATTTTTCGGTTGAGAATGAAATTAATAAATGTTGAAGACTTATGAATAGATTTTTCTGAAGTAATGGTTTTTAATGGTAGTTTTGTATGTATAGATTTTATTACTGGTTTCGGGTCTTTGGAAATTGCATAGAAGTAAATGTAGATAGCAGAGAAAAAGGGGGAAGAAAATGTGTTCTAAAACCTTAATGAATAAACTGTATTGATCTAGGCAGAATTTGACAAAATTATCTTCATGAAAGTTGTAGATCTTTCTCTTAACTTTCTAATGATATAAAGTTTATAATTTTTGTACTTTGGAATTGAAAGTTATGAAGATTAGAATTGGGTGTGCATAAGTTGCACTGTTCATCAAATTGCACGATCGTGCAAATGCCATTTTAGTTGGAGAGTCGCGATTGTGCACAAGCACGACCGCAACACCCAGCTGTCACGACCGTGACTTTTTTATTGTCACAACTGTGAAATTTTTCTTTACTTTTTTATTTGTTTATTTGTTTTTACTCCCACCAAAAGTTTAATTCTTTTTATCTTGATGTTAGTCTTATGTATACATATTTATTTCAAAAGTTCCTTCAAATTTTTGGCACCTTGTCGTTGTGAAATAAGAACCGAGACCTGGATGAAGAGACAAATTCCTTAAGCTTCTCATCTTTGAGGTGAGCAAGATAAGATGGGCAGTTCCTCTTCTAATGTTCGTTGACTTCATAATGAAAACATGTGCCCTTGTCATTGCTCTTCTTCTTGACACCTCATTTAGCCTTTACTACATTAGTAGAAGCCTTCTATTTCTTGTTCTTATTCTTCTTAAAGCCCTTTTTCTTGCTTTTAGAAGAATCAATAATAAGTACAAAATTGGGTTCCTTCTTAAGGCACCCTTCCACAATCTTGAGCATGTTTAACGATGCAAGCAATGTCATATCCTTCTGGTTCATATTGAAGTTCGTGACGAACTGTGAAAAGTTTGAACTTAAAGACTGTAACACTAGAATCACCGCTTAACTCATGGTCCATGACAAAACCTAATTGGGCCAATTTTTCAATATACCCAATCATCTTCAATACATGTAGATGAATTAAAGATCCTTTTATCATCTTGTAATGAAATAATGCCTTGTAGATTTGATATCTCTCCACCCTACTTTGTGCACTAAATAACTCCTTAAGATGTAGTATTATACTAGGTGCATCCATGTTCTCATGCTACCTTTGAAGTTCAGGAGACATACTAGCTAAAATCACACATGTAGCTTGTTCAATGTCATTAACATAACGTTGATATTTCTCCCATTCTTCATCAGTTGCATCTGGACAAGGTTTTGACAAAGCAGGAGTATCAATAACGTATAACTTTTTTCTTGCCTAAGAACTATTCCTAAGTTTCATAACCAGTCTGAAAAGTTAGGTCTAGTCAGCTTGTTAGAATCCATGATGCTCCTTAATGTCAGGTTAGTACTCATCTTTAAATTTAATAACCGAAATAATGTAAAAGGAGCAAATATTGGTTTATATCCAAAATCAAATAAAATAAGGACTTTAAAATTATTTGATTACTCCCACTATTTATTCAAATTAATAGCTCTCACTATTATATCGAAAAATTATCAAATAATTTCCTAGTGGGCTAAGATCCTATTTAAAATTAATTGATCTTGAGTTTGCCCAACAAACCAACTAAAATTAAATTAGGTAGAAACTACTTTTCAGTCACATCTCATGTGACTCCTAGAACTATTAGATGACAACTTTTTCTAAAATATATCACATATATTATTCCTAACTCTACCTCTAAATCTATATGATCATGAGTTTACTCATCCAAATCATACAAATTTAGTTAAGTAGGACCCATATTTAAAAAAAACATATTCGAGTTAAAGTGACCTTGAGTTTACTCAACAAGCCAAGCAATAAATAGAATTCTGATTTTATTCTCAAACAATAGAAGGCAACTATCACGTTCCTAACGTGTATTTAATATTTTATTGAGGGATTTAAAATTTCAAAAATTTTCGATCTCATTAAAAATAAAATAATCTCATTATATTTATAATTTCAAACATAATCTAATTATGAAAGAAATTATTTAAACTTTTGCTTGATTCTAATTATTGATTTGATAACAAATTTAATTTAATAATTCAACTCTTGAAAAAATTAAATTAAATTCCAGAAACTTTTCCTAATAAAAATTCCCTTTGAAAATAATGTTCTAAATTTAGTAAAACACTTTTCAATTTTATTAGAAGTATAAATTAATTTAATCTCTATTAAATTAATTAAACTAAAAATTTAAGGTTTTTTAAAAAACATTTAAAAACAAATAAAAGAGGGATGGGAGGGTGTGTGGTGCCAAGCGCCCACAATCAAAGGGAGGTTGACTTGCGCGTGCATGTTCCGAAGACGGTAGGCACATGACTTACGCTCGCCCATCATCTTCTCCAGAAGCTTCTGCCTACTTCTACAACTGCTCCCTCCCACGATTTTCCAACTGATGCTCCCACTCCCTCATGTGTTAAACTGCAACCCACATTTTCAAACCAGTGCTTCCACATTTCTTCAACTGCTTTCTCACTCCACCGCCCTTTCTGCCATCAACGTGGCCCCTTTAGGTCTCCACTCGTCGGCCACCATGCTTAACGTCACGTGTGATTCTTAGCATCGTCTTATGCCATCCATGGCGTCGCAGGCGATGCCTAGCAAGTGACGTGTCGCAAGTGACCCACTGGGTCGTCAGATGCGACAGTCCAATGGGCGATAATTGCAAGGCAGTAAATTGATCACAATCGCAAGGGAAAACACGCAAAAGACAGAAGCAAAATAGGCCAGAAACACTCAAGAATTTAAAATTGCAATTTTGTTTAGGAAACGCAAAACTCAAAGAGAAGGCCACTAATTCCGAGTTAAAAATACACAATAGTACAATACATATGCATATAAAACCCAAATTTCAGAATTGAAAAATCAAGGCTTTCAAGAGCTAAGTCGTGATTACATCTTCAACATAGATAAATAAAAGAAACAATTTCCAGAATCGCAAAATAAGTTTCGAATGAATATGTGGGCATCTGATGTAATTTATCGCATAAACTACATATATAATAACTACAAGCGCATATATTTTCAGAACTCAAGACACAAGAGCAAGGAAACAATTTCCAAATACAAAAATGCAAATAAAGATATCAAAAGCATTATAGAACATGTCTAAACACATTTCAGAAATAGACAAAAGAATAGCTGCGGAGAAAGAAAAAACCAAAAGCATAACATAGTAATTTTTATCAAAATCAACAACAATCAAGCACCTAATCCAAGTTAAGCAATTTAACGGAGCCTCTAATACCAATGTGAGAATCCAACCATGATCGAATCACGGATGCAGCGAAAAAACAACCAATTTTACAAATTTTGAGCAGATCCTGATAATTGATTAAACTTGAATAAAACACAAAACGAATTAGAAATTGTACCTTATTCATCTTCCTATTGAAAAATCTTTAAAACCTTTTCGATTGATCAATCATGAGCTGTTTAATTGTCCAGCCTCTAATGGTATCCACAGAGCAATTCTCAATACTGATTTGAGAGGAAAAAGACAAAGTCCTAACTTCTAAAATTTTCTTCCCTTTTTTATATAAAAAAATCATGAGGGTCTTTAATTAAAATTAAATTTATTTAATTATAATTAAAATCAAATTCTAATTATAATTTATTTAATTTTAATAAAATCAAATATCTCATATTTGATTCCTAAACTTTCTCAAATTTTATAATTAAATCTAACTTAATTAAATTGATTTTTCTTTCACAAATTGCTCTTTGATGTGTGACCCATTAGGTTCCTAATAAATTGGCAACGATTGTAAATTATAATTCTAATTCACAATTAGAATTAGATAAATTAAAACTTCTTTTAATTTATCTTTAATTCACTAATTAAACAATTCATAATCATAAAACATCATTGGCATCTAGCAACTTGTCATAATTACCTAAATATCAGGAATGTCAAAGTGATTGACTTAACCTATTCATACATGGCTATGATGTATAATTTAATCATTTCATCATTCAATATTCTAATTGGACAGATGATGGATACAGTGTCTACTCCTATCATCCAATCCTGTTCATTCTTGCTAATTAGTAATTGATTTATGATTGAAATTTGAAAATACCTTTTCAAATGTCAATTCACTTAGGCCAAAGAATTTCATAAATCATTACTAATCAAGAACAGTAGAATATTCTCTCTAATTACTTTAGATTAACGAATCCTATATTGACTTACTCAACTATCTCCATATGATTCATACTGTATCTAATTACTACCGATTGAATTATCCTAGGACGATTCATAAGTAACATCAAAATATAGCAATTCCCACATGAGATACGTTGGTAATCTCAAGTCTGAGGATCAATTATACAATCATCATTATGAGATAATCCATAGACACATAAGTAATATTCCATTTGGAATTCTCATAATCAGGTCAGATCAATGACTTATTCTCTAATAATCACCCATACATTAGTTTAAGTATCTTCATACTTTAATTTATGAGATCAATTACTTTCTTCATAAGAAATAAACATAACGTGTGCTAGTTTTATCATTTCATCAATATCTCGTCTTGATGAAACTACAACTAAGAACATTTAGGAATAATACATAAGTGTAAATTAAATCTCATAATTATGATCTCATCATAATTTCAATTACACAGTAATTATTCCAAATATTTTACCTTTAGTATTAAAACATAAAATATTAATTAAATTAATACATAAAGATACATAAAGCCTTTTTATTAATTAAGATAATGTCATACATTCATTTGTATCCAATTGATTGACTGCAAAGGCGTAAACTAACACATTTTGGGAACCAACAAGTTTAGCATGATTTTAATCACATACCTAGCCACACATCTCAAGCAAAAATAATTGACAAGCAATGATTGTAAAATTGATCGAGGAAAGTAAGTAATTGTTGAATCTAATGTGAAAGAGAAGTGCTGAGCGAGAGGTCGAGACAATATTTGAATGAATACTTCAAATATATTATTATACAAATGAGTTGCAGCTTAGTGATTTTAACTTTACTATAGAAATTTAAATTTAAAAAAAAGAGAGAATCAAGAGGTACAGATAGGCCAACGATTATAATAGATATGTAAAAGGTAAATGTTCATCCTAACATTGCTTTAATATTGACGTCTAATGGTACTTTTTAATATTACATATGTTTTTAAGGGTAAAAAGACACCAACTTCCTTTATAAGTCATCAATATCATCAAAATTTTCTGTGTTTTACGAATTTCGTGAGAAGTCCTTATGCTGATTTATATTAAAATAATCTAAAATATAAACATATTCAATAGTAATTCTTTTATTAAAAATTAAGTTTATTATATTAAAAATTGTTAATAATATAGTTATTAGTTTAATATAATAGTAAAATGAGTGTTTATTATATAATAATACTAATAAATAAGATATTTAACATATATAATGTTTGTTATTTTTACTAATACTTTATTAATGAATAATAGTATATTAATCAATTTAAAATGATATTAAATTAAATCTTTTGTCAATTTTTTATTTTATTATGTAAAAGTATTATAAGATAATCAATATTTTTTAAAGTAATTAATAATATATATTAATTATTTATTTATTTTCTAATAATAGTAATAATTAAAATGATAAGTTTCTTATTTTAAAAATATATAAATTTTTACTTATGTTTTACTATTAATCAATAATTCTTAATTAATTTTCCTAATCGTATTAGTTGCTATGCTCAATATTAACTTTTAATGCTTATATTGGCATGTTAAAATCAATGATATCAGTGATTAATTTTTCATTATTGGTCTATCAAAGTTAGTATCAATGTTAGATAAATTTTTTATCATATGGATATGCTAAAGTTTTTTTCGAAAATTATGGATATGCTAAAGTTAAAATAAGTAATATATTAGACTCAATACTAATGCTTAATAGTTATTAATATTAATAAATTATGTATAGATTCATATTTTTACAAATATATAAATTATTTATTTATAAAAATAAATAAATAAATTGTGAGTATTCAAATTGTTTGAATGAAACATAGTATCTATAAGACAAAATTTTGATCAACATCATATTGGCATAAGCATAATGTAAATCTGCAACTAAGTTAAGGAATAAAATTAATTAGTTAAGAATCTTGATAAAATGGAAGTTAACTCTCCTTTGGAATAAATAAAATGTGATGGTATTATTGAATAATAGAGGTTCTAATTGATGTTTTGATGATAACAAAATATAATTACTACTAATGTGTTTACTATTTTGATGAAAATAAATATTAGAACAAAATGAATCCATAAACTCATGAAGATAGTGTATGAATTTGAACAAAAGAAGTTGAAGTTTACAACAGCCAAAATAAATATCAAAATAAGAACAAAATAATATCAAAGCTCATCAAGCTCTCTTCACATTTTATATTATTATTTGTAAGGTCACCTCGTTAATTTTGTAATTTGATAATCCAAAAGACCCATAATGTATAATCATTTCATCTTACGTCATTGCATGAATCTTTACATTAATTAAGAGGCATTGAAGCTTTTGATTTTAATATAACAACCTTTTAATCTTTTAAATAGTCCTTAGGGAACATTTTGAGAAGTATTTTAATCATATTTGGATTAAACAAATTTGTTTTAAACATTTGAAAGTGTTAAAATAATATTTTTGGTTTGATTCTTCAACTTATATGGGTTAGCGGTCGACCAATACAGGTTAAAGTTATTAAAGTTGATGTACCATAAGTTTATAGCAACATTGGTTAATGAATTGGTCAACCAGCATGACACAACCACTGTGTCGTATTGGTTGACCAATTTTTGTACTAGTCAACTAGTATTCCAATAGCTAGTAAATCTAATATTGTAAATGCATATTGGTCAATATTATAATAGCTATTTTTTTTGCTCCAATGACTATTTTGGGTTCCAAAACACTATAAATAGATGTTTTCTTATTGATTTTAGCATCAAAAATGTTTTAGGTGTTTTATACATACATTTTAGACAGTTTTCCAATTATTTGAACATCATTATGTTGTATTTGTGTAAGTGAACCATTTTGGAGTTATCAAGTAAATAAGTGAGATCTAGCAACTTCGTAAAATACAAGAAATGGATTACAAACAAATCGCAAAGATACAAGAAGTCAAAAAATTCACAAAATTGTAAATAGATCACAAAATGTAGAAATGAAAGTTGGGAAAGAACATATCACAAACAGAAGAAATAGATGTTATCGTTTCATGTCACTAAGTAAAAGAATGAGAGAAATCTAAATTTGATAAATTGATACTTACCTTTCATTCCTCTCGGTGTACACCTATATACAAGTATCTATTCTAGGTAATATATTCATACAAGGAAGAAAAAATATCCTCACTAATTATGTATCCTATAATCATGGTCTGCCATAATCTTGGGATTTATTTCTTATTATCATGCTATTTAATTTCTGCCATTTAATTCCAACGATCATGCCAACACTCCCCCTCAAGTTGGTGCATAGATGTCTATCATACCCAACTTGTCAATCACTGCATGAAATATCCTTCTAGAGACTACCTTTGTGAGGATATCTGCGAGTTGGCTCTCGAACTTGATGAATGGAAATTGAATAATCTTCTGGTCCAGCTTCTCCTCGATAAAATGACGATCAACTTCAACATGTTTCGTGCGATCATGTTGTACTGGGTTTTGTGCAATTTGAATTGCAGCCTTGTTATCACAAAATAAATTCATAGGCTTTGAACACTCAATTCCAAGGTCCTGCAATACTCCTTTAATCTATAACATCTCACACACACACCATTTGCTATACCTCGAAATTCTGCTTCTGTATTTAGCCGAGCAACGACCTTTTGTTTCTTACTCCTCCAGGTAACAAGATTGCCTTCTACAAATGTGAGATAACTTGAGGTAGATTTCATGGTTGATTGATCCCCTGCCCATTCAGCGTCAGTGTAACCTTCAATTGTAGATGCTTCGCTCTTTGAGTATAACAACCTTTTTCCTGGTGTACCTGTTATAACAACCTTTTTCCTGGTGTACCTTTTAAATAACTCAAGATTCTATACACCACATTCATATGTTCTTCACTTGGAGCATGCATGAATTGGCTTACCACACTCATGGCATAAGTAATATCAGCCTAGTATGAGCCAAATGGATTAACTTCCTTACTAGCCGTTGATAGTGACCAACATCTACCAAACTTTGGTTAAAAGAAATTTGAAGTGAATGGTTCATCTTTATCAGTGTTTCAACTGGCTTACAATTTAACATCCCAGTTTCAGCTAATAAATCCAACACATACTTCCATTGGCAAAGAGATCCCTTGTCTTGATTGTGAGACTTCAATACCTAGAAAATATTGCAATTTTCCTAGGTCTTTCATTTCAAACTTGGTGGCTAAATATTTCTGTAGTCTCTCCATTTCTTTAATATCATTACCCCGTCAAGACCATATCAGCTATATACACAATCAATGCTTTAACATTTCCATCTTCAAGTTTAATAAACAAATTATGGTCAGAATTACTTTGCTTATAATCAACCGACTTCATTGCTGATGTAAACCTTCCAAACCAAGCTCTAGGTGATTGCTTAAGCCTATATAATGATTTCTTCAATTTACATACATTACCTTCTTCAATTTACATACATCACCTTCATATAGAGGTCTATGCTTAACACCAGGTGGAAGCTTCATGTATACTTCTTCCTCCAAGTTACCATTTAGGAAAGCATTTTTCATGTCGAATTGTCGCAAAGGCTACTCTCGGTTTACTGCAACTGATATAAAGATGCAAATAGTGTTGAACTTTGCTATCGGTGCAAAAGTTTCCTGATAATCAACTCCATACTTTTGAGTGTAACCTTTTGCTACTAGCCTTGCTTTGTATCTGTCAATACTTCCGTCAGCCTTAAGTTTTACAGTACATACCCATTTACATCCAACTGTCTTCTTCCCTTGGGGTAGTAGAACTAGTTCCTAAGTTGAGTTCTTTTGCAGAGTTTCCATCTCTTCATTCATCTCTTTAATCCACCTGGAATTTGCTAATGCTTCCTTTACACTGTTAGGAATAGACATTGGCTTTGTTTGGTAGACAGCCAATCAGCTAAATAGCTTATTGGCTGTCTAGGGCTGTTTGACTTTTCAAACAGCCATAAGTTGTTTGGTGAAGAGCTTTTTTAATGGCTGTTAATATGTAAACAGCTAAAAAAGAAAACGATCCTATGTAGGAGAGCATTCGTTAATAAGCTAAAATTTTTACTATTAAATGTCAATTTTACCCTTTATGTAGTTATAGGTTAGAAATAAAATATTGCTCTTAAATGAAAATGAAAATAGAAAGAGTTGTATAAATTTTTTATAAATGATAAAACAGTACAGATAAACATAACTTCTTTAAAATCTAAATTCTTATAAGAATATTCAATAAACTACTAAGATATATAATATTCATACACTTATAATTTTTTTTAAGTTATATCCTCATAAGTCATTTTACACATAAACAACTAATACTAAACAGCTAATTTTACCAAACATCTCTAACAAACAGCTAATGCAATCCGCTGGTCAAATCAGTTGATAAAATCAGCTATTAGTTAACAGCTGATAGAATCAGCTAACAGCTAATACAATCAGCTATTAGTTAACAACTGATAGAATCCAGCTAACAGCTAATACAATCAGCTGATTGCCAAATAGGGCCATTTTGGATAATTGATCAACAATTAGGGCATATGAATCTGATAGCCTATGACTAGAGGTATAATTATTAATAGGTTATTTTATGTTTACTTTGAGATCAGGTTCATATTGTTTCTTTGGAATACCCCTATTTAATCTTGTTGGTAATCGAGAAGGTAGAGGATTTTGAAATACCTGAGGTTCAACATCTATTTGAACATTCTGAGAAGAAGGCTCCTCGGTTAATGGTGTTAACGCAGACCCTTCTGATGCATCATTATCATCATCTAGTAGCCCATCCTTCTCAGACAAACTTGGTAAAGTTGGAGTCGCAACATCAAGCTGATGAGTGGTAGGTTGATAAGTATTAAACTTTTCCTCTATGTTCTCTAACTCTAAGAACTCTGTCTCACCCTTTGAACTTTCATTATTTCTTTTATTCAGCTCAGGCTCATCACTCGAGTTCTCCCCCTAAGGAGATGAGCTTAAAACTCCCCCAGTGTAGTATGGTTTGGTTTCATAGAAGGAGACATCTAAGGTAACATGCAATTTTTTATTGTGTGGATCATAACACCAGTAGCCTTTTTAAAAATTCAAGTATCCGACAAAAACACACTGTTTTGTATATGGATCCAATTTGCTTCGTAAGGCTTTAGGTATATGAACATATACTGTGCACCCAAAAACTCTAAGTTCAAGGTTCGGTAGATGAGAAATAGAGCAAAAAGATTCTAACTTTTTTGTGGAGTTTGGAAGCCGATAACTCGAGAGGAAACCTGATTGATAATATAAACTGCAGATTTGACCGCTTCCCCCTAATAAAATTGTGACATGTTCATCCCAAAGAGAGATGCACGTACCACTTCCATAATTTGCCTATTTTTCCTTTCTACCAACCCATTCTGTTATGGTGTATAGGTACAGGAAGTATTGTGTTATATTTTAAGCTAGCTAAGATATGCTCCAAAAGACGTATCAACAAATTCCATGGCATTGTTAGATTGCCAAATTTGAATTTGTTGTTAATATTGTGTGCGAACATGTTGTAGAATTCCTTAAACTATATATGCATCACTCCTCCTATGGAGTAAGGACACCTATATGAACCCGGTGCATTCTTCTATGAAAGTAGCAAAATAGCAATCTTTTGAAATAGATGGAACCTTTGCAGGTCCCCAGATATTAGAATGTATAACAACAAAAGGTAGCATTTATTCAAACTCGATAAATAAGGAATTCGATGGTTTTTCGTCAATTCATATATACTACATCTGAAATCTAAAACATCCACATTAGAGAACAAATTTGGTTGAAGTTTCTTAAGGTAATTGAAAGAAATGTGACATTGCCTTTTATGCCATAGTTAGATACTTGCTCGAGACTTCTCAACTCTACTTGTTTAGAATGCAAAGCTAAATTTTTGTTTCCCATCTTTAGTTAATTCCAAATAGTAGAGCTCGTGTCATTTAATACCATAACCAAGAGTCATTCGGGTCAGAATGTCTTGAAAAACACAAAATAAAGGCCAAAAAGTTACAAGGCAATTGAGAGATAAGGTAATTTTGTTAACAGACAAAAGTTTACTCAAGTGTGGGAACAACTAACTCAAGTCTGGGAACAACTAAGACAGTATCAAGTGTTAAGGTATTGGATAGGATAATTAATCCTTCTCCTATAATAGGAGAAGTGCTTCCATTTATGATGGAGATGTCTGCCTGAGAGGATGGTTGAATTGTTTGCAATTTGTTAGGATCATTAGTCTTATGATTGGTTGCCCCTGTATCAATAATCCAATTACTATTCTTAGCAGTGGCATAAAGTACAACAACCTTACCAGAAATATCGGGTTAAGCCATATTAGCAATAGGCTGCATTTTCTCTTCATGGGTTGGTTTGTTGTCCCCTTGCATAGCCACTGCTACTTTCCTAGTGATATTTTTCATCGGCTTCTTTGAGAAATCCCACCAGTCTGGGTACCTAATAATTTCATAGCAGAGCTGTTTCGAGTGTCTTGCCTTACTGCAATGACTATAAACAAAATTATTAGTTTTATCTGATGATGGGTTATTTCGTCCTTTATTTCAATGAACTACCATGGCTGAGCTTTCAAGGACTAGTCGAGAATTTCCTGTAGTCTGCCTCTGTTGAGCATCTCTTTATACATACGCATATGTACTTTCCAAATCCAGCTTTGGATCTTTTCGCATAATCTCACCACGAACTTGGTCAAATTCTGCATCAAGACCACTTAGGAAAATATGAACTCGCAACCTTACTACCATAGAATGCATATGAACAATTCCTGTAACTCCCTATTCGTTTGTGACCATCTGATGATCAATTTCTTGAAAAATTGCAACCAGTTCATTGTAATAGATCGATAAAGGTCAATCATTTTGTTTGGTGGTGAAGGATTTTTTATTCATTTCAAACAATTGGGTTTCATCTTATCCATCATAGAAGGTTTTCGTAACAACTTCCCATATCTCCTTAGCAATGGCTAATCGAATAAATCGCTGCATCAGATAGGGGCTCATCGAATCAATAAGAAAGCTCTTAACTTTGTTGTTGTCAGTAACCCATGCCGCACAGCAAGGATCATGGGGTGCTGGTTTCATTGTTTCATCTGTGAGATATCCAATTTTATTTCGTGCTCCGATGCGAATCTCCATCAATTGTGACCCTAGAGGAAATTTTGTTTCATCAAGAATGATACTAGTGGGAAAAGCGGTGTTGTCTTGTTGAACTATGATTGATGGTGGCCAGTTGTATGATGCGGTTAAAATGATAGGGTTTGGATTCATGGGTGTGGTTAGAGTGGTTGTGGAGCTTTAATCTTCCATTCAGATTGAAAGAAAAAAAAGAAAAGGATTCAATACGAGTTACGATTCAGCTTCAATTCGTTAGTTATTTGCATTAGACAAGCTCTGATACCATGATGAATTTGATAAATTGATACTTACCTTTCATTCCTCTCGGTGTACAATTATATACAAGTATCTATTCTAGCTAATATATACATACAAGGAAGAAAATATATCCTCGCTAATTATGTATTCTTATAATCATGGTTTGCCATAATCTTGGGATTTATTTCTTATTATCATGCCATTTAATTTCTGGCATTTAATTTCAATGATGATGCCAACAAACAGGAATAAGGAAAAAAAAAGTGAAGCAAAAGAGTTAGAAGAGAACTATCACAGGGCAAGGGAAGCGAGGAAGGGCACTTCTAATATTTATATAATCACGCTCTAGAATCGAGCCGAACGTTGAAACTTGAAATTTTTTTTTATATGAATTTGACCCGAAATTTAATCAACTCAAATTAAACTCATTAATTTCGAATAAAGCATAGACCGATTAGACCAGCTAAATTCGGACTAATTTACCATCCTAGGGATATATCTTCACTCTTTCTCGCAAGAGCCGGTCCAATTTGTCATCTTTAGTTATGTGTCTTCTTTCTCTCTTCTTCTCTCTTAGTCAGGAGCAATTATATCATATTTACGTCACCCAGGCTTAATAGTTATATACGGCAAGTGTGTGACTGCATTAACATGACTGGGCAATTGCAACACTGTAATTATGTGGTTGCATCACAATGATTGAGCAGCTGTATCTTCAAGATTAAACAATTGCATCATTACGTCTAAATTGATAGAACTGAGGGTGATACTTGAAACAATTTCGTAACTGGATTTCAAGTGCATCCTGAATCAAACTATAATGTCAAGTTATAGTGGGAGAATTTTTTTTTTTTTTGGAAAGTTGAATGAATTGTATTAATAAAGAAATGTACAATAGAGGCCGTGAATAATAAAGCCAGATACATAAGTCTCCTCTTAACACAACGACACCAAAGCCAAAGTTATAGTCGGAGAATATTATTTGTATTTCAATGAATGTGTAGCTTAATGTTCTCCAATTGCCTCCTTTTCTATTGCTACATCATTCCAATAAAGTTAAGGGTTGCTTAGAGTTCTGAAAATACATTGAAAATTTTCTGCAACCCTTCAAAGAGGTGCTAATTAAAAGGAAAAAGAATGAACTAATCTCACAGCCACAAAAATTATCCTAATTTGACTCGGATGCCCTGACTTCATTCATATTTTGGACTATCTCGGCTGAATGCCCCCCATCTGCCTTGTCCACCCCTATTAATACCAGGCGGATGGCTGCTGCTAGATTCTGAACCTGGAAAGCTAGGGCTTATTCTGAACCCTCCTGCATTTGGATTTCGGGAGGAACCATATCGGTTTTCTTCCCTGTCTTGTTTCCCAGGACCAGGAGTAATGGATGTCGAAGGACTAAATCTTCCGTGGCGATTTTCTTCCATGCCTTTTTTCGCAGGAGCATTTGATGTTAAAGGACTAACTCGTCCAGAGTCACGTGAAGAATTACTTGACATATCAGAATCAACTGATTCTTGCTTTGGCATTTGAATTGGATGCTTTATACTTCTGGGGGCAGATGAATCAGTGACATCTTTTCTTGATCCGTTTGAAGGAGTAAAATGTGTATCGTAAAATGGTTGCCTTACTTGATTTGGGAACTGAGATTCAAACCTGGACCGTCGTTGCCTTGGCTGATTTGTAAACTGTGATTCGTACCTGGATAAGTCTCTCCTATTCGTCGGTGATTGTTGGAAATCATTCCTTGATGCACTTCTTTTATACCTATTTTTGGTTTCAATGGTCTCAGGGGGGGAGGATGGAAGGGTGTCTGCGCTCTTTAAATCAAATGCTTTATCAAAATTATCAGTTGAATCAGCAACAGACCAGTTGTCCCGGTCATCTTCAATACTCTCTGAAGTTTCCTCCTCAGACTCGGGCAAAGATGCAAGGTTGTGAACATCTTTCAATTTCTTGGAATTACCTTTCTTTGATTGTCCAAACTTGACATGTCGAACAATAACATATGCCTGTCTTTTCTCCACCCTTGGACCACTTTCTACAACAGATACATCTTCAATCTGCCAAAAGTTGGTTGACAAAAGGTCATACACAAACACACATATATACAGAGTCAGATTATGTAATTATGGCATTACCAAAGGAGTGAGACGAGATAGCAATGCTCCCAAATCCTCAGAATCATCATCTTTGTGCTTTGAAGAAGGCATGGCCATGCACTGCTTCAAATTATCGATACAGTTACCACACCACGGAAAAAAAAATAAAGAAAACCACAAAAACAAACACAAACACAAACACAAACACAACCACAACCACAACCACAAACACAAACACAAACACACACAAACAAAACAAAACAATATCAGATATCATCTGAGTCCCAGCAAAGTATGGAGCAAAAGGTATGTCACTGCATGTTTGACAAAACAGCACAAAAATATCTTCATATCTGTGAAGTCGAGGACTTCTTTCAGATTATTATCCCCGCACACATCCATGATTGGATGAAAGAAGAATTGATTTAGTGGATATCTGTTGCCAATTAAGAGAAGGTATAGTGGTTCAAGGAAATTTCTCCTGGCAATGACCAAGACTGGTGACGGAATATGGAAGCTGCATCTGCACAAATGTGATTTGTTTGTTTGATGGTAATTGAGTTTACCAATAAAGCAAGTCATACATAGTAATATAGCTCCCCAGCCAAGAAGGCCGTAAAAGCTTAATTTTGGATTAAAATCACCGCGAGGTGGGTTTGTGGCCCTTAAAAGCTCAATTGAAATATTCAAGTATGAATCCTCTATGTCTATGTATACTTGTTCAGTAAACGTACTTCATAATTATGAAGAATGGACATTACTAACAATAGTGCACATAGTAAAATTTTACGAGCCACTCTATCTCCTGATACCAAAGAGTGGTCCTGAAATGATATGTAAGAGAGATAGCAAAAATGAATATCATGCAACTCTAGGGAAAATTCATATTTAAGCATTATGAGGTACCAATAAATATTAAACAGCGCCAAAATGGAATGGTGGAGAAGGAGTATTATTCCTATTCATTTTGTCCTTTAAGTTCTGTGTCTACGTAATTGAACTTTGCTGCATAATTATAAAGTAATGATGTAATTCAAAAACACCACTTTCAAGTACAAGTCCCAGAAGTAGGGGTTCCAAACAGCAGAACTTGGGAATTTATGATACTCCCACACCTAAAATCTCTGCATGAAGTAGCTGTCAGAATCAGTGTGCACAATTAAGCTAAAAGCCCAAGACTCTTCCATCACACCAACCAATGGCTCCTCTACCCAAATGCCTATACAACAATGGTATTTAGTAATCATTTTGGAACTCCTTAGGAAAAAAAGAAAAGTACCTTCACACGATAACCACGCTCCATCAATCTCTTAACTGTATCTGCTTTCATTTTTAAGTCCTTTTGTTCCTGAAAGAAAAAGAGTAAGAAGCTTTAATGTCAACCCACCTCTTTTCCATCTCTGTCAAATAGCAGTGTGCAACTCCATGTAATAGCTCAATTCATTGTTCAGACAACAATAAGTAAACATAAAATAATTTCAGTCATATAGGATTTGTCTGTAACAGGATAGATATGAGAATAAAGGAGAACGAAAATATTGAATTCAACATTTCCCTAACGAAGAGTGGTGTATCATTGAAGCTGCTGAATCCATTATGAGTACAATAAGTAATACTGAATACAATCTAAAGGAGGAGAACATACTATTAGAATATTGTCCTACAGTAGGTTGGTTGGTCAGTGAATGCATGATATGCCCAGGCAGCAGGCACATTCAATTTTCCCCTTAAGTATGCCCACGAAGTTTCAGGTGCAACAGACTTATAGAGATGCATTCACATGGACACTAATAAAAGCCAGGTCTGTCCCAAATCCAACAGATGATCTGTTAACAAGGCATCTACAAAACTATGTGACATGAATTTGCATATAGTCCCCCATCATTAATAGGTAATCCCTCACTATTAATAGGTATAACTCCCTACCAAATAATTAAGCAAATTGTTCATATGATTTTGATTTTTTAAAGACCCAACAGTTGACATTACTTCAACTTTAATCCCATAAGACATATCCCATTGCTGCCTTAAAGCTTTTGATTAATTAATCAAAATTTGGGATGACTTGAGCTGTAATGATGGAGATCGTATTTGAAAATAATTTGGAAAGAACATACAATTTTCCCTGTAAATCGAACTTCTTTGCAATCTCCCTTTCGCAATTGCAACTCCGACTGCATAAACAGTATATAGATTAATATAAAATTTCTTAATGATAGCAGCGGCTGCTCAAATATCATTCAAAGCAATGTAAGAAAGGAAAATAACGGGTGGCAAGATACCCACAATTTAAAATAGGAAGGGCAAATTTAGAACTCTTAAACTTATTACTAAATGCAATGCTTTACATTCATTAAACTCAGTGAGAAGGATCAAGTTTGTACGTGCTCTACACATACTTATAAGAGCATGTTTTCCACCATGAATATTATTTTGTAAGATCACATTTGTCCTGATCCTTTTGAATGGTTTCTGAAATTGAGAAAATTATGCTATCATAAAAGGGCCATTTCTAATGCCTAGCAGCATTCTCCATAACCTTACCACAGAAGTACTGAATACAAAGAAATAGTTTGATATTCTCATACCTTACTTTTAGCACGTTCCTTTTCTTTCAACTCTTGAGCATACTTCTCTTTGTGAAAGTCCATGATTTTACAGACAGGTGGATTAGCATTTCTCTGAACCTGCAACAAAGGAACACAAACCTCAAACAATACTGAATTACATGGGAAACTAGATAAATAAAAGCAGTCAGAAATATGAGATTAAGTAGCTAAAAAATAACAAGGCAACATATAGCATGGTGATGAATTGGCCAGGAAAAGAAATCCAGCACCACAGACATTATTTTAAGAGCGTACCTCCACTAAATCAAGATTCAGTTTCCTTGCTTGTTGTAGTGCTTCATGAAGAGAGACAATAACATGTCCTGCACAGATTCATCACTGTAAATTTTAACTGACTCCAAAATCATCCAAAATATAGAGAACCCAGTGATGGAAGACTCTACTAGCTCCTTGTATGAATACAGTAATTAAGTCATCATAAAATTGATGAGTTAATTCGTTGCTTTTGTAATCACAGCTTTAGAAAATAAGAAATTAATTTGTTAATTCAGTTTCACTTCCATGACTCATTTTTTACCCTTGCTGGGACCAAATTCCACAATTTCAATCCACTTTCATGATCATGAAAAGAAAAAGAACCAGTCAGTCATCCTCAGTATGCAGGCAGGCAACTAAAAAAGATTGACCAGAAGGAAGGTTACTAGCAATTAAGTAGAATGAGGACCAAAACTAGCTATGAACAGTATCCATTGCCTCAATCACTGCCTTTGGAGGCATAGCCCTGAAATCTAAAACTTTTGCTAATTCCATCAACCAACAATGTCCACTTCAACATCTTGAGCGGAAAGAAGAATGAAATTAAGTATCGACAGGTGCATTAAGGTTTTGCATTGGTTGCATTCAAAACCTACTATGTTGTACTATTGCCAAAAATGTGCCTATTACTGGATTTTATAATACATCAAACACTTCATAAGCACATTAAAGATATCCATAACCATTTTCATCCAAGACCGAAGTACATACCTTCGTCATAAACCAGCCTAACAGTCTGACCAGTGATTTCATCATTTAAGCGTGGCCCATTTGTGCTCTTATCTTCCTTATTTGACTTGAACTGGAATTTCAAGACACGTCATATTCACCAAGTGTCGCTTAAGAACTTCCCCATATAAAGTACCCGAATTTCGTTAACCAATCAACCTCTAAGCAATAACCAGCACTAAAGGAAACAGCTAAAACTCACATTAGATCATGTACCCTATAAGTGATTGTTCAGTGGCTCCTCACAAAGCTCTTTTCATAATTCTCACAAAGACAGCGAACAGCAATGTTTTCCAACAAAGGAAGAGAAGAAGTCAATTGTACCTGAGCGGGAGCAGCAAAAAACCTGACGTTGAGGTGAAAATTGCAGTGCCTATCATGAACAGGCCAAAAAGGCTCGGACACTAGCGATCTGGAGGCTCTAGTGGTGTATACAAACGAAGAAGAAGCACAAGGGATTAGAGAGTAACATCGCTTGAACTGGTTAGACAATAGTTTAAGCTTAGTTTGATTGATTCTACCAAAAAAGGCCATAGCTTACAGAAAGTAGAATCAAAAAGCTTGCATCTTAGCGCGAGATTTAGAGTTTCAGTTCAGACGCAACAAAAGTGATTGAGCGGTGTTAGGACTCGAGTTCTCAAAGCTAATGTAGTTCCATGCCAAAGTTCACATCGTAGCCGTTGGATTATGTGGAGACAAAGATCGCACGCACGGTAGATTGATAGTGATGAGTCAATTCTGGGCCAAAGCCCTGTATGTTAGTTGGACTTTAAGACCTTTGCGTAGCATAAGAACTGCATTGTCAAGGCCATTTCAAGTCCAAATGGCTCTCATGTAACTCAAGCGTAAAAGAGAGAGCCCTTGTATTTTGTTCCTTTTTTTTATCTTGCTTCTTTGATTTGTTGATTTAATTTTCCCACTTTTGAGGACAGTTGAAAACATTTTTTTTAAGGTAAATGAGGAAGCACGAAAGCAAGGGTTGAAAGCTTATAAATAGAAAAGGAGATTTAAGCCTCATTAAGGTTTTTTAAAAATTAAATAGATTAATTATAAAGATATTATTATTATTATTATTATTATTATTATTATTATTATTATTATTATTATTATTATTATTATTGCTATTATTATTATTATTATCATCATTATCATTATTATTATTATTATATATTTTGTATTTATTA
>JAOTJB010000210.1:43326424-43339119 GCA_027123815.1 Erythroxylum minutifolium
AATTAAAATGTATAAAAACAAATAAATTTTATAAATAAATTATTACTCATTTGATTATTTTATTTTTATAACATAAATAAATTTCTATTAATTTTTATTTTATAAGATATTAAAATAAAATTATTTACTTGATTAATTCAAAAATTAATTTATCTCTACTTTTTATTTAATATTTTGTTATGATCAATAATAAAATATGATTATTCTGACATTAATAAGGACTTGTTTGATTTCATTTTATCTTTTATTTTTTGTTTTCATTTTCAATTTATATAAAAATTTGTTCATTTGAGTTTTTTTAGTTTCTTTTTATTTTCATAACTTATGAAAAATTACAAAAATTGATCTTACTTTTTTTGTTTTTTTCATAATTCTAAATATGTACTATTGATTTATTTAATATTAATTACTAATAAAAAGTATGATAAATTTAGTTTAGTTATTTATTTTACTTTATAATTAATATAATTTTTAAAATAATTTAATTTAATAAATATATTTAAATTTAAGATATCTCTTAATCAATGTTATGAATATCGTACTAGCCCCCTAGGGGGTGATCGAGTTAGTAGAGTAGGAGGCATGGAGTCAAAAGGTCCTATTTTCGAATCCCCTTTACCTACACTATCTCAATCAAGCTTGTCGTATAGGGCTTGCTTAGTGCGAAGTACTTGGTTGATATGATTTGTAAGTTATTGCGTCAATCTAGAGGTTTATCCAGTGCGCATCCAAAGCATAGCGGCTGCAGGTTTCTCCATTCCTGGAAAAAAAATCGTACTAGATTTGATTTTGATAGAGATAGCAATGAGTGGATCTGTTCAATCCCCAACCCTGTCTAAAAATTCTAACTCAGGCTAGCCGATATTTTATAATTTAAATTTTGAAAAACAATGTTGTTTTTCAAAGTTGCCCAACCCGATCCAAAGCTCAAAAGTTTGAAAACTATCTCGAGCCTAACCCAAAGCTTGGTCAAATTAGTCAGGCCTATTGACTTTAAGTCAGGTTGGGTGGAACTGAGTCTAGACTCATTTGCCATTCATAAGTTTTGGTACAATACGATACTAGTACCAGTCAATATTAGATAACATTTTGGATAATTTTTAAAAATTTAAAAAATGGTATTTAAATTTTATAAAATTGTAAAACAGGCCTTCAATAAATTATGTTAGATAATTTTTTTTACTTTACTTCAATCTCATCCAATAAATCATAATAATATAAACTTGATATAATAATATTTCTTTTATTTTTATTAATACAATTTTCATATATTTCTCATAATTAAGATGAGAAAAAGATCATTTAATTCTCATATATATATAATAATTAAGAATGACACAAAGTAAAAAATATGCATTTATAATAAATAAATTTAATTTCAAATGTTACCTTGATATTTTTCAAAATTTATTAGAACAATTGTTCATATGTATGCATTAAAAAGTATATATATCGTCAATATGAAATATATAAATTTTAAAAAATACTTATTAAATATATTTAAATTATGTTAAACTAATATATTTAGTTATATATTCTATAATCACTTTGTATAAGTCTAATTAAAAAAATTATTTAATATATTATAATTTGTATCTTTATTATTTCACTACAAGAAAATATGGAGTCTAAAGACACAAAAATGTGGAGTTTTTAGACACTTTTTTGCATCTTAAAAATAATTTTAAATGCTTTATAAAGCGTCAAGAAAACAAGTATCACAAAAAATATTTTCAATAGTTTTCTTAGACACATAAATGAGTTGAAAAATATACATTTTTTACGCATCTAAATATTCAAAATCTATTTCCTACGTTTGTAATTTTTCAGCGGCAATGTTATTTTAGACGCTTTATGTAAGCTTTTAGATGCTTTTCTCTGTCGATATTTTTCACTTTTAAACAGTTTTTTACGTCAAAAAATTCCACCATTTTTTAGTAAAAAAATAAGTTTACAATTTGTTTTTTTGCAACTTTTTAAGATCACTCACATGCATATTATTATAATAAATTTTACAAATTATCTAAAATATGTATTTGCATATTATTATAATATATTAACACTTTTGTTAATAAATATTATATTACACAAATATATATGTATACAATAGCACAAATTAGTTAAAATAGATTCATTCTAGAATCTATTTCCATCGAAGAAGGCACACTATTCACATACTTCACCTTGTGAGTGGCAAAATCAATTGAGAATAATAATCACAAAAAGCTACTAGTAAAAATAGCACAAAATGACTAGAAAGGATAAACGAATAGTGTTATAATTTGCAAGTCATTCATTTTCGGGTGCTGATACTAATTGCCATAACAAATAGATGAATACATATACATTTTCAGTAGCTAAGTCTTGAAACTTATAATTCTTTATTAATAAGCTAACCGTCCAAATTTCTTCTGTAATTCCTCTCTCAACTCTTTTCCTGGAGACAGTTTAGCTTTGAAAATTTCAAACCGCACTGACAATCATTGTCCTCTTTGCATATTTTCTCCATCTTCAAGATGAATATAGAAGGAAAAGCACTGCAAGAAGAATAATACGATTATATGATTAAGTGAATATTGCAATACTTTTGGAACCTATTGATCATGCACTGACTATGTTCAAAAGGTAGGCCTTGGCCTTCTAACAGATAACAAGATTAACACTATATTACATTTCGAGTTCTAATAACAGTTCAATCTATCACCAACAATTTTAAGAACAATCCTAAACAAAATTGGACCAAAAAAAATGAAGCAAGAAAAATGTTCTCCAATAGCAGTAAGCGAATGCTCAAACTCTTTTCGTAGAATAAAAAGTTTGTCTAAATATCTTGATCAAAATGTTGGGTGAATCTCAAAGAACTGTGAATCATTTCTTTCACAAACAAAAATTTATCTCGCATTTAAATATGTAAAAGGACACACCTCCTATTAGTTTGGGAAATTTGTAACCATTCTTCGTCAATATCTTCACAATCATTTGGATGCTTCTTTGAAGGTTATGCAGATTTACCTTCATAAGACGAAAAAAAACAAAGAAAACCATATTGATACCATTAATAACCATGTTCTTATTTGAACAAATGTTTATATATTTAACAACTGTCCATTTAAAATCAGTTCAATGGACATTGTGATAATAATATATAAGAAAGAAATTTAAACTTGTGGCATATCATTTGACAATTCAGAAATAGCAGGATTCTTCTCAATCAAAGCCTGAAATTAACAATAAGATTAGTGGTGAATGAAGCCAACAAAGTTGCATAAAATGCAACACTCAGCACAATACATCAGTCATTTACCTCCGGTAGTTCAAGTTGTGAATCCAAAGTCTTCTTGGATGAGGAGATGAGATCATCATATGCAATGGAAACTCCATATGATTCACAAAACGAAGACTTAATTCGTTCCTGCAGAAAATTCCTTCTCACTTGACTATAATTCAAATACCTTACCATAAATTGGAGAGGCAAACAGGAAACATACCAGTAGAAATCTATTTGAACTTGAGAAAGTCTTTTGAAGTAAAAAGAGAAACTCAAGTGCTTTATCCCAAAGAGCCTTTACAAACAAAATGAGACAAGTCAATTATCAATGAAAAGAAATAGTGTTTTTGTCAACAAAAGAACAAAAACATACCTTCTAGTTCTTTACTGCTTGACCTTTAAGCACATCTTCATCCTTACATCGTTTTAGATTCTTCAATAGATCACTAAAAGGGTACAAAATTTCAGTTAATCAAATTATCAATTCTATATCACTCTCAAATGCTTATGCACCTCAATTTTCTAAATAGAACAACAATTTCATTTCTTTGACTTTTCTTTTCAATTTGATTGCTCTGAACCAATAACTAATAACTGCATAAAAATTTAAAAAATAAGGAAGAAACATACAACTCTTGATTCCTAAGATCTCTGGATTCTTTCTCTAGATCTTCCATCTCAGCATTGTTATGGTTATCATTCTGCTCATCGTCTTCTTCTCCTTCTTCCTCTGCTTCATCATCATCGTCGTCAGTATCATCATCATCATCATCATCTTCTTCTTCATCCTCCTCACTAAAATCATTGTCCTCGTAATCTAAATCTGAAATCTACATTGCAAATTGCAACCAACAACTCAAAACAAAATCACATTGCATACTTACACCAACCATACATGTAAAATAATTTATTAAATAAATTATAGAAAATTTAAATCATAATCCTTTTTATGTATAGGTAACTATTAATTTATATAGGAAAAGTTTACCGTTTTGCAATTGAATTATAAATTTTTTTAAAAATTATAATTTTGGCTAATATTTTATTTATTGGCAGGTACCAACTGAAAGTGACGGTATCGATTAGTATCAAAATTTGGTACAAAACTTTCCTGTTCGGTATTTACTTTTTGTTATTACGATCGATATTGGTCGAACCAATCGTTTAGTACATTATTCATATTTTTGCTCCAATTAGACAGATTTCAAATTTTAAAATAACTATTTATAAATAAAACTTTAAATAAGATATTTAACTCTAAATGATAATATTATTTTCATATTAAAATAAATATTAATTTATTAATAAAATTTTAAAAATATTTACTTATTTATCATAATAAAATTTTATTAATAAATAATTATATAAATGTTAAAGTAAATGATTTACTTAGTTAATTTATTAAATAAATTTATCTATAATTTTTAATATTTAACTACACTGCCATTAATTACTAAATATAAACAAATATAAAATAAATATAAATATAGGTACAATAAATCATAAATAAGGTTTATTTTGAATTGAATCTAAATAAAAATGGCAATTGGAAAAGATTGAACACAAATGGCTCGATCTATTTATCTATCTAACAAAAGATTTCATAAAAGAAGAAAGGGAGCATTCTTGCAGGAGAGTGCATGTACATAGATAACCCTTATTTTTAAACAAGACCATTGACTTACGATGGTAAAATTCGCAGTGAACTGTGCTGCAGACGTTATTGAAGCCTAAAATAAAGAAAAGTAAAAGTATTTATTAAGATTAAATTCTCACATGTAGTTAACCATTATAACCTATTTACATTAAAGATCCACAAAAATGTATAAACCAGATTAAGCAGAACTGTAATTGAAACAGGGTGCTCCGATCCTGAGGTTGATGCTCGAGAGTGCAATGTCTAACAATAATTGCAAGTTCCAAGAAACAAAAAACAAAACAAGACCTCTCTCTCTCTTCTTCATTAGCTGCGTTATGAGCTGACCCCTTAAGGTCTCTGACCTGCGAAGCTACTTTGACATTCTGTCCACGCATTCTTATTCACCAACCGATAATTGCATCCCTCAGTTTCATTCATTCATATGTTATTCACAAAATAAGGGAGAAGGATAGGAAAATATTAGTTTGAACTAGAAAAATAGCCTTAACTATTGAAAAAGAAACAAACTTTATATGTGTATATATATACATCGAGCCTTCACGAAAATCTTTAAAGAAGAAACGAATATTAACAAAGCTTGGTTAAGGTTTCAAAGACATTGAAGATTAGTCGTTAAACTGAGAGAGAATAGGTGGTAAATACTTGGATATATAGCCTTTGATCTTTTGAGGGCGTGACGAACTAGAAACAGAATGACTTAACTCCGTCTTCGGAGTAAACTGAAATGACAGTCAAATACCAGAGGCACGGCCATTTGGTGCTACCAGCTCCTTAGCCCGAAAAGCGTGCAGACACAATGGGCCAATGCCAATAAACTCATATTTAAGCGAATAGGACAAAAGGAATAGTTGTATTTTTGTCTAACGTCACAGTACACGTGGATTCACATGAACCCCATTTCATGTAACACCTATGGTATTGTCATAAGGAGTATCAGTGTCCATATTTAACTTTCATCCACGCTCCCGCACTCTCTCTCTATAGCCATAGTGGGATGGAGCCCAAAACTGGACCTTTGCTTTGCTGGCTTGAAGCTCTCCATTGTTGGTCTTTTATGGGGCTTGTCTGTTAAGAAAAGAGAGAGAGAGAAACATAGAGAGAGATCTACAAGTTGGGCCAATCTATCAACAAGAGTACAAGATCACTCCTCCTTTAAAAACACCACCTCCGTTTCACTTCTCTTTTGTGCTTTTCTACAGCTATCTCATCAACCCAGGAAAAAAAAAAGCAAAAGAAAAAGCTCCTCGCGAGAAATAACAAAAGTTGATTCTTTAGTGTGTCTTGATTTTTTATGGATCAACAGATCCAACGCTTTGCCACGCACATGAAGCTCTAAAAAGTTTGAAACTTTCAATTACCAGTGCGATTTCTAGGTGAGCATGTATAAAGGTTCCCTTTGTATTGTCAAATTGGTTGAATTATGGTGATTGAATGCCTATTAGCTGGTTTATGGATAAGACTGTGGGCTTATTGTTTCAAAAGCTTTGGACCTTCTGGGTTTCCTTACGGTTGGCTATACTCTTTAGATGTATGAAAACGATGGCTTTGACCTTTCGATTTCCAAAGGTCTCTCGTTTTACGGTTCTGTTGATTTTTTATCAACTGCTGGCAGGTTTATAGTTTTCCTGTTTATAGGTTAAAATAAGATGGGGTTGTTATTGTGCAAAGTTTTATGTTTTTTCGGTCTTGTTGTAATTTGTGTTGAAAACTCTTGCATCACTTCGTTGATCTGTGAAGTTCCTCTTAAACATAGACTTTGTCTTTAGTTTTTCCTCGTACAGTTGGTCGCATAGCTTTTCTTTCTCGAGAAGTCTGTAAGTAAAGTTGAAAGCTGAGATTTTCCGGTCAAAAGTTGTTTGCAGCAACTTTGCAAATCATTAATTCTAGTCCTTATACTCTTTTCATTGTATGCTCGTATTATTCAGGATTGAATCTGTACTTGGGAATTTCGAGTCACAGTTGCCATTTCTTATATGTTCCATTGCTGCTTTCTTGCAGTGCATGCTTGCTTTGATATAACATAGAGGTAGATACGTCTCCATACTGCAGTTTATGGGTCTTGTATATTTTGGCCATTTAATAAATGTGGATGATTGGGAGGTTGTTTGGATGAGATGAGGGATGTTATCTGGGTTGATGAACTTTTTGAGGGCCTGCTTTCGGCCAAGGTCTGATCGATATGTCCACACAAGTTCAGATATCAATGGTCGTCAAGATGGGCTGTTATGGTATAAAGACCAGGGGCAGCACGTAAGTGGTGAATTCTCTATGGCAGTAGTGCAGGCCAACAATTTGCTTGAGGATCAGAGCCAAATTGAGTCAGGCAGTTTGAGCTTACATGACTCTGGCCCTTATGGTACCTTTGTTGGTGTATATGATGGGCATGGGGGCCCCGAGACATCACGTTACATTAATGATCATCTCTTTCAGCATCTGAAGAGTAAGTGATTCTAAATTGTTTCTTCTGGTTTGTAATTTTGATTCAATTGTGCTCATAACTGCTGCAAAGAAAACTGAGGTGGATAAACTACAGATATATGATGCCCCTTTAGGTGAGTGGAATTAGTGGACCAGTCACCTATTATACGGATCGAGAATTCATGGGGGCAAACAAAAGTTTTTTCTTCTTTCAATTTTCCTGAAATGAAGACTATTGTCAGTAACCCTCTGATTGAGTCATGAAGATCATCAGCTTCAGATTTTTTCACTTCACGTGATCCATTTGAAAAGTGAACCCACCATATTCAATTTAGTATCAGGAGTAGAAGTTTTCTATGTTGTGAGAGTATCCTATTCTTACAGTTATTGACTGCGCTATTTCTGCTTTTTCTGAGTTTGTTAGTTCAAGAGTTTGTACGGAAAGGAGTCATTTCACATGTTTTATTCAATTTGTAGAATGTTAACAAAGCCAAATTGGTACTTAGATACAGGCAATCGGTTTTTGCTTCTGCTGTTATCTTACCCCATTTGTAAGTGTAGCAACTATTTGGTAAGGAGTCAAGGTCAGATTCATATTTACTAGTGTCAAAGAAAGAAAGGAAAGATGGAAGCTCTTCTTTATCTTTTCTGAGTCTACCTAGTGTGAGTATTCAACTGAACCATTTAGCTAGTGATGGGAACAAGTAGGATGATTTTAGTGGATAATTGAATGGAGATTTGTACATGAATGTGTTAATGTGATTTGACAGATATATTTCTCATGTTACTAATTGTGTACTAAAACTTTAAGTTTGACTCTTTAGGATTTACTTCAGAGCAACAAGCAATGTCAGCGGATGTAATACGTAAGGCTTATCAAGCAACTGAAGAGGGCTTTCTCTCTCTTGTTACAAGACAGTGGCCTACGAAGCCGCAAATTGCAGCAGTAGGATCATGCTGTCTGGTTGGTGTTGTTTCTGGTGGAACCCTTTATGTTGCCAACCTTGGTGATTCCCGTGCTGTTTTGGGTAGACTTGTAGAGGCAACAGGGGAAGTCCTGGCCATTCAGCTTTCAACTGAGCACAATGCTTGCCATGAATCTGTGAGACAGGAGCTGCAAGCTTTGCACCCTGATGACAAACAGATTGTAGTTCTTAAACACAATGTATGGCGTGTAAAAGGCCTCATACAGGTAAGTTCATCAACTGTTTGAAATCTGATTATATTGATGCTTCTTTTTCTTATTCTTCTTCCTCCTCTGCCTCTTACTCATGTTTTCTCATCTAAAAAATGGCTCTGGTAAAAAAAATTCCTCAAACTGTTATCTATCTTTGGCATTGCTATGTTCTAGAAATCATGATGATGAAAAGCTACTGGTCCCCTAGCTGAGGATTTGGAAAATATCTTGTATTTTGGAGAGTTCTTAGACTGTTTCCTACCTGAGGATGTGAAGATACACTACTTCAAGGCATATAGAGGATGAAGATTGTCCTTATATATGCCCAGAAGGTCATATTGTAATTGTCCATGTTAGTTATGTCTTTAGTTTAGGGGATTGTTCCAGTTTTTTATCTTTGTTTTATTAATCAAGATGTGCAATATGAATTCCAGTACGAGGCTCGTGATATTTTGTCGGCAGCTACTCAATAGGTTCCATCACTGGCTGGCCATACTAATTTGATCAGTGGTTGATGTTGAACAGTTTCAATATATTTGGTGAATCACGACTTGAAAGAAAATGTAACTCTCATTTAGATGTCATGAATATTTTGGTGAGTGGTGTACATAACATGAAAGTTTCCAAAACTGTTTTCAAAAAAACCTTTTGCTGTCTATAACCCATGGGAAATACAGATTGATATTTGTTTCAAGTTTTATATTCTGCACGTAATAATTGTTGAGAAAACTGGCAAGTGGATTGAGATGTCTTGATATTTAAACATATGCATCACCTTTGTTTTTTGGTGATTGTAACTGTTTCGCTTGCTCATGGCAACCAGATATGATCTAGTTCTTCTCAGTATTTAGATCATTTACTTATTATAATAATTCTTTGACCTTTCAGATTTCCAGATCTATTGGTGATGTATATCTGAAAAAGGCTGAGTTCAACAGGGAGCCTCTATATGCTAAGTTTCGACTTCGAGAGCCTTTCAGAAAGCCAATATTGAGTGCAGAACCATCAATATCAGTGCACCAGTTGCAGCCACATGATCAATTTGTTATATTTGCTTCTGATGGTCTTTGGGAGCATTTAAGCAATCAAGAAGCAGTTGATATCGTACAAAACCATCCAAGAAGTGTAAGACATATATAGCTTACCGCTAGGCATTATCTAATCATCTGGTAGAGCCTTAATCGTTTATCTAAATTTCTTTGGTTAAAATGTGAAAACTTGTAATGAATTGGTTGCTGCTGTTTCTTTTGAATCGGAACACCTATTGTCTTTTGTGTTAAATGATTTACTTGTTACCTATCTTACGAGTACATTCTGCACAAAATCCTTTGGCATTCTTTTCCAAATGTACCAAAAACTCTCATATTGAAAAGTGTGTTACATCTACATCCAGGGGATTGCAAGGAGGCTGGTGAAAGCTGCTCTTCAAGAAGCAGCCAAAAAGAGAGAGATGAGGTATTCAGACTTGAAGAAGATTGATCGTGGTGTCAGACGCCATTTCCATGATGACATCACTGTGATTGTTGTGTTTCTTGACTCAAATGTTATGAGCAGAGCTACCTCAGTCAAGTCGTCTAATATATCTGTGAGGGGCGGTGGAATCAGCCTCCCTCCAAACACACTGGCTCCTTGTACAACGCCAGCAGAAGCTGGTGGTACATGATGAAACTGTATCTCATATTTTTGTCTGTTATATTATTCTCGTGTGAATAGCAGATAGCTTCAAGAAGAGACAAAGAGGAGCCTCCCTTCAATTCTTTAATATACACTGTAACTTTTAACTCAGAAGTGGTACTTACCTTTAGCTTCTATGCCCCAAAAACTAGAAACAGAAGCAGAAGATAATTATTATAATCATTTTCTTGGAAAGTTTTCTACTCTGTCATTGTGTCCCCGCCCATGGGTGTCTTCTTAGGTGTATAAACTGGACACTTAAGTCCCTATCATTACTCTTCTTAGTTATTGGCTGTTTAAATTTTAGAGGTGCTAACAGAGGGATAAAGTTTCAGCTATGGTTGGTTCGTGGCAGAATATGTCAAAAGCATTGGCATTAACAGCAATTAGTTTACTGGAGGCGATTGTGTAAGGGAGCACATTAGACAGAGATTAGTGGCGTACAGGTAATGTTCTTGTTAAAAATGCTTTGAACCTGGAATTTGATTGACTTGGAATATAATTTGATACTGTGCCTTTAACATGTTATCAGACCAATTGATTGATATAAGCAGGTTCTAAACTGTCGATGCTATGAATTTTGTGTGTGTACTTGTTAGCATTGTTTATTTAACGCACCCATGTGGAGATAAGTCTGATGTTTAACTCTGATTAATCTTTCAATGGAAGTTGCTGTTTGTATTTGATGCAAAGGAGATGGCTTTTCATTCCAAGGCTGCCAAAAATGATGACTTCCAACTTGTAGTGTCAAAAGTAAGGATAAGTGTGTATGGACAAAAGTTTTGTACTTCGATTATGTTCTTCGTTGGCCGCTTTGTTATATAGTTGCCAAGTTATTTGTTCCGTATACCATGATTTATCTACCATTAAACTACCTTCCATGGCTGCTTTGGGTGCAAGTAAAAGATGCATCTTAATGATAACCTTCATCGCTTTGGTTTAATCAAAGAGTGAGGGATCTCCTTCGACCCCCTTTGCCCAGCAAAAAACAGTTCTAAAAGATCTGTTTATACTTTTACGAACTTACTTGAAGTACAAAAGCCAACATTTGGCACAGATGCAGAGGAAGAGCTTACAACATGAACACTGAAATCCTTCAAAATCCAAGATTCTTACATAAAAGCAGGTGGAGCTGTGGGTAATGGGATGCAAGAGTAGAGAGTAATTAAAATTGAACGTATTTTGATCCTATGTGGAGCAGAACGTCCACCCTGCTTGTTTTGCAAATGTTCCATTATTATATGAACTGCTCATAACAAATCTGGGAGATTTTCCAAACCTGACGAGCTTGACCTGCTCATGGACCTAAAAAAGTTGAAGGAAGATCAGTTGCATAGTTAGCTGCAAAATGGCCCGCAGTTTCCTTAGCCGTGAATTGCTTCAATTGAAAAATGGCAAGCAGAACAGTACTTAACCTGACAACTTACAAAATAATAATATCAAGACTGGATTTTTACATTGGACGCATCGTAAGTATGTTGAGCAAGTGGGGAGAATGGATTCACGATGGGGACTTGTCAGACTCGTGTCAGGCATACTCTCGCTCAACCGCAAATAGTACCTCCATTGTGTTTAACCAAATTCTCGCTCTCTTTAATCACTACTTAAACAAATACTGAACAAAATAATCATTAAGCACCCTTATCAATGCCACTATTGGCAAGAGGAAGAGGGTCTAATAAGCATTCCTCCTAACCCGTGTTGGACCAGCATTTACGTGGCATCTTGAAGCATGTTTTTAACAGTTTAAATACTCACGTACCAGAAGGATATCCTTTTTAAACATTCCAAGCACCACGCACAGTACGGGATGGTGTCATATTATATTAACCTTTTGAAGGCCCTTTGTAAGATATTGGTTAAATATATGATTGATGACACATTCTTTTCTCCCTTCAGCAAGTAAATGTGCAAGTTGAGCGGTCTTCAAGCAACATGTAAAGGCATGAGTCAAGTTGGTGTGAGAGAGAGAGAGGGGATCGTTAAGAGTTTGACGAGACATCAGTAAATGTGACAATGTTGACTTAACTGGATCAGTAGAGTTAGATTCTATAACAGTACATAACTTGGGGTGTGCCTTAAATTCTTCGCAAACAAACTAAAGAGAAATCAGAAACCAACCGGAGATTCTTTGAAGCCTAGCTAGTTTCAGCTACCTTGGGCATCTATTCCGGAAAATTGGAAGCAAAATCGAAGCAATGCTCACTGTGGTGATCATGCTTTACTCGTACTCTGATGTTAAGCAGTGGCCCTCTTGGGCTCCGGCAAAAATAAAGTTGGTATGTACATAAAATGATAATAGAAATAAGAATGAATATGGTGAAGAATGAGAATGGATATTATCATTATAATTATGATGGTTGATTTGGAGAAACGAATGATTATCATTATCATTAATAGTGTTTGGTTTATAAAAATATTGAGAAATAAAAACTTATTATATTTTAACTAATTACATTTTAATTATTTAATTAGTTACAATATAATTAATTAAAATT
>JAOTJB010000210.1:43339219-43350871 GCA_027123815.1 Erythroxylum minutifolium
AATTAGATTTTAATTAATTATATTTTAATTAACTAATTAGATTTTAATTAATTAATTAGATTTTAATTAATTAATTATATTTTATCTTGATTAATTATTTTAATTAATTAGATTTTATCTTAATTGATTTAATTAATTATATTTTATATTTTAATTAAATATATCTTAATTAATTACATTTTAATAAATTATATTTTAATTATATTTAATTAAAAAATTAAAAAATCTTAGTGTTGGTAGGAATCAAACTCATTCCTCCTACATATGGAGGGTATGGACTATTACCTAAAATTTGGGTATAAAAAAACTATTCAATCAATCATAATAACTAACCAATATTTACCATTCATTTTATTCCCATTCATTTATTCCTATGCCCCTCAACCAAGCACTCCTAAGAGATTACTTCACAGCTCGGGGATTCAGAAAGTGAATGGTAAGCTGGCAAGTTCACATGCAATGAAATGGCCAAGCTAGTGAATGCTAGTCGAGCACCTGATTGGTTAGAAGGGGCCTTCTTTTCTATGCTTCTATGCATAAACCCACTGCACACCAAGTCCCGGCAAAATTTTTTGTTTTCAGAATTCAGATAGCCACTTCTGACAGCTCTTTGAATAGATTTGCTAATGATAATAAAGACAACGACCGCTTTGATTTTTACTTTTTAGTTATCTTAAATATAGTGGGATTGACTAATGTAATAGTCACAATTATATTCCCATTATTAGAAATTCTTTAAGAGTTCATTGGAAAAAGAAGAGCAAAGAACAAGACAAATTTTTACCTCTACCCTGCAGTGGTCATCATGCTTTGTACCAGTAATTTACTGTACCTTTGACTCCTCTTTTTACTCTCCGGTCTGTCTCAAGTGCTTTTTCCCTCTAACATGTATCTGCTATACCCGACATGATTAATCCTGTAGCTATCGCTCCGCCGGAGCCAACCAGGAGATACAATCCCTAAGGGACTATTTTATCGATTATTGTAATTATATGAGTGATAAAAGAGTGAGCGGGTCAGTTTGGCTTGGGTCAGGGTCAGGGTCAGGGTCAGGGTCAGGGCATTGGTTTTCCATTGCTCTTTGTATTTGTACGCCAATTCATTTGGTGTACTCCGCATTATCAAGCACAAGGATGCCATTGCTATTTCCGTGTCTTTATCGAGCCCCGACCTTCTTGACGGCCTTCGCTGTGTTTAGTTCTTGCACTGCCTCTTCCTCTATCCATTCATTCTCTCTGCTATCCGAAGCAAACACTTCGTTAAGATGTCATATTAACTCTTTAAGTGTCTGTTTAGCATAAGTGAAAGGCTTCATTTTTTCTTGGGAAAGAGAAGTCATTTTCTGGTGCGACAATTTTGCTCAGCAGAAAACTTCTCTGGGTATCTTCCTCCGCATTTTCTCGTCACGTTATACTCGTGCTATCTTAAAAAAAAGAGAAGCATTCTTCTTTCGAAAGAATTCACTTTCCTTTCCCTTCTTGCTCGGCAACAAACATAATCTTTCTGTTACTACATTTTGGAACCTGTGTTTCTGTGCATAGATAGTTCTAAAACTTCTCCAAGGTCAAAACTTCTAGCAGAAACACTCCTCTGTTTAAGAAAAGATAAAGAGTTGATGGGCGCCACTCATCACCAAAAACTACATTTTCTGTTCCAATGTATCTGAAACCTCTGCGAAAACCTGCATAATACCCTTCTTTTTGTTTTTTTCTCCAACCCGCTAGCTTTTTTCCAAAAAGAATACATATATCTTTTGAATTCCTTTAAAAGCAACGTTCACGCCTATGCATAGGCCCCACAAAAGAAGCACCAGCTTCTGCAAGGGAAATAAACATGGGATGTGTTGCCTCAAGGCTTGAAGAAGAAGTAGTGTCTATCTGCAGAGAGAGAAAACGGCAGCTAAAATTAGCTGTGGAGAAAAGATATGCACTGGCAGAGGCGCATTGTAGATATTGTCAATCACTCTACGCAGTGGCAGCAGCTATTAAACTTTTTGTGGCTCGTCACTCTTCACCAACTTTACCATTTCTTATTACTCTACCTCCTACTTCTCCATCTTCACCAACGCCGGAACAAAATGTTATTACAAAACCGATGTTTCTTCAACAAAAGTCTTCTGAGTCCATAACCCATGAAGCCGTTGATTGTGAGTCATGTATGTCCTCTTTAGCTTCAGATTCTAGCGGAGATGAGACTCGTGAAGAAGTTGAGAGAGAGGAACAAAGTTTTGGGTACTTTTATATGCAAATGCCACCACCAACGCCTCAATCGCCAGACGGAGATTTTGGGTGGGATTTCTTTAATCCTTTTGACACCATGCGACCTGAGATAATAAGTGGTTATAGGAGAAGTACGGACGATGATTTGAGGGTGGTGAGGGAAGAGGAAGGAATCCCAGAACTAGAGGAGGAGGAAGAGGAAAGGGAAAGAGAAGAGGAAGCGAAGAAGGTGGCGGTTGTCGAGGATAAAGGCAAAGCAGAAGATAAAAAATGCAGAGTTGATGTAGAGAACATTGAGGAACGAATTGGTAATGGGATCCACGTAGAGCAAGGAGGACTGGCAGTTATAGATAGCCCAGAGAAAGGCAGGGAGCTACTGGAAGCTTTAAAGGTTATCCAGGACCATTTTGTTAGGGCTTATGACTCTGGCAAGGATGTTGCAAGGATGCTGGAAGCTAACAGAATTTATTTGCAGTCTGGCTTGGGGGAAATTAAAGGTTGCAACTACATTGTTCCTATTTTTATGCAAGTATGAACATTTTTGACTCGGTAGCTTAGCTTAGCTATGCAAATCTTCATCTGAAACACTTTTTATGTAATCTGATTATAGGAACTTCAGCTTTTGTCAGTTTGGTTACTTGTCCATAAGTTTCTGACCAAGATAAAGAAAAAAAAGGCTTGCTTTGCAAACCATAGTCTGTGTTCATCTCTTTGTGTGTTATGGAGGTACAGCCTTCCAAGACATCTGCACGTGTATCAAGTCTCTTTCTGCTTCAACTGAGGAAATTAGGAAGGCTTGTGTTGAAGACCTTTAGGACATCTATTTGTTGAAAGTTGAAACGAATCCTTACTCTGCCTGCAGCCTGTTAGTTGGCTTGTTCGTCATCTTATGGTGATATTTTTTCTTTCTTGCATGTTTTTTCATTCGGCTATCTTTAAGCCGTTTCTCCATTATTGTTTCTTTCCTTCAATTATAAGAGGTCCAAGGTGGGCCTTTCTTTCACCTTTACTCTTTTCTAGTATGTTAATTGTTCTTCGTTTGAAGTACTGTTAAACATTGCCTCTTTCTTTGTCTAGAAGCAAATTAACTACGAAAAGTTAAAGCTTTTCTTTGTGTCTGCCTGTCTTTTACACAGCCCATTCAGTTGTGATGTCCCCCTTGAATGCTAATAGATAGCAGTGATGATTACTCTTTGTGATTGTTTATCCAGAGATCTTATGTCAAAAGTCCTATAATGTCTGATTCCCGTAAACCTGTTGAATTTCCTAACGCTGTAGTTTCTTTCTTTTTATAGCTTGGTCGAATCTAGCACAATGCTTATCAGATTCTCTGCTACATCATCCTTGTGTCCTTACTCCTCTCAATCGGAAACGTAATTCAGACCTCTCCAGTTGTTCCACAATTTCTTTCATGAGTGGGTCTAAGGTCCTCTTGTCTCACTATCATGACTAGTCTTATCTTGGACAATGGCCCTTGATCTTTCATCTTATATCCTTGGGTGAGAGAATCTATGCTCTTGTGATGCATTTCTGACCAGCGTTTTCTGCCATTTACTAGACGTTTTGCCCATGCTCTCTCTAGCTTTAAAGTGACTAATTCCCATCTCTTTTTTAATGCAGAGTACTCGACAAAACTTATCCATGCAATTACGTGGCACCGCTCCACTTCATCTATGGCTTCGTCGTGTAAAAGCCTTGTAGCTTCTAGTTTGAAGGGCTCATCAACTTGGACGGAGTTTAAAAATGATCTATTTGATGATTATGGAGGAATGGAATCAGGAAGCCATTCACTAACACTTGGAAGGCTATATGCTTGGGAAAAGAAGCTCTATGAAGAGGTTAAGGTAGATTACCATCACTTCAAAAGTATGTTCATGGTGAAACTAAATTTCCAACTCTTTGGATGATAGATATTAAAGAAATCATCCTCTAGCAACATTGCGCAGTTTATACTGATCTCCTTTCAGTTTGGGTTGGTACACCAGGAGATAGGATTTACACTTCTGTTTGTCCATTACTTGATCACTTCTAGTCAATCCACAATAGTAGATAAGCTAAATGAATGTTGCCTCTTGGGCAACAGAAAAAATAGAGGTGGTGATATGGAAAGGGAAAGAAATCATTCTAACTCTCCTTGCAAAACTGAGTTGAATCTTGTAAACGTCTCCTTCATTTTTTTCTTTCACTGTCTGATTTGGTGCATTATTTATCAGGCTGGAGACAGCACAAGGAGATTATATGAAAGGAAATGTTCACGTCTGAGAAACCAGGATGTCCGGGGAGATAATGAACTCACCATGGACAAGACCAGGGCTGCAGTAAAAGACTTGTATGCCAGAATTTTGGTTGCAATTCGAAGTGCAGCATCCATCTCAAAAAGAATCGAAAAACTAAGAGATGAGGAACTACAACCTCAAATTGTAGAACTGTTAAAAGGGTAAGGATTTTGGAAAAAAAGAAGAAAAAAGCAAGTCTGCTCCAGCATTTATTTTGGGATGTCCTGGTTTTCTCATTTATTTTCTTCCATGCGCAGCCTGACTCGCACGTGGAAAATTATGTTGGAGTGCCATGAAACCCAGAACAAAATTCTAGATGAAGTAAAATCTTATGCCTGCCCTACATATGGAAAATTCTGCAATGATTCTCATCGGCTCGCAACACTTCAGCTAGAGGCTGAGCTTCAGAACTGGCGGGCAAGCTTTACGGAATATGTTGTAGCCCAGAAGGCGTATGTTGAAGCCCTTCATGGTTGGCTAACCAAGTTCTTAGTCCCTGAGGTTGAGTTCTACTCGAGGGGACGGAGTTCAGCAGCAGCACCATGTCGAGTCAGTGGGCCGCCATTGCTTGTGATTTGTTATGATTGGTTATCATTGATGGAGAAGTTGCCGGACAAGCCGGTGTCTTTTGCATTGAAAATTTTTTCAAAGGATGTGAGAGCTTTGTGGGCACAGCAAGGGGTGGAACAACAACAAAAGAGGAAAGTTGACAGTCTAGCAAGAGAATTTGATAGAAGGACTCTGGCATTCCAGAAGGCGGAGACAAGATTTGTTGACTCTAAACTTATAGAATATAGATCAGATCCCGATGCAGAAGCAGAACACCAAAATGACCACTTTGTGGAGAGGAAAGATCAGTTGGAGATATTCAGGAAGAAGCTCAATATGGAAAGGGAAAAACACCACAACTGCATGCAAGAAACACAGAGGATAACGTTAAATGGGTTTCAGTATGGATTTTCGACAGTTTTCGAGTCCTTAACAGAGTTCTCCGAGTCTTCAACGAGAATGTACAATGACCTTGTAAATTACATTGAGAGTGCTGGGAAACACGAGAACCGAACTTGCATTGAAGGCTCCTAGGTTGAAGAAAACGACAGCAGGTGATCTGGGTTCTAGATTTAATGTTTGGGTGGTTTGTATATTACACATCATGTCAAAGCAGCTTGCTAAGACAAATTGGTTTTCATTTCCGAAGGTTTATTAAACAATGTTGTATTTTATTTTTTATGGTGAATGAACATCAGATTACCTATGTTCTCGAGACTTGGCATATATAGAGTATATGTATTCCTGTTCTCGAGCCTCTTTTTCCTGACAGCCAACATGATTACTGTAAAAGTCAGGTTTGAACACCGAGGTTTTCGGTCTCATTTTTCACCTTACAAGGAGGCCTTTATAGGATCAATTCCTTTGTTTTCGTTTCCATGTGCCACCTGTGTTCAAGACCATCCGTCCATCCATTCATTTACATGGTGGTATACAGAGGAATTGATCCCTATAAAGGCAGGTGGTATACGGAAACGAGAACAGTCACCTTGCGCCGGCCTTTATATAGGCAAAGATACATCAATATTTATTTTAGGAGATAAATCAAACAATCCACATAATCTCTCCTCATCATTATCATTATCATTATCTCATTCTATATAAATCCTCCTGAAAATCCTCCTATAAATATGCGACTGATATTTCCAATATTCCCCCTGCGTGAAGATATCATCTCCAAAAAATTGCTAAGCATTTCAGCCAGAGTTATGAAATATATATCGTACCAGTCGATATGGTACGAAACTTGGTTCAAAGGTATCGGTTAATACTGATCGATATTTAAAAATACCAGTTGAATATCGACCAATAACGTAAATTTTTAAAAATTGGGAGACTATTTTACAAAAAAAAACCACACCCTCTCCCCACCCCGACTATCTACTTTTGCCACCTTCTCTCTCTTGATTTTTGTCTCCGACAGCAACTCTCCTCTCACTCTTTGGCGACTCCCCTTTCACTCCCCGGCGATTATCCTCACTAGTCACCAATAGCCATCGCACCACGCATCTCCACACATGGGAACATATATGTTGCAAAAGAAAGCAAGCAGTGAGAGACAGCAAAGTGGCACGTATGGGAAGACTAGGAGAAAGTAGGCAGTGAGAGAAAGTAAAGTGGGATGGGTGAGGGCAGTTTCTATTGTGTAGTCGACCCATTTGATTTGAAGACTTGAAGTTGAAAGCTTTATTCTCTTGAGAAAGATGGAGGATGTACCCTAAAAATAAGAGAGGAGAAAATTATAGAAAGTTTTGGAAAAATGATTTTCATCATATCTAGGTAAGTTTTCTTTTTAAAATACGTGTCTGTGACGCTTGGATTACTCTTCTTTAAAGCATATGAAATTTTCATCATATCCTTACGCTTGGATTACTTTTTGAAATATGTGGCTGTGATGCTTATAATACTATTCTTTAAAGCATTTGAAATTAAACTTAGCAACTGCCCAATTTCATTAATATATTGTAATATTTCAACAAAAAGAACATAGATTGTACTTGTTGATGAATGCATATGTACAAAATTTAATGAATTGTGATTTTTCATGGTAGGATTTTTTTCGTTGGAAGACCATAAATTTGGACTATATTGTAATTTAAAAAGTTTTAGGGACTATTATAAATTTAAAACATTATCTAAAACGGTACCAAGTATTAACAGGTACTGGTATAGTATCATATCAGAACTAAATCCTGTACCAATACCAGTACGGTATTTATAACATTGATTTCAGCTGAGATTGCATGAGTTAAAATATCTACTAATTGTTCACTTGATCGAATGAAAGGAATGTCTATCAACTTGAGATTTAGCTTCTCTTTGATGAAGTGTCTGTCTACTTCAATATGTTTTGTTTGATCATGTTGTACCGGATTGTTAGCTATCTCCCTAACTGCTTGATTATCACAATTAGGAGCATAAGTTCCTTTGACTTGAAACCTATTTTAGTAAGCAATGTCTTAACCCATAGAAGTTTACAAATTCCATCAACCATGCCTCTGTATTCTGTCTTTGCTGAAGATCTTGCTGTTGCATTTTGTTTTTTGCTACACCATGTGACAAAATTTCCAGCAACAAAAGTGAAGTAGCCTAAGGTAGACCTCCAATCAGTAAGATTACCTGCCCAATCCACATCTGCAAATCCCGTTACTTCAATATGCCCATGCTTCTTGAAGGTTAGCCCTTTACCAAGAGCTTCCTTGAGGTACCTCAAAATTCTCATTATAACAGCCATATAGTCTTCATTTGGAGCATTTATAAACTGATTTACCACACTCATGTTATAGGCAATATCTAGCTGAGTGTGTGACAAGTATATTAACTTTTCAACCAACCGTTGATACCTTTCTTTATTTGTTGGTACTTGACCTGGGTAAATAGCTAGATGATGATTATGAACTATTAGAGTCTCCACTGGTTTACAATCTAACATACCAATTTCAGCCAAGAGATCAAAAATATCCTTTCATTGGGACAAGTAGATGCCAGCTTTGTTTCTTACAACTTCAATTCCTAAAAGATATTTCAGTCCTCCTAAATCTTTCATTTCAAACTCAGTGGATAAGCACTCTTATAATCTTCACATTTCTTCTATGTCATCACCTATTACCACCATGTCATCTATATAAATGATAAGCAATGTAACTCTATCTTCCCTTCTTTTGATAAACAATGTGCGAGCTGAGTTGCCTTGGTGATAACCAATTCGTTTCATAGCTTCTGTAAGCCTTCCAAACCACGCTCTTGGTGATTGTTTGAGGTTGTATAAAGCAAATTTTTCCATCTGATTGTGAAGTTTCGAACCCTGGTGGAATATATATGTACACTTCCTCTTCTAAGTCTCTATGGAGAAAAGCATTCTTTACATCAAATTGTTTCAAGGGTCAATTGAAATTCGCTGCCAAAGACATTAAAACTCCGACGGTATTCATCTTTGCAACCGGTGCAAAAGTTTCTTGATAATCGATGCCATATGACTATGTATATCCCTTTGTATCAAAGCTTATCCAAACCCTTATTCATGAACTGTAAATTATTTTTCCTAGAAAAATCCAAAGCCTTCATCCAAAATTGTTTTTGAAGTTAAAGATTAACCATGGATGACAATTGTCATGCTACTACCATTGTGAACCAAACCACAAACCCCATGGTGAACCAAATTCTAATACGAATCGAGTCTTCCAACCCTAGCAACTTACCATTTGGATTCAAATTGAATGATACAAACTTCAAAATCTAGTCGCGGATGGTTGAAATTTATTTAGCAGGATTAAACAAATTGGGTTATTTGAAAAGAGATGACCTAAAACCAAAAGTGAGTAGTTCTAAGTACTCTAAGTGGTGTACAGAAGATGCTATTGCACGAGGATGGTTACTTAAAACCATGGAACCACATGTTTTTAGCCTTTTTATTGATCTCCCAATGGCTAAGGAGATCTGGGCTGATGAACCAGAATTTTATAAACTAGAGTGCAAGGCCATGAGGATAAAACAAATTGTACGTCCAATCCATATGTATTATGCCAAACTTAATAGCATTTGGCAAGAAATTGATAAAAGAAGTTCAGTCCAGATGGTGTGCACCATAGATCTCAAGATTCAGAAAGAGAAATCCATAAAGATAGAGTGTATGACTTCCTTGCTGGACTAGACAAAGTGTATGATTCTGTCCGAAGTGATCTTCTCTGAATGAAACTTGTACCATGTATTGAAGAATGCTTTAACACTCTTCAATGAGAAGCCCAACGTCAGATCACTATGCTTGAAACAAGGGATGTTGGTACTTCGATGGCAATGGTCTCTAAAACTATCTTGTCTGACCTCCACACTCCCCGTGCTGTTGGAGATGCAAAGAAAGACAAGTTACATTGCAGTCATTGCAATAAAACTCGTCACACTAAGGATACTTGTTTTGAAATACATGGTTATCCATATTGGTTTCTAGAGAAACGAAAGCAAAATAAAGCACGCAATAATAAACAATTAGCTTAGGTTAAGGTTACCAACACGTCTAATGTTGATCCCTTTACAGCTACAATGGCAATGACAAAAAATGATACAAGTTGGATCATCGACTCCAAGGCCACTGACCATGTGACTAATAATAAAGGTCTATTTCAATATATGACTTCTCCATCAAAGTGATGTGTCACAACAACAAATGGAGAATCAACCCTAGTTTTTAGAGCAGGATCTATAACTCAAACCTATTTTTTCATTACATGATTATTTGCTTGTTCCTACTCTGTCAAATAACTTGTTATCTGTCAATCAAATTACAGAGCAATTGGATTGTATTGTGCTAATGTTTCCAAATTTTTGCTTACTTCAGGATATTCAAACTCAAGCGATCATTGGATGTGGAACTAAGAGGAGGGGGCTATATTATGTGGATTATGTTTCTCCAAGTCATAATAATATGGTATAGAGTCGTCATGGCAATAATTTGAAGAAGATTTGGTTGTGGCATCATCGTAATGGCCATGCCTCCTTTCCTTATCTGAAGAAACTTTTTCCCTCTTTACTTGTTAATGTTTTAGAGAATTCTATGAAGTGTGATAGTTTTAGTTTGGTAAAAAGTCATTGGTTTCATATCCTTTAAGTTTTAATAAAAGAATTGCTTCATTTAAGTTGATTCATTAGGATGTTTGGGGTCCAATCCCTATTATTACTAAATCTGGTCTTCATTGTTTTGTTATTTTTGTAGATGATTGTACTAGAATGATTTGGTTATATATTGTGCATGATAAAAGTGAAGTGTAGAGTACAACAACTGTAAGCTCTCGAGTTTCTTCCAAGAAAAAGATATTCTTCATGAGACTTTTTGCCTACGCACCACAATAAAATGGGGTGGCAGAGCAAAAGAATAAGCATATACTTGAAACCACAAGAGCTCTGATACCATGTAAGCATCAGGGTTTCAACAAAGAGATTTTCGTTCTTATCTTCCACTTTATAAGGAGGCCTTTATATAGGCAAAGACACATCAATATCCATTTTAGGAGATAAATCAAACAATCCCGATAATTGCTCCCCCATCATTATCATGATCTCATTCTACATAAATCCCCCCTGAAAATCCTCCTATAAATATGCAACTGGTATTTCCAACAATTATCACTGTCATTACTAAGTAAAGATATCAATATATGCTTTAGTATTTATCAAGGTTTTAAAAATCAGACTGAACTAGCTGGTCTGACTGGAAAAACTTTAAATTTGCCAATAGCTCGATTTGGTTTTACCTAATAATCTTTATGTATAAAAACCAGCTGGTTTTTGGTCGAACTGGTCTAACTGGTGTGTCATTGTATAGAACTAAAGATATAGCTAAAAGCTACTTTAAGTTTCATTTCATCGAACCCTCTCGGGCTTCTCCACGCCTCTTCACTGTCTTCTCTTCACCATATTTTGATCTTCTCTTCACCATCTCTCATTGCCTCCATAGATGTAGAAATCTATCTCTTCTCTTTAAACGTCATATTTCATTTCATCGAACCCTCTCCTCACCTCTTCATTGTCTTCTCTTCACCATCTCTTACTGCCTCCATAGATGAAGAAATCGAGCTCTTTTCATCTCAAATCAAACTCTCTCCTCGCCTTCACCATCTTCTCTCTTCTTAGATCTTGTTTCTAACCCCTTTTGCCTACTTATTTCAATGAATTGTAGAGGCAAGCTAAGAAGGACGTTCATAGGCATGTCAACGGGGTGGGCTGGGCCTGGGCCAACGAAAAAAATTCTCGTGTGAGCCCAACCCATGGCTAGCGCGGGCCGAAATGGCCCTGGTCGTGGCTTGGCCCGAGCAGGCCGAAAACGGCCTGTGGGCTGTGACGGGCCGAGACCCCCTGGCTTGTGGTCAGGCCTATGACCCGGCCTGACCCTCCCAGCCTACCAGAGTCACGGGCTGCCTGTAGGGCCTGAGTCGGTCCAGATGTTTACTATATTTTGAAAATTTTTGAAGATAATTTTAAAAATTGTAGTTGTATTTTTTAATATTCATAAATTATAAATTATAACATAATCATTTATAATATTTTGTAAAATTATACAAAAATATTTATATAAAATAAAAGATATAAAATACGAACCAATTTATATTTATTAAAAA
>JAOTJB010000210.1:43382906-43394256 GCA_027123815.1 Erythroxylum minutifolium
AACATAAGAATTTCTTACTGAGAATTATACCTTTGGCTGTGTTCGTTTTCTATTGATTTGATTTTAGTTTACTGCTGCATCTTTTTGTTTTATTTAGTTTTGTTCAATTCAACCCCCTCCTTTTCTATTTTAGCACTTTAGAAATAAGCTTGACCAGTCTCTGTGGGATCGACACTGCTCATCACTATTTACAAATCTTTTAGAGTAGGTAATTTATTTTTGGTGGTTTCGACACCCATCATACATGATTCCATATGTCTCTTTAAATGAGATGTTCTACCTTTCGAACCACTTAAATACAACTTTTCACAATACTTGCACTCTACTTTTTCAATTTTGTTGGTCAATATAGTCTTGTTAAACTGATTCCAAACTTCACTTTTATGTTGAGTAACTTGAGTTTTCGTTGAACTTTTATCCTCACTTTGTTCTGGAATAGAAGTTTCCACTTCTACCTCTAGTACTAGATTAGAACTCTCAACTGAAGGAATATGCTCATCCATCTGACAAAAAACATATAAATACTTAGAGGTTAGAAATAATCTAACATATAATAAAGGTTTGTTAATTTAAAGTACTTTGATTTAACTAAAATTTATTCAACTTATGAGTTTTGGCATTAGTGAACATTTAAAGTATTTTTGGTACATTGTGGAACTTCTCTCTATGCTTCCGATAAGTCTACACTCTTACTTAAGGACACAGTTAATTCAGGAGATGGATTTTTATTGTCAATTCAGTTAAGTAGATTACTTGATTATAAAAATGAAGGATAAGGAAGATCATTTAGCAAATTAGTGACAATGTTTCGATGCTCAGGATATATATTGAACCCTTAAAGGTGTCTTAAAAGTCTCTGCAGAGAAGTTCCGCACAGTGTAATGAAATTAACGCTTAAAAGATAAACATCGTTGTTATGATGACTAGCCTTAGGTTTGTCAAGGAGGTACAACAATTAATGTGGTGAATTGCTAGCCTTTTGCATTTTCTTTCCAAGTCAGTGTTCAAATAATTATGATTTTAAAAAAATTTAAGGAGGTTAAATAAATTCTGTTAGGATAATGAATGTGAATAGTCCTTTGAACATCTAAAGAAATACTTGTAAGAGCCATCTTTAATGTACATCCCTTTAACACATCTATATATTATTAGAAGCTATAAGTTCACTATTGGTAAGGGAAGAAGTCAACAAGCAGATTCTTGTTATATTACGTTAACAAAACTTTGTAAGGTATTGAAATGTGATGCACAAATTTGAAGAAAGTTGTCTTCACCATTTTGGTTAATGCACAAAACTTAAAAACTCATTTCTAAGCTTAAAAGATCAATATTATGACATACTTGCCACTGTAAAAAATGTTGCACAAACTTGACTCATTAGGATAATTAGTCAAGTGGTCAGTAGAGCTAGCGAGTTTGATATGATGTATGTTCCCATATCTACATTTAAGTATCAAGTAATTGTTGACTTTCTTGTCAAACATATTTTTGAACTAATGAAAGAGTGGGGAGACAAGGGCTCATACACGGGTAATACACATGGATCTTTTAGGGAAGAAGGAAGTGGCATAGGTTTGTTCCTTCAAGGTCCTCATTGCCTGAAGGTCAAGTATGTTAATAATCAGGAGTTCAAAGCACCGAACAATCAAAATCCATTTTCTTTAAACATACACTATACATGCATTAAAAGAGTGGGGCATTTCATCAAACACTATACATACATTATTTCATATTCCTATTATTAACATATAAAGTTCTCAAATTAGCCTAATCAGACCAGTATCACCAAACCACAATAATCTCAAAACAATCAACAATTAATAAAAAACCAAATTTGAGAAAAGAGATTTCCTTATTAACAATACATTGGACCATTGGTTAGTTGGTGCGTTAATGGTGACTTCACACGCCCGACGAAGGATGAAGGAGCTGGGGAAAGGAAATATGACACGAAGAAGAGCGAAGGAAGAACGTGATTGGGTGACACGAAGAAGAAGAACGAATGAAGAATAAAACAATGATGCGAAGAAGAAGTGAGGATTAAACTTGTGAGTAATTTAAATGATGTGAAGAAGAAGTGAGGATTAAATTTAGGGCTTGTTTGGTTGGAGGGTTAGTAATGGAACAGAATAGAACGTAACACACTTCCATCATTTAGTTGAGGGTTTCATAATAGAATGGAACGGAATGGGATGGAAGCGGAGGGATTCATGTTATGTTCCATTTCATCCTAAATAGTGAAAATAAGAAACCTTCGATTCAGGAGGTTTAGGATGGAACGTAAACTAATAAATACATACTACCTAATATACCCTTGATAATTTTTCTTAATACCAATTATTTCTTCTACTACTTCTTAATACTACCGAATCTATGAATGAGACTTCAGTTTCAAGCTTCTGCATTTTAATTCAACAAACACAAGAAATCAGAAACTAAAACCCTAATATCACTAAAATTTATCCAATCTCAGAACATCAAAGACATTAAACTCTCTAAAATGATGAATTTATTATCTTCAAATAAACATAAGAAAGAAGTTGATGGCAGTTAAGGTTAAACCTTTTAGATTAAGTACCTAGCAAGTCTACAACATTAATCTCACAACATATCAAAAATTCATGAAAAACATTCACAATAAAATGAAAAGCAAAGCAAAAGGCCTTCTAAAACTTGGAATTTCACATCCTACAACATTAAACTCACAACACATCAAGAATTCATGTCAAATATTCATGTCAAACTAGAAAACAAGAAAAAAGGTCTTCTAAAGCTTGGAATTTCACCTTTCAAAATATGTCCAGTACAGGACATCAATAATTCATAAAAAAAATTCACGTTAAAATGGAAAATAACGCAAAGGGTCCTTTAAATCTTGGAATTTCACCTCATAACGCTTGGAATTCGTTCTTGAATGGTGAATACTAGTATAGGAATATTGAATTCTAAATTTAATATTAAGGGTATAATAGTCATTTGTTTTACATTCCATTCCATTCCATCCATCTTCCAAACAATATTTCACTACATTACATTATGAACCCTTCTATCCCTCCCAAACAACTTTTCACCATATTACATTCTATTCCATTCCATTATAAATCGTTCCTTTTCATTCCATTTTATTTCATTAATTAGCATCCAACCAAACAGGTCCTTAGGGAAGCGTAGCGTGGAGTTAACGAGAAGCAAGTTTTGCTTCAGGTTTTTTAAACTTGTAACTTAAATGATTATCGGTTTTACTTGGAACAAAACGACGTTGCTTTTTTATGGAAGTTATTTTTTAAAATGTAACAAAATGACGTTGTTTTGTTTTTAGATACTAGGCAGGTCACGGGTCACGGGCTGGACTGCTTGGCTCGAGCTCAGACCTAATTGGACCTTGTTTGTCCGGTGACCCGAGACCCATGGGCTATGGCCTGACACGTGATGACTCGGGACAAACTCATCCGACCCGCGGGCCGATTTGACTGAGCCGGGTTATTTTTGACATTCCTATGTGAAACTACCGACATTGGTGACGTCTAAAATATTCTAATCATTTATGATATTTTACCTAATATTTATTTTATCTCCTAATTTTTATCATTTTAGACTTATAATTAATAATTAAACATAAGTTATTTTCCTACATAATTAACTGCAAACAATTCCTTAAGCTTTCTAGATTAATTTCAACGCTTACTCAATTACTTATTCTTTTCTGCATAAAGTGATCATAAAACAAAAACGGAACTTCACCGAAGGATTATTTTTTCTTTTTTTGGTGAACCAATTCCTGGCCAATTTTGCACTTATTTTTTCGTCGTTGCTCATTTTGCTTGCAATATTTTCATTCGTGGTACAAGCAGTCACATATTTCTTGCAATAATTGGTTTTGAAGTCAAGCTGTTCTATAATTATTTCTTAAAAAGAAGTAAAGAACATCTTTTGCAACAGTTAGAAAGGCACACCTACTGGTTCTCCCCCTTGAGCACGACAAATATTTTTAGAAGTTTTGAAGATGCTGTTATGGAGTCGCAGCATTTCCTAAATTATGGCGTTGGCTTCAAGCGGAGCTACTCTGGTTCTAACCATTTCAAGTACTAACCAGCGCTTGAAAGCTTAGGAACCTTTACGGAGAATCTGATCACATAATTCCTTTGCATTTCCACGCGTGTATTCAAGCACGCGGTAGTGTACATTGACGTACATAGCGAAAAGGGGTTGGCCTACAAGCAGAAACAACATTCTCATTGGCTTTTGTATTGGCTCAAAAATATTCATGATCGCACGAGACAACAGCAACACTTTTTGAGCATTCCAGGCCGAAGCTCGTACAGGCAATCTTGCACCAGAACGTTTCATACAAAGTTATGCTTTCAGCTTAGGCAGGTAAAATCCCTCAAGGTCTTAAAAGACCATGTTCTGGCAAACGGCTTAGAGCATAGACAAAAGCAAAGCATGTTCACCGTAGTTGAAGCAGAATTCAGATAATTTTGATTTCCGCTACATTCTATTGGTGGTCAGTAGACTGTGCAATGATACACATCCTAAAAAGCTCGTGTATGGTGACGCAAATGAATAATTACAGGTTTTACAATGTGAGATTCAATTATAATCTATCTTAAGTACAGAGAGACCAAGAATTGAGAAACAAGTATAAATTCACCAACTACAGCTGCGGGGAAATGTATGCCCATAAAGGGCACAATATCCACCTGCAACCAAGTCTCCACTGCTGACCCAACCACTGCACCAGCCACCAGCCCCCCTATAGTTATTACAGCGGCTTTACCTGCAAACAGTATAATGACGCTTAGGAGATAGCCCAAGTTCATACTAACAAAGTATTCAGAGTCCACATAAAACTATAGTTTGATGTGCTATGCACTAGCGAGGAGTGACAACAAATGAATTTGGTTTACTAAACCTCAAGTTAAATTAGTTTCCTCTTCCCAGATCTAGTCCTATAAAAGTACTGAATTGTGGCCAATTGCAGAACAGTAGACCAAGTAAGCAAAACCATTACCTAGCTTTACATTCTTCTTTGTCATGAAATACAATGAAGCGCCAAAACTTGTAGCTAAGATTAATCCAGGAACATCTGCCCCACCATAAGGAACCATTGAAGATGTGGAAGCTCCATTAACATAAGTTAAAACCATTAACGCCCCATAAACTCCTGTTTGAAGACCCAAATCAACTGTTGATGGTGCTTCCACTAAAATCGGTGTGTGCTTAACAACAGTTTGCAGCCATTGAGGCATTGATCCCATCCCGGAGCTGTTTACTGCTTTAACATCAGCATAGCGGATACCACTATTTGCAACTTTTCCTGCTCGGCGCTGTGTTAAACTCCGCATAAGCAGCATATCATATGCAGCCTCAACCTAAAACACAAAAGAAGAGGTGAACTATTTAAGAAGATTGAAATTTTAAGAACAAGATTAGTATATATCTGCTGGTATTACAAATGTCCTATCATCCAAGCTAATGATGGTATTATAATATATGCCAAATAAGATTAAATCTAATTACCAAATTTGTTCCCTGGGATATTATCATTTTCATCATTGAAGCAGTAAATTAGTACCATCACACAAAATCATCGACCGCAAGTTACTATTACTATTGGGAGTATTTCAGAGGCATTACCTTACAGCAAAAAAAGGAAGTCAAGAATCAATAAAAATAATGTTTTAGACAAGTTCATCAACGACAACGAGCAAGTTTATAACTAAGAAATCAGGACATAGATCACCATTCAAAAAGACTGGAATACCATGCCATGCATAGCAATCAAGTAGTAGCTTAATACTTGTGATAAAGTGACATTCAAAACTAAATGCAACCTCAATTAAGTAGAAAAGGAAACCCTACTCTGCTATTTGATAATCATTAAAATTTGAGACGGTGAAAATTGAGTCTTCAACGGCCACAAATCATAAATACAATTAAATACACAGCAAAAAGCCTACATAGTTCTTCAAGAAAATTAGAAGTTATTTTCTATCTTTGTAAACCCTAAAACCCACCCAAAAAGTCCCTTAGGAAAACCAGAATCAAGCAATGAAATATTAGCATAAGCTAAAACTTACACAGGACATTTGAATCAAAGCGTCCAACTTTAGCTCTCTCCAAAAAAAAAAAATTCCAATAAACCCACCACTCCAAAACCTCAAATCCACACTAAAAATCAAATCACGCGTACACTGGTAGAAAACAATCATAAAAGGTCCACCTGAGCGATTGCTTCCTGGTCATCTTTACAAGTAGCAACAATCGCGTTTTTGGAGCGAAGAATATCATCAAACGAAGCGTTTTCAGAGACACCGAGAAGTTTCAGGGCGCTCTCCACCGACATCTCGAACGGAGCAGAGTCGTCTGCGCGTGAACCGGCTCTGGTGGCGGTGTTCCACGCACGACGGGACGACATCAGCACCAGGCGTCTCCAAGGGTCGTTCTTGAAGGGCTTTAATTGGTTGGTTGTGGTGGTGGTAGCCGGAGTTGGGATGTGAAGCATCGGTCGTCGGGCCGACGAGAGGCGGTTAGGCCGGACGGCTAGAGTGGCTGCCATTTTTTTGGGGACTTAAAAGAAAAAGTAAAGGAAAACAAATGTGAGGCAGAGCAAAAGCAAAGAACAAAACAACGGTTTAAAGTGAGTGCGAAAGATCTTGTTGGTGGAAATGGTTGACTGTTGCTGTGCTGCATGTGTCCTTAACGTGGAGACCGTCTGATCTGTGTTGAGCATCTCAGGGTCCCATGAAGATGGTGGAATGTGTATACTGGCTTTGTGAGTTACGACAATCTTTGATCGGCTTTGTTTGTGCTAATGTCCAAATGGGGAGAGATCTTTTGTACTGTGTTAGAAGAAAACAATGGAGGGAAAGAAAAATCGATCATTGGTCATTGCCCCCGAGCAATTTGTAGCTTCTAATATGGGTATACTTAATCTACATGTTATAAGCAAGAGATGAATGGGACATTCAATTATGAGGTATATAACGTATTTTTTAAAAATCTTCTCTAAAAATATTTTGCATTTGCTAAAAAATCACTTGTTTTATATGAAAAGATAACTAATCTTAAAGTGCCAAACTTTTTGAAAAAATTTTCAATATAGTATCCAAGCTTTTGAATTTTTCAATTAAATGCTTAAACTTTTAAAATCTTAGCAGTTTAGTTAAAAATATTAGTTTCATTAATAATTTGTTAATTTGGCTAATAGAAAATGTCCACGTTAAAAATTAGTGATGACAGTTAAATTGGAATAGAGAGAATTTTTAGCATCAACAACAAACACTCTATTAGTCAAATCAACAAATTACTAATGAAATTAACATTGTAAACTAAATTTTTAAGATTTTAAAAGGTTGATCACTCAATTAAAATTTTTAAAAGATTGAGCACGGGGTTGAAAAAATTTCTAAAATTTTGAGTACTTTAGACTTTTAAATTGATTATCCATTATATGAATCATAAACTATCCTTACATTTAGATTTATATTTATGTATTATTAGCCATTTATTATTGGGAATTCTATGTTATGTTTTTTTCTCAATAATGAATTCATAATTAAATCATCCTTTTAATGAATAATTTAAGGTGAGTATTTATGGGAACTACAAAGCAATTAAAAAATATTCTACAAGTTAACATTTTTAATTTTTCTATTATATTGATTTTATCATTTTAAAAAATGTTTCCTAATATCCAAATTATCATGGGTGCTTTTTTTATTTTTTTAAATATATTAAATTTATACAATATCGACTTGTGAATTCTATGTATTACAAAATAGCTTAATTATTTAAGTGGTTTATTGGATTTCTTTTATATTACTAGATTATTTAATGAAATCGATGGTATAAATCTTTATATTTGCAAATAATTGTTTAGTTAATATAATTTAAATTTAGAGAACTCTTAAAACATTGAAGATGTTAAATAGGGATGATAAATTAACGTCATTTTGCACATTCCGATTGGCTTGGCCCGTGACTCAGTCAACTCAAACTAAACTCGGGTTGGGCAGGGCGGGTCGAGTTAAGGTTACCATCCTTAATGTTAAATGTCAATAGGTTGTGTTACTAAAGTCCATACATTAAATGTCAAAACTAAAATAGCAGTTTATACCTTAATATTTATAATAAAACATAAATTAAACTCTAATATTTTAAAGCATTTAATTTAAACTTTAATATTTACAAATAATTCTAAACAAATTCTATGGAAAATTTAACATAGTTTTATTAATTTCACGTCATAGTTGAAGTGAATTTTTTTAAATTTTTAAACAATAATGAATTCCACGTGCTAACAGACGTGATTTTTTTAACCTAAAAAATGAAAACGAGTCCATGTCCCTAAGATCACTGACCAAAGTAGCTTCCATTTATTTTCTATGCCTGCATTTGAAATCCCCAAATCAAATAAGATAAAAATCAAAACAAAAAAGTTTTGTAATTATTCCATTGTATGCGGGATCTAAAATGATTAAAGCATAAATTATAATAAAATATGAATTGTAATTCACACTTTATTCTAAAACTTAATTATTTTTTATGTCGTTTTCCTTAAACCATTTATAAAATTGACTCATCTCAACTACTATAGTCGTACAAGTGTTCAACCTCTAATGATATCTACAGAACATGTTGAGAAAACTCTACACCTATTGCAAAAAGAGTTAGGTAAGGAGTGTTTGCTCCTTTAGAGCCTAAACCTATTTATAATAAGAAATGAATCTTTTAATAATTTAATTGAAATGAAATCCTACTTTCAATTTAACTTTAATTAGAATTACAATTAATTCTAATTAATTAGGTTCAAATAAGATTTAATATCTCATATTGGATTTTATTTATTAAATATCTCATATTTAACCATAAAGTTTTTCAAATTTTATAATAAATTCCAATTTGATTAAAGTTTCTTTTCTCTTTTAAACCCATTTTGTGTGTGTGACTCATTAAGTTCCCAAATATGTTTACAATGGATATAAATTATAACTTTAAATCACATTTAGGATTAGATAAATTAAACTCCTCTAATTTTTTGTGTTCAATCCTTTCATCATATAATGTTCTGATTAGACATAAAACATGATATTAATGTCTATACTATTTGATTCGAATTATGTTAGTTCTCTGCCATTAGTAATTGATTCAATTAATGACATTGAAAATTTATTTTCAAAGTGTCAATCTAACTTAGCCCAAAATTTCTCGAAGCAATACTAAAACATTCTCTCTAATTACTTTAGGATGATGAATCCTTAATTGATCACTCAGCTACTTCTATATAGTTCATGCTTAATCTAATGACTATTTACTGAGCTGCCCTTGACTAGAATAGGTCATAAGTAAGTTCATAACGTAGCAATCCCAATATAACATAACTTTGGAGATCTTAAGTCAAATGGTCACTTATACAATCATATGAGAATTTTCATAAACATGCAACTAATGTTCCAATTAGGATTCTCATATGGGGTCAATTTAATGAAATTGTTCTCTAACAAGTACCCACGCATTTGTTTAAATATTTCTATACTTTAGACTATGAGAATGACTACTTCCTTTATAAGGAACAAATATAATGTGTGATAGTCTTGTTAAGCTCTTTTAATGTCTAATTTCAGTAGAACAATGAATAGGAACAATTTAAAGATAATACATAAATGTAATACGAATCTCATAATTATGATCTCATCATATTTTCATTTCAATATATATTTATCCCACGGACTTTGTCATATACATCTAAACATGTATAAGATAAATAATGCCTTTAAATAATTATGACATTAAATTACAACTAACCAACTGGCTATAGGGTTGACAAACATTTAATGGACTATGTTTATGCCTATATTTAGTGTGTTTTGCTTGTTATTTGGGATATTTATATTATTTTGGTAACTATTTTGTTTCTAGTGCGTATTTAGGACTTAATTGTCTTCATGGACAAAAAGGAGAAGAATTAGGGTGAAATCGGGGCAAAAAATAAAAGAAATTGAGTTATTTTGGAATTACACTCCTGTGTGAAGATATAGATGCTTGTGTAAGTAACACAAAGAGGGATCGTGTAAGTGACTATAAACATGTAAAGCTTTAAAGATGTTTTTACCCATGTGAAGATACACTACTGTATAATTAAGATACACGACCTTGTTCTATGCCCGTGTAACTGACTAGAAATGTGTAAAATCATAATTTTGAGATACACAATTACTCACACGATCATATGATTGATCGTGTAAAATTCAAAAACACTAATTTCACAATATAAAAGGTAATTATGAAGATGAGACGAAGGAAAGGCAATTAGAGACAGAGTTAGAGACAAAATTTAAAGTTAAAGACACAATTTTGAATCGAGGATAAGGAGAAAATGAAGATTACTTTAAGAGATCCAATAAAGAGCAGCCTTTCATTAAAGTTTCAAGGGGATTACATTAGAGAAAAGGGAGATATATATCTTATGGATTCTCTTCATTTTAATTATTCTTCTAAACTTTTGAATCATTTGAATTTTGTTCTATTTTCTACGTTTAGGAACTAAGTTTGTTTAATGCCTAGGCATGATGATCCCTAATTTGGAATGGTTATTATTAGGGATGGCAAATGGGGGTCTGGCCCAACCCGAGGCCTAATTGGTAAAGGTAAAATGACGTCGTTTTGCTAATTTTTTTTAAAAAATAATTTTTGGCCAGAATCAGGCTCGGGCCTACCATCTGGGGCCAGGTCGGGCTGACTCTAGCCTGGTTGTTTTGCTAACTTTTTAAAAAATAATGATTTTTGGCTGGATTCAAGCTCGAGCCTGCCATCTGAGGCCAGGTCGGGCTAACTCTAGCCTGGCTGGGCCCATTGTTATCCTTAGACATTATGATTTTATCTTTTATCTAATGTAATTATTGATTCATTACGATTCAATAATGCATTTTATTTATGAATTAATGTCCTTGATATTAGTTTAATGTTTGATTTCATATGATTGATATTAAAAAATTCTTTTGTATGAATAAATATAAAATAGTTAGAAGGATTTACACACAAACGTAGAGATAGGATGACATAAATCCTTTGAATTAGGTTCAAACCTAATAGTGAAATTCATGAATCAAGTAATGTGATCTTAAGGGTTTTAACTAAAAAGAGATTTCAGTTAATCAATCGATGGCTATTAGTTAATAACTTAAGAAAGATATTAACAAAAGATATGAATTTTCTCGGTCCAATGATCAATACTTGTAGTATATAATAAAGGCTCTATACTTAAAAAATATTAAGGGGATTCATTATTTAGTTACTAGTTATTTGATATTGATTAATCGTTATGTTATCTGCATCTAAGTTTATTATT
>JAOTJB010000210.1:43398874-43410774 GCA_027123815.1 Erythroxylum minutifolium
ATTAGTAAGTTAAATCAACTCGATCTATTATCAAATTCACACTTAAATGTCAAATACGAAAAATTCACACTTCAAATTAAGCATTTTATGAAAATTAAGTATTCAAATTCTCAAATTCACACAATAATTACAAAGAAATATTCAAAACATCATAAAAGGCATTTTATCGAGCACTTCATAGGCAATATGTATAATCTCAATCTAACCACAAATCAATTGCATTTTTTCATTATTTACCAACAACAACACATATAAACAACAAATAAACTAACAATTACACAAAAAAATCACAAACAACAACAATAATCAAGCAAAATTTCATCACCAAACACCCACAATTAAAACTAAAAACATGCATTTTTTGGAGGAATAATACACCCATTAGAGAGCTTACCTTAAACGACGCACGATGAGCCAAAAAATGGTCAAAAATGGTCGAAAAATGCAAGGAACGGTTGGACATAAGAGTCGACGGCAGGAGGAGAGAAGAAGAAGAAATAGGAGCCGGGGAAGACAGTCGGATTAAAGGAGATGAATCATCGACGGAACTGACATTCTGTCAGTGTTCCATCAGTGAACTATTAAATTACCGCATCATCTTAAACCAAACGATGACGTTTTATTTAGTTGCAGCCGACATTTACCGACGGAACATATATTTCGTCGGTATTTAAATTTTCTAATTATTTCACCACCTATTTTTACTACTATATTTTGCGATAGAAAATTTAATTCCATCAGTAAAGTTATTTAATGTATACCGACGGAACAAATTACGTCGGTATATAACAAGAGCTGAACCACTTTTACGACGGTATTCATTCCCGCAATTATTACCGATGGTGGTGGCTAACAAAATATAATCAACTCTGTTCGTCGGTTAATACTGCTCACCAATCCAAACATACCAACGGAAGAGTATCTGTCGGTATATATCCGAAGCAATTAAAATGCGGGAAGTATTCTCGCAATTTTTGCCGACGCCAAAGGTCATGTCGTCGCTATATATCATTAGAAATTTTGTGCGAATTTCATTCCCTCCAGCATTTCCGACGGTAATATATTTCCGTCGCTATATATGAACAATACAATACATTTACCGATGGTTTGTTGTTTTCGTCGGTAAATAGCTACAGTTTTACGTCCGTCGCTAATTCATGATTTTCTTGTAGTGTATCATTTCGATTATTTGAACCACCATAAGCAAAAAGGAGAGTCGAGCTACCAATGGTAACAAAAGCGTTGCATAAGAGGCAACCCATGGGAGTCAACTAGCCTTTGTTTGTTTTTGTTCAATTAATAGTTCATTTGAATTCCTTAGTTATGATCATGTTTGAATTGGATTTGATTTATATGTGTGTTGATTTTGTTTAGATTTCAATTTGTTTTCTTTTCAAATTTCTTGTTGATGATATTATCTTGATGTATTTGTAGGTTTTGAGATCATGGAGAATGCATATAAACTTGGAAGAAGGTTTGAAATTTGCAAGGATCACCAATTCCCACGTTCTTGGGAATTGTGGTGATTCCCATGAACGTGGGAAATCTCTCCAAAAAGTTTCTGGAGAGAAAACCCAAGGCCGTGGGAATTCTGGTACTAGAAAGTTTCTGCAGAGGAATCCCATGCTCATAGGAATTGTGGGGATTCCCACGAGCTTGGGAATCCCATTCGAGAGGGAGTTTAAAATTTTCCCCCTTTTTCTTCTCTCATTCACTTTTCAAAATTTCACTCCCTCTCTCTCTAGAACACGATTTTCTCTCCTCCCACTCTCTAAATCTATTTATTTTTCATCTAGATTCTTGGTATTTTCTTCATCCCTTTCCATTAATCTTACATTCCTTCATTCTTTTGATGCATTAATCATTCAAAAATATAAGGATCTAGGTGGAATTTTATTTTCTCTCTCTAAAATACAAATTTCACTCTCTCTTTCATTTTTGCATATTTTCTTCTAACAATGGCTCCACCAAGGATGATGAGGGTTAGGCAACTGGTCGACGAGCTCCGCCTTCAAGTTTTTGGTGAAGGAAAACCTAACTTAGTGGTAGCCTATCGGGCCCTATTTTTAATTTACTTGGAAGAAGAAGGTGTATGTTTTCGTGACTTTAGGAGTAGAGCAATGTTACTCCTAGGTATTTTGATTTTGAAGTATTAAAAAATATAGGAGTGAGATGCCGACTTGAACAATTAGCTGCGAACATAGGGTGAAATAGATTTGTTTGGTATGACGTACCTATTTTTGCCACCATATCTTTAGAGTTTTTCACAACAATTAGGTATAATTCTAAAATGGATTTGTTCTAGTTTAGGTTAGGTGGAAATGTTTTTAAACTTGTTTACTCTGTCTTGTGTGAATTGTTTAACTTGTCGAATACAAAAATCTTAGATGGTCATGCAAATTTTGACGTAGATGCTTATTGGAACACTCTCATGGGTGAAACCCATTTTGATTTATGTAATGCACCAAACTCTCAGATTTAGAGTGCTGAGCATTTGTTATTACATAAATTCATATGCTTGACTGTGTTTAATAAAACGGAAATCAATAAATGCTCAGCTAAAGAACTTTTCTTTTTATGGTGCATGGATAGAAAGCATAAAATCAACACTCCTTATAGAATTTTTTGATCACTAGTGAGTGTGATTACTAAAAAGAATACATCTTTTGGGATGATTCATATTGCTTATGCTTTGGGTGTATTTTATAATGTTAATATGGAGAATTTGCATATTGTTCCCCACAACATGTTTGATATAGTCTATTTGAGACACGCTGAGATTGTGGAGGTCCAATCTACAAAACTTCGCAATCCTCAGATGCGTATTGTAGTGAGGAGCAGGAGGGGTGCCAGTGTAATTGTGGACTGACCCTCCACATCCAGCGTAGCTCCAGAACCAGAGGAGGAAGCAGTAGTGGAGGAACCAAAGGGACCAGCAACGGCTGACCGATGTCAATCGATTCTTGACTAAATAGTCGCAAGTCAACAACAGATGACATCTGAACTTGATGAACTCAGCACTCAAACGTGACAGGTTCATAAGGAGCAAAGAAATTTGAAGAAGAGGTTCCTCAACTTCTGTCGGAGGAACAATTTTGAAGCTCCTACACCATCACCGTCACTACCATTTTCAAAATAAGCTTTTCTTACCCTTAAACTTTTAAATTTTGTTGTTTCATTTGTGTGATTGCATTTCATTTCATGTGTACTTGGATTCATATTATTTTTTTTATGTGTTATGTCTTATGTTTAGTTCTAATTTCTTTAATGTTGATTTGACTTCAGTATCTTCTGTTTGGGTTCATATCATTCGTTTTTTTAAATTTCTTTTGTTTAGTTTGTTTTCATTTTTTTTGTATGGTTTGATGTCATTTCCCTTTATTTGGTTGTTGAATTGTCACATTGAGGACAATGAGATCTTTAAATGTGGGAAGGTGACATCAAAGTCCTTTGTGTTGAATAGGATGTATGTTTAGGCATATTGTATGTGCTTTGTGTTAGCAATGGAACCACTTTTGAGTCACTATGATAAATATTTCCATGAAATTCTATCATGTTAGTTGGAATTAGATTGAATGCATGCTTGAACTTGGATTAGGCTACTTAAGTAGAAAGTGAAACATATAAAGTGATGAAAAGTAGTTGGTTACATAAGCTTAGTCACAAATCGACATTTGAACAATAAGGTAGTATAGAGATGCATAATGAGTTTTCAATTAAGCCAAAATAAGGATTGAGCCATATGACTCTATCTATAGTCATTTCATTTCTTTGTTGAGTATACTTCCATAGGCTACTACCTTCAGAATTTGCTTTGAATCGGTTTGAGTCTACTGGATGGATGCTTAATAGAGATGATCTGGGCCCTTTTTGTGTTAACCCTTGGCTTAAATGACCTACTTGTTAATTATCCCTTACTACCCTCGTTGAGCCTTAACATTTTGTTGTGAAACACCCAAAAATTTAAAACTTTCAACCCCATTATCCTACCATTTTCACAAGCTTAGTTGAGTATTAAGTAAAATATTAGTTGGGATTGTGTGAAATTTTTACCAAGACAAATTGAGTACATTTCTACCTATGGGCTATATTGTATATAGTGCTAGTTTTGACTTATAGTTCTTTCATATAAGAAGAAAAAGAAAGAAAAATAAAAAAATGAAAAATGAAAAAGAAAAGAAAAGAAAAAGGAAGAACAAGTGAATAGCATCAATAAGTGCAGAATATTAGTTATATTTGTATGTCTCGTAATTATGTTTTGCTATCCCATTTTATCCATTTTGTATTTATGCTTGTGCTTCTCTTTCCCCTCTTTTGACCTATCCTAACCCTTACCGCAGTACAACTCTAAACAAGTCCTTTTGATCTATTTGTGCATCCAATCATTATAGAGGAGAATTGGTATACTAGCAAGCCTATAATAACGTAGTTTCCTATAGGAAGGTTAAGTGAAACACTAACCTTTAAACACTTAAGCGAAATGAGCAAAAATCATGAGGAAGATTCATTTTTGCATCTTTACTTGTCTTTGAGTGATTGTGTCAATTATGAGTTTGCTTATGTACACCATTGTCATGATATGTGACTTAACTTGATATTTGAGTTGGCTTGCGTGTGAGGGATTGTATGCATTGATCTTTGTTAAAATGAAGTGGTTGAATTGATTGGTTGTATTTATTTTACTTAAGGACAAGCAAAGATTCAAGTGTGGGGATGTTGGTAGATGTGCATTAGGATAAGTTTTTGTAGGTAATTGGCATGTAGTTTCTTGCATAATTGTTGTTTATCATTCAAGTTTAGGATTTATTTTGTATTTTTTTCATTAAGTTTGATTTCCATTGCTGTTCTTGTGTGTTTGATGCTAATTGAGGGTAAGAATTAACTATTTTTGTGTAGGAAAGAAGAGGGAGCAACTTGGAAGTTAAACAAAAGATCAAAGAAGAGAAGACAAGAAGAATTCATCTAGGACAAATTCCTACGTTCGTGGGAATCATGTAAATTCCACGAACGTGGAAAATCATAACAGAAATGAGGAGTGCATTTGTGTACAATTCCCACGCTCGTGGGAATTAAGTAGATTCCTACAGACTTGGGAATTGTAATTCAAGGCAATCTGTGAGGCCTCATTAAACCTAGGATTTTTGGATTATAAAAACATCATTAAGCCTCCATCTTCATGGGAGACGACACCCACCTGTAGAAACACCATCTTTGAGTGGAGAACACATGTTCGAAGCAATGAGAAGGGATTGAAGACAAAGATCATCATCAAGATTGGGCAAAATAGCACATCAACACCAAAAATCCATATTTTGGCAAAGAGAAGGAGTCTTTCTGTTATATTTTCTTTCATTTTAATCTTCTCAATTCTTTATAATAATGGTTTATTTGATTGTTGATGATGTTATGGAGACCATGTTAGGCTGATTTCATTTTAGGGATTACTTTTGAATTATTTTGTCAAAACTCTTATTTTATTGAATTGAATGAAGTGTCTTTGATGATTGTTATTTTAAATTGTTGTCTTGCAACAAATCAAGAGAGTGAGTGAGATGAGATTCGTGTAGGATTGTACAACGAGAGTTGCCGACCTATAGACTAGCAATCATTATGTCAATTGAATAGTTAGAAGAGAGATCTTGATTACTCAATTAATCACCCATAGGATATCTTAATAACTAATTGAATCGATATAGTCATTGGGTAGATTGAGAGATTATTTAATCGATTCCCGTTAATTTGATTAGGGACAAATAGTTACACCTTGAGAGAGGGTAATTAGTAAATTCGAAAATCTAGGGTGAGACATAATTTAATCAATAAAATAGGAGGGAGACAAAATAAGAAAAAAGTAATCTCTAGCACTTAGATTCTTGAATTCAGATTTTCTACAATTGCGATATTATCTATTGTTTACATTAGTCTTTTAATTTTAAGTTTAATTTTAATTTAATTTTCTAGATTATTTGCAATTCACAATTTAGTTTCTTAAACAAAGTTGTGTCTAAATTTAGCAGTGTCTAGGCATCAATCCTTGTGGGATCGATATCCGCTCTTTTTACTACAAGTAATGACCCGTTCACTTGCAGTTTTTGAGCGTAAAACAAGTAGATAGGTTTTATCATCAACAAATCCCAGATCAAACGTGAAAGAGCAATAATCAAAGAAATACAGAAAATACCTGATTTTAATTCCATAACTTCAAACGGACTTTCCGAAGCTGAAACGAGAGCGAATCCACCGTCGGCTTCATAGGAACTGCTCACCGGAAGCGGTCAATGTCTTTGTACAATTTTCTCAAAACGTAAGCTCTCTTAATGAGTTAGAGAATCCTTATGCTTACGAATGATATGAGCAACTGCAGAAGACCTTAACTTTTATATATAACTTACATATTAGGCTTTCCCATCACAGGCCCGATATGGGTCCAGTCTACACTAATTGGGATATATTTTCCACACGAACTTCGACCCATTGATTTAAATTATTTATTGGATCACTTTATTATCTTTATCTGGATCAAATTACATAACTTAACCGATAAATTATTGTAAAACTGAAAAATGCAATTAAATGTTGTCCAACTATACGGGAAAAGTAAAAAATGTCTAACAGCTGGTTCATGACAGTATAAGATTAAGGTTAGTTTCTTTTTTCCATTTGTGATTCTTTCATATTCATTTTTTTTAACCTTTTACTTTGGTCACCTATTGATTTCGATTAATATTTTGCAGGGTTATTGAAAATCTCGAAGGATATAGTTAGCAAAAATTCTGGTTAAGTTGTAGTTGTTTTCTAGCCCAAACAAAAACATCAAATTAAATGTAAATAGATAAATCAATACCTGAGATTTGGTAACACAGTTTGGCATACCTTGCCTACATATGTGGGGCCCTCACCTAGCTTTATTACTTTCATCGGTGATATAATAATAGTTTTACTCAAGGCATTGTAGAGCCGACTTACCCAACCCTTAACACTATCCCTTATCCTCACTACCCGTGAAAGCAAATCACACCCAATAGTACGACCACCTGGTACTAACCTCAACAAAGGATTTTTTCAACAGTATTTAGTAATAAAGGATGAAAATAAAATAACTCAAATAATTGAAATAGCATCGAACATAAATAAAGACACTTGAGAAAGAAAACAACTTCCTTAACAATGTAGCTTTGTCAACAAAATAATGAGAAGTTTTCCATCAAAAGAATCTGCCGCTTCAATATTGTCATTGGAACATCCCACGTACAACAGCCAAAAAGTTACCAACGAAACAAACGTCTTTCCACCGAAAACGTTACAAACTACGAAGCTGCAAAAATACCAAGATTGCTAGAAGTTTTTCACATAAAAACCACTATCGTTGATAGCCCCAAAATTCCCTCATAATAAATAGAAAACACAACTCCCCAGTGTAAAAAAATTACCAACAAAATAAACGTTTCTTCACCGAACATTGCAAACAATAGAGCGACAAAATCCACGATGCTTGCTGGAATTTTATGCACACCACTACCACTATCGACCAGAAACATACACGATCAACCCCAATCTACCTAACAAAAATCACCTAAAAAATCAAGAATATCATCTATTAAAATCACGAAAAAATTTGAAGTTTTTGTACACAAAAAATCATAAAAGACAGTCACACAATCAACACTCCATTGATAATCAATAGCCACACCAGAATGACGCCCCAAAAATAAAAAATGAAATTAACTCATATGTTACTCAAAAGTTACGCAAGACCGCCCTCAATTATTGGTGAAAAATTAAAGAATACCCAGCTGCTTAAAAATCACACTACCCTCTATTGTCATGCAAAGATAGAGAATACACAACTACCAAAATCAACGTAATTAACAACACAATTCAACTCTCAATAATTATTCAAAACAGAAGAACGTGTAGCTACAGAAAAAAAAATCATGCATAATAAAAACCAGCAACAAGGTCGTGAAACCTTGTAGAAAGTTGCAGCACTAAATTAGAATCATATCCCACAAAATTAGTTACGTAAATGATCCAAGATTGCTCTAAAAAATTACAACTACCAAGTCATTTTTCTTCACCAAAAATCCCAGCCACATTATAGCTGCAAATAATCAACCACATCTCTAAAATTTACTTCCTTAGATAGTCATTATCCCAAAATATGTTATCTATTAAATCACATCTTGATTATGATTTTAAACCTAATCAAATTTATCTTGAAAGAGTCCCTCATAAATCCAACTAATGCCAATTTTAAATATTGCCCAAAACTACATAATAAGATATCATAATAACATATATTCTAACAATTATCAATTGAGCTAACAAGAATGGAGATTTCCAAATTAAAAATGTTAGACCCGAGATCTACAATTTGTATGCTTAGGTCCAAGTTTAGTTGGGGACTACAAATACAGTGATCAAATCATCATTGAAGAAGGTACATTCAATACTGAATCTTCATGTTTTTAATATGTAACACATGATACAGTGGGCAAATTACCATTGAAGAAGGTTTGTGTTTTGCAGTAATATACTACGAAGATTGATTATTCTATAATGCAGGAAGTAAAATCATGTTGGATAATCTTATATTTGAAACTCCAAGGAATGATCCTACTCTATAGGAAATAGGCATCCCTGACTATTCAGTTGCTAAGTTCTTTATACCAAACCCAAGTCTAGATCTTAAAAACAAAGTTTTCCTGAACAAACCTCAACATAGGTATGGGCAATATGGGTTGTGATCATGATACACAGACTTGTATACAAAGAGTGATCTTGTTTACAATATTGGATCTAGTAATCACACTCGAGATCAGTTTTACGCCTATGTACCATAGTAATACAACAATACATGTTATGATTCTCATTTTGCTTCAAAACAATTCATCTTTAAATCTCTCTCTCAGAAAGATCTTTACCTCTTCTTTTCTAATGTGAAAAAGGAATCTTTCCTTGCATTTTGCAAGCTTACAAATGGCAATTACAAACCTATGACTTGGCAGATTAATTTTGAGCTTGACAATGTCAAACCATACACAACATACACTCTCCACTTGGCCCTACATCTTCCAATTATGCTCATCTATATGTAAAGACTACAAAAGTTTTATTATTTTTTTAGAATACCTGAGAGTTTTGTGTATTAACTAAAGAAGATTCAATTCCCATTTTTACTTTTCACAGGTACGAATAAATGATCAAGTTATATGTATGTTGTGAAAATTGATCGGATTAAAGCAGGTTCTTAGCTAAATAAGATTAAACGAATAGTAATGAAGAAATAAACACACAGATTTTTATGTGAAAAATCACCCAAACAAATCAAGGTAAAAATCACTGGCAAGAAGAATAAACTTCACTATGAAAAATTTAGGAGTTACAACCTCTCTCTATTTTACAAGGAAAGTACTATATCTCTTAAGAAATAAGTACTATATCTCTTTTAAACTGTGGAGATTAAACTGAAGAAGAGAAGATTTGAGATGAATGAAAATTGATCTGGGAAGGCCTATTTATAGGCCTCTTAGATGCGATTAGCCAGTTGTGGACATATTGCTGAACTTTATTTTTCTTTTGCTTTTCACACGCAAAGTTTTTCTTCTCCCTTCCCTTTTTGACTATGGGAAGTCGAAAGCAACTCTTCTTGACTTTGGCAGTTGACAGCAACAATCTCTTAATTGAAGATTTGATTGAAAGTCAATCAGATCTTCACACCATTCTTTTTTCCCTTACCATTTTCATGTTGCTCATGTCTCCATCAGGCCTCAAGAGGATCGACACCAAATTCTAATCCCTCATAACACAATACAACATCTGAGGTCTCTTTAATGTAGCTAATGACCTTCTTTATAACATTTCAATGCTCTCTTCTAGGATTTGCCATGTACAAACCAACTACTCCCACTACATGTGCAATCTCTGATCTTGTACAAATCATAGCGAATATTAAGCTTCCCGCTGTTGATACATACGGTACTCAAGACATCTCCATCCTCTCATCTTCACTGCTAGGACTTATGATGGAGGATAACTTGAAATTAATAAGAAGTGGGGTAGAAGTTGACATACAATCTTGCATATTAAAGCATCATAAGATCTTCTTCAGATAATTATTCTAAGAAAGCTAAATCTTCCTATTATTTTTGTCTCGATGAATTTGCATTCCTAAAATCTTGTTTGACGGTCCCAAGTCCTTCGTTTCAACTTTCCTAGCCAACTGCGCCTTCAATTTTATAATAATATCTTTGTTAGGGCTTGCTACTAACATATCATCTACATACAGCAACAAGATAGTAAAGTCATTGTCACTAAACCTCTTAAAATATGCACAAGGGTTTACATTTAGTTTGTTGTATCCAAGGCTTATAATGAACACATCAAATCTCTTGTACGAACACTTTGACTCTTGCTTTAGACTGTATAGAGATTTGTTCAACTTGCACACCAAGTTCTCCTTTCCTACTTCTTCAAAAACCTCTTGTTAGAGTATATAAATCTCTTCTTCAAGATCTCAATGAATAAAAGTCATCTTTACATCTAACTGCGCTAGATGTAAGTCAAACCTAGCACGTATTGCCATGACTATTCGGAATGTAATAAGTTGGACCATAGTTATGAAAGTGCCTGTAGTCATCAGAGGAGAGAACTGCAGTTTTCTTTAAAACAACAGGATGGCTCTAGATGTTGACACTTCGACACATTTCCAGGCAAGATTTGTCAAGCACGTCATCATGATTCAACTTATTTTAACATTTGGACAGCCATAATTTTTAGAAATTCATACAAAAATAGTAGACTCTAACCCCAAAGGGCCATAAAATCCATACATTTCTGAACTATGGCAAGGACTCCACAAGTACCAGACAATTGCAAAATAGCAGTAGACGCAAGTAGTATATAAAAACTCCTAGTAGTTAAAATAAAACTCAACCAGCTCATCTATTACGTGTTTTATTTTTCAGGTTTCATAAGTTTTGGTTTTTGGATTTCTAAATGGAAATTCCAAAATTTTATATTTTAGGTTTTTATAATTCAAATTCTTCAAATTAAAATAATCAGATTTAAATATGATTTTAATGTTTGTAAATTATTAATATTATTAGTTTATGCCCTACAATCAATCACTGATTATAATTCAATGACATAATTATTTAAAGGAATTATTTATCTTATACATATTAAATATACATTGCAAAAAATGATATTCATATTGCATTTATGTATTATCACTAAATTGTTTCTAATCATTGTTCTATTAAGACTAAACATTAATAGAGTATAAAAAGATTGCATACATTATATTTCTTCCTTATAAAGGAAGTATTCGAACTCATAAACTAAAATGTGGAGATACTTAAATAAACACATGAATATTTGTTAGAGAATAAGTTCATCAAATTGACTTCATATGAGAATTTATTTAGACCATTACTTATCTATCTATGAAAATTTTCACTGTGATGATTGTATAAGTGATCCTTTAACTTGATATCTCCAAGTTATTGCATATAAAGAATGTTACGTTTTGACACTACTCATGTCATATTCTAGTTAAGGAAAGTTCAGTCTGTAATCATTGGATATAGTATAAACTATATGGAGATCAATATAAGACTCGTTACTCGCAAGTATTTAGGGATAATATTCTATTATTCTAGGTCATTATTGATTTAGGAAATCCTTAGTCAAGGTGAGATGACAATTTGAAAATAATTTTTAAATATCATTAATTGAATCAATTACTACCGATGGATAACTAAAATGAATAGACTCAAATAAAGTAGACATTAGTTCTATATTCTATGTCTAATAAGAACGTTATGTAATGAAAGTATTGAATTATACAAAAAAATTAGTTACAACTACTTTGAGGTTCCTAAATATTTTGGTAGCCA
>JAOTJB010000210.1:43429733-43448039 GCA_027123815.1 Erythroxylum minutifolium
CTGGTTTTGTATATATGTATATCTATATACATGTTGTTAGCAGATGAACGATTATGGGTTAAAAATGTAGTCAGAAACTTTGAGGAATAAACTGCACTGTTCTAATCGAAATTTGACAAAAGTATCTTCATGAAAATTGTAGATCTTTTTCTTAGCTTTCCAACGACATAAAATTCAAAATTTTTGGATTTGTGGTTTGAAAGTTATGGTAGTTTGAAGTGAGGGTGGGTGGCGCGACTTTTGCAGAGCTGAAATTTCTTGATTTTCATAGGCGTGAGAATTTTCTCTCATGCTCGTGCGTTAAATGGTTTGAATCTCACGGGTTTACTATTTCTCTCATAGCTTTGTTTATTAGTTAAATGTCCCACCAGGAATTTATCAATTTTATTTTGTTATGAAAATTATTATTAAAATTTTATGTTCGAATCGAGATATGGGTCTAACAAATAATATGGATTAAAAATATGTCAAATAATTTATCGCAATGTTGTATAACATTTGGTTAAATCATAACTAAAAAACATTTTGCAATGTTTTATAAAATGTAACTAAAAATATTTAGCTATATTTTTAGAAACATAACTAATTAAAAATATTTGGCTACGCTTTAAAAAAGTTTTGTCTACATTTCTAAAGACATAGCTTAAAATATTTTAAAATGTAGCTAAAAACTTTTTTGATAACGTTTGGGTGACGAAACAAAAACGTAGCTAAAAATTATGGACGACGTTTTTTTACACATTTAGTTACGATTTTTTTCGTAGCCAAATATTAATTTTGTTGTAGCGATTGAATGTAAATAAACTCGCCTTCTTCAATGAACTCATTTGTTTCTTCAAGCAAAATCGAGTCAAACATTGTTAAGATTTACAACATAAACCATAAACATGTTATATCAGATGACCTTCATATCATGAATGTGCAATGAATAGCTTTTCAAATATTTAGCAATGTTGAATCCTATCCATTTCAAAAAAAGGGATATCTTTGCATAACCTTATCCTCCGAGTCAAGCTCCACCAAAAACTAAGCTTAAGAGTAAGCACACAAAACTAAATGTTATATAATTAATCTAAACATTATATTTTATATTTGATAAATTAATACGAATCCTAGTACTAATGAAATTGATTGCATCCGCTAAATTTATAATTCTGACTCCATTCACATTTAAAGATTGAATATAGATTCATATTACAGTGTTAAATAAAAAGGAAACGAGTAAGTAACATACAATCAAAAGCATTATCCCTCAAGACTGATAGTAACCAAATCTACTTTTTCTTTATTATATAGTTTATGTATTCATATCTTTGGGTAGAAAATATTTATTTATGTATATACTAATGTACAAATTTGTCAGCTTAATATAACGTAGCCCTATGTGCTATCAGGACTGGACTCCAACAATCGTCTTCGCCCAGCCCGTCTGCGAGATGCACCAAGGAGATGCTGATTACTGCATGTTTTTCTCGTACATTGCGTTTTGCACTCACAAAACCGTAAAGTCTACTAAAACCCAAGGAGAGTTTGATAGGTGAGTGCACTCAGGTTCTCTGCTTTCCTTCGCCGTTGAATTACTTAGCTTCTAAGGAATAGATATATGGGTAGAGTTTCTTTCATCATATAAACCCCTTAAACCTTTCACGGGATGGAGTCTTTTGTCGTGTGATCGTAAAGGTTAAATCTTTAGGTAAGTCACGCATATATGACTAGGTTTCTGCTGATTGGGTTGCTTGTGCAGGTTCTCATATTAGTTAGGCTTTGATGTCTGGCAAGGTGTAACCACAGATAGGTGCTGTTGGGAATTTCGTGCGCTAAGCTGTATTAAGGTGTCTAGCTTGGTGATGATGGAAAAAAGTAAACATAGCAATCAAAAGATAGCGGATGCCTGTGAGGCACTTGCAAGTTTTGGCTTCGCGGAAGAGAAATTGAAGGTTACGCTGACGAGGCTCGCTAGATTGTATAAGAATGATTGGAAGTTCATTGAAGAAGAAAATTATAGAGCTGTGATTGATATTCTGATAGATAGGTATACAGGGGAAGAAAAGTTGCGTCTCATGAAGGTAATTTGATTACTATCACACATGTTCATGCAGGATAGATTTCTGATAAAATTGAACTTGATTAATTTTCTGTACTACGTGGGATATGTTAATCCTTTCCCTCTTGTTATTACTAGAAGCAAATATTTGACGGAGATCGATGCTCGGATGACGGAGAAGAGTTTAGGTGCGTGAAAAGGGGTTTAACAAGCCAGAATGGCCAGGCTTCGTCATCTTCTGGCAAAAGAGCTAGAATCTCACCTTCGACACTTTGTGCGGGCACTGCAAGGCATGAAGATTATTTTGAAGCTACGACCAGAGAAACAGGATCCATTTTTCTCAAGGGTAAGGCAATACAGATATCATTTCCACGGGGTATGTGTTGACTATCTGCAGTAATGACAGTCAGATGCCTCTGCCGCTATGAGTCGTTACATTCTTAATGCTTCCCTCGCTGTTATGCCTCTTGTTATATTAGTCTTAATCATTCTGTCAGTTACCTTTAGCTAATGTTGCTGGTTTTTGTTGACGTATTTGTGGTAGGATAGACGTCACTACATGTCATGTAGCGTTGGGATTTGCTGTTTTACTTTGCTACCATGAGTGCTAGTTTTGAGGTTCTTTCAAAGGGAAAATTTTGGGATTCCCTCCAGAATTTCTCAAAAGTGAGCTTCTGTAATTGTCATGAAGCATCTGATAGAACCAATAATTCCAAGTGCTTGTGTATTTTCCAGTTTTTGGCGTGTAATAGAAATTCCTTGATTGTTTCTCAAGGACATATAAGCTTGAACGTCAAATCATATCAATTTTGACATGTCCTTTTAGTTGTTAATTTTGTGGCTTGTGTTATTTGTTTTTATTATATACTTGCTAGTTGCAATGGAATTTCCTGTGGCATTTGTTTGTTAAGAAAAAATATCAAATTCTTGATCTATCCTGCTCTTAATTATAGACTTTCACTTTTCCAGATGCAAAAGATCCACCTGCTGCAGGCAGATATTCAAAAGGAAACAGTTCAGAATGCAAAAAGGATGACTCAAAATTGAAGGACTTGAAAGCTTTAGCTATGGAGAATAGAGTAGCTGCTAATTCGCTTCCTCTGCAGTTTGAAATTGCTTCATCCTCCAATAAGGAGGTGAAGACCTCATTAACTTGTAACTCCGCTGGACATTCGATTTCCCAAAGGCAAACTTTCGGTGCTGCCCTTAGAGAGGTAGAAAATGAATGTCTCAGAATATACAGAATTGAGGACTCTGATTTCTCCTTGACAAAGTTGATGAATAAAGTCTGTGAGTACTTACTGATGATGGACTCTGGTCCAAGTAATAAAATTGCACCTATAATTCTGGATACATCACCAAAATCATGTCAAAATGATGTAGGAGATACTTCCTTGCAGCCAAACTACCAAAATGTAGGAGTTAAAGATCGCATTATTCCTCAGGTGGTGTCCCATTTTCTTCAGCAATTGCATGGTCTTGATGGATATGAACTTCAGTACACTAAATTTTCTTTTATTCTCTCTTGACAGGTTGTTAACGTCGAAAGTAAGGAGAATATTAAATTGTTAGAATTCTCTGGATCTTTGAAGTCTCGTAATATGGAGGCTGTTCTGCAGAAGAGATATCCCATTTATCTCAACGACATAACCAGGGGTCAGGAGAGTGTAGAAATTTCCCTGGTGAATGAGTGCAGTAACATAGAATTGCCAGATTTTATGTACATAAAAAATAACATGGCTCATGACGATGCTCAGATTGTTTTCTCGCTTGCTCGTATATCTGACCGAAATTGTTGCTCACAGTGTCGGGGAGATTGTTTGTCTTCGGCCTTACCTTGTGCGTGTGCTGCAGAAACTCAAGGAGAGTTTGCCTATACGCAAGAGGGGCTACTTAAGGAAGAATTTGTAGATGAATGCATTGCTATGACTAGGGAGCCTCAAAGAAAGCATTTCTACTACTGTGAAATCTGCCCTCTTCAAAACAGCATGCTGCAGAAGGGTAAGAAAATAAAGCGTTGTGAGGGCCACTTAACTAGGAAGTTCATAAAAGAGTGCTGGTTTAAATGTGGCTGCAGCAAGCATTGTGGCAATCGTATCGTTCAGCGAGGCATACAAGTAGCTTTGCAGGTTAGATTCTACAAATTCACTTTGTTGCTTTTGGTTAATCTTTTGATGACATATTCATCAGATAAGAGGTTTACAAATTGGAGGTTGTAGGTGTTTGCAACACCTGAAGGGAAAGGTTGGGGTCTTCGACCTGTGACTGCTCTGAAGAAAGGCACATTCATCTGCGAGTATGTAGGGGAAATTGTGACCAACCAAGAACTTTATGATCGAAACAAGGAAAGGACTGCTGTAAACGAGAAGCATACCTATCCAGTTCTACTGGATGCAGACTGGGGTTCTGAGAGAATACTGAAAGATGAAGAGGCCCTTTGTTTGGATGCAACAGAGTTTGGAAACGTAGGCAGGTTTATTAATCACAGGTATGACAAGAAATGACATTTGGACTTATTAATCACAGATAGATGTTTCAGCTTCTAATGGAAAATGAGGCTCCACCAATGCTTTAAAATTGTTATCTTTCAATATAAAAAAACTATATTCAGTCAATTTGTCTAGTATTATGGTCAAAATTTCGGTTGTCCATGTGGTGATTCTCAGTAAATAATACACCAATTCTCCTCACTGTCCTACTATTTCCCTGCCATCCAAAGTTGGAGTTAAGCCTTTATTTCCTTCTTTCTACATCTGTTATTTATCCTTAACCCTTAAAAAAATATTTTGAGTTGTCAGATGTTATGATGCTAACTTAGTCGAGGTCCCTGTGGAAGTGGAGACTCCCGACCATCACTACTATCATGTAAGTAATTCTAAACACTTTCATGGCTCATGACTTGCTTCTGCAAATACAATATCACAAATTCTCCCTTTGAATATCATGCAGCTTGCTTTTTTCACGGTTAGGGACATTGAAGCTATGGAGGAGTTGACATGAGTAATTTTCTATCCATCTTGAAATAATAAGCAAGATATATTGTAATAAAGGATTAGCAGTATCCCGTTTGAGTTAACTTAAACTTCTTTGATGGCAGGATTATGGCATTGAATTTGGTGACAAGCACCACCCAATTAAAGCCTTTAAGTGCAAATGTGGAAGCAAATATTGTCGCAATAACAGAAAGAAACTTTCCTGACCATTTGAACAAAGTTGAAGTTGCAACCTGAGATGGCATTCATTTCTCAGATAAAAAGGTTTACTGAAGCATGAGGAAATACCAATCATAAGAAAAGTAGAACGGTCAATGTCTCACATGCAAAACCAAAATTTGCGCCGGAATCAACCATATCTGGTGCATGCTTAGATGTACAATTTTTTTTTTAAAGATTGGCAAAGTAAGACTAGGTTTAGTTCAGCGGTGCGGTAAAAATAAATACTTATTCGGCATAGTTTTTAAATGCAGTCACATGTTTGGATCTGTAGTAAATAATTGGAGGTTGGAGAAAAATGCGGTGTCACCACAGAAATCAACAAGCAGAAAGAGGGTTGCGATAGGAAACTATTTATACGGTAGAAATTTTATTTTCTATTAATAACCTTCACTATAAGTATTATTTTCTATTATACTCTTAATTAATACGATTAATAATATATTTTTATGAAATATTTTATTTACTAAATTTATTTATTTATATTTTCTTATTTTATTATTTAAAATTTTAAATTTATATGATTAATAATATATTTTTCAATTATTTATACAACAATTAATAGTTTATTAAATTAATAGGCTTTTTAGTAATTTTATCTCTTTTCAGCAACCGCAAACGCACTTGTCAAACACTTATTTTCACGTTTCAACAGTTACCAAAACAGTAATCCCAAACACATAAGTAATTATTGAAAATAAATACTTATCATTTCAGTAGGTTGTCAACTGCCGTCGCTTTTCCAAACTAAGCCTAAATGTGTAAAAAATTTCTGGTCCACTCAAAAGATTGTGGGTTATGGCTTGTGGGAGTTCCACCAATTAACCACAATTCTTTTTGGTTCTTCCAAGTGCAAATTGTCAATGGTTTGAGCCTGCTTATTACATACCTGATACATGCCCTCATCTTCAACCAACTTTAACGGGCTTTCCTTTGGTTAGGTTTATTCTTATCATACACTAAGGTTTCTCTTTTATTTTATCATCTTTACTGCTAATATGGTAAATGTACAATTGCATTTTTAAGACAAAGGTTCCAAGCAAAAATCTTTCTTTGTGTAAGGGATTAGAAGGCATGGAAAATAACTTCAAATGTGCAACTCAAAGTTCTGATTCTACATTGTAGCATCTCAACGTATTGATATGCATCAATTTCTGATATAGCGCTCGCCAGAAAGTTTAAAGTCCAAGAACAAAAATAAAGGATTCAAGTAGGCGGCCATAAAAACGGTATTCGTAATCATGATGTATTTTAACAATTGCTATATCAACAACTATTCTTAATTGTATTATAATAGTCAACATTATGTCTAATTGATTCACCTCGTTTATTTAGAACATTAATTTGGGATATGTAATGCCTACTATCGAATCTATGCAATTGTACATTTACCATATTAGCAGTACAGATACCTGATGAGAAAGGCAACTCAGTCCTTTTATTTGTGTTTAGGTTCTTCAAATCCATTGTTCTATGCTATTTGCATGCTCTGAAAAGCCAATTTTCTTCACGCAAAACAGTGTCATTCAATATGATAAGCACTTAAACAAGAGAATAATTACTTCAATCTGACATATACAGGAACCTGTTTGATATAAAGGTTCTCCGGACCACAGAAACTTAGCAGAAAGGAAAGATTTGTAAATCTGAACAAACATTAAAACATGTTATTTCATTAGTTCTACACTATACTTTCAATACTTAAAAAGACATTTTATTGCACATAATTCACCACCAAAGAAGCACAGATGAGTTCAAAGCTCCTCAGGAATGCTCTGAAGCGCAGGAATCCATGAGCGTTGTTGCCGGCTTTCCTTCATTGCATTGTTGGCTCTCAGAAGATGTTTCCTTCTCAGAAGATCCAATCTCTGTTCCACGGATAATGAAGACGCTGTTGAATAAGAAGATTGGTAAGAGTTGCTCTTATTGCCGCTTCTCATCAGTTCCAGCATTTGTTTCAAGTCTTGCTTTCTGACAAGCAGCTTCATTCTGACCACCCCATCTTCACTAATATGCGACACAACACTTCCACCATTCACTTGTGCGATGGTTTCCAACAGGTTGTTCTTCAGACTTCTCTGGCTTCGGCTTCTTGATGATCGAAAATCTCTTTTCGGAGAAGCTTTGCCTTCTGTTGCAGCTCTAGAATCCATCCTTCTACGTATATATATGTTGCTAAAATTTTTCTGAATTATACAAGTTGCTCAAGCTATGGACCTTAAGCTTTATATAGCAATTGTAGATGAACTTGGAAATACTAAATTGCAAGGTCGGTTAATAGAAATTGTTTCCCAGATGAGCCCCAAAAGTCAAAATATCAAAAGGATGCGTTTTGACTTTGATATCTACATTCCAACATGGCCAATTACACGTTTCTGAAGTTTGCAAGAAGAGTAGTGCCAATTCCTGAACTTGGATATTGAGGGTTATATGTCAAAACTTAAACCAGGCGTTGACTTGCATTTTGCAGCAACCTAAGAAACAAACTTTTTGATTGATGTATGAGTAGTTTAACAAGCTATTCGTGGATTACTATATTCATGTTTGATAACAGACTCAGTGGTACTGGCTACGCCTCACATGCAAATCCTATCATTGCGCAGCAGTTGACTACGTGCATTACATCAAAGCATAATCCTTTTGCAGAATCGATGGAAGTCTTGATATTATTGGGTTTTGCATTTGCGAAAGCTGTGTGTAGTCTGTCATTCTAATCATTCCTTTATATCCTAACCAGCTTTAGTTCTTTATTCCCAGGGTTTATTAGATACCCGTGATGTTCTTTTGATGGTCTAAAAAGATGAAAATTCACTCCAATCATCTTTGATTCCATTGATTCTAAAGGACCAAACTTGGTAGTTAGTCAGACAGATATGGCTGTTAAATGATTTGCTGGAACTGAGTTCCACTCAATCTTATAGTTTGGTAGTTTAATATTGGTACTGTCTTCTTTATCAAAAGCCATATTTTCCAATATCAGAATGGAACTGGATAGATCACAAAATGGGGCCCCATTGGGATTAAAATTGGCAGGCAAAAACATGTCTGTTTGGTACTATAATATGGTGGAATAAGAATTACAACATCAGCAATATCGGCCCTATCTTCTCATATTTTTAATTTTTAATTTTGGCTTTTACATTCAGTAAAATAAAATTTATTTGCTTTAAATTTTTAATTCTATTTTAGTTTTTTATATTTTATAACTTATAAAATTATAAAATTTTAATTTAGTTTTAGTTTTAGCTTTCTGTTTTTATTTTTCGTAATCTAATTTACAAACATTAATATGTACTATATAATAATTTAATATTAATTAATAATAAGAATGATGACTAAAATAAATTAATTATTTAATTTAAACAATTAAGTTAAATTTCAAAATAAATATATAATAATAAATAAATTTTACTTTATTTGATTATTTATTTTTGATAAAACGTAATAAATTTTTTATAAATATTGTATAAGAAATTAAATTAATTCATATAATTAATCTATATCTAAGTTTTATCTAATATTAATTATTATTAATAATAAAAATATAATTATATTGACATTAACAATTAAAAAAATTTATTTAAGGATAAAAAGATAATAAAAATAAAATAAAAAATAAAAGTGAAACCAATTACTATAATATCTTACAGAAAGGAGGGAATTTGAATATGGACATTGTTTATTTTTACTGATGGATAGAATGGAGGACTATAAAGTTAGTAGGCATGTACATTTCTTGTCAAAATGGTAATTTTATCTTCTATTTAAGGTAACGAGCTTTACAACACTCTTATCGAGTCATCCATTCCATTGAAGAATGGAAGAGAAATTATTAATTAACCATTATGCAGAAACGAACTCTAGAAATAAACCATGACAAGTGAAGGACTTTGAAGGTCTAACTAAGTTCATAAATAATCAAGATATTATCTCCATCTAAAATCATAAGATAATAGATTATGAATCCTATATATATAACTTACTTTATTTTTATGTCTCTTTTTGATATAGGATAATTCCCCTAATGAATTTAACCTCTATTCCTTATAAGTGAATCCATCTATATCAAGCTAACTTCTCTCACCCCATAGCTAATATAAAGCCATAAATCTTTATTCATCAATTTTGCCAACTTAACTCTAATACCAAATAAAGGATTTCGAGGAGGCTTGTAGAAAAATTGGACTACATTTAAATGAGATCCAATATAATTGTAACATCATATGTTAATCCAAAACCTTCAGGCAATTAGTTGTAAACTTTATTTTTGTATGTAACTAACTTCATCCTTATATATCTTTCCGATAGATAATAATTTCACTTGTAAATTTCCTAGCAGTACCCATGTTATAATGACATTAGACATTAGACATTGAGGCCTACAAAGAATAGATCATATATAGATATTAGAACATGTTACATTTCACAAAACTATGGTAAACGTTTCCTATGTTAGGCTCAAGTTAAGAGATATTTAGACATAAACAATGAAAAATGATGTATAGAGAGTAAAATCAGCAAAAATCCCATGGAGATTTTCTATTGTATTTGAAATTAAACAATAAACAAAAGCTTCACTTTGAATGAATCTAAATCAAAAATTAAAATTTTCAACCAAATCATATGGTTTACAATTAAGGCATATTCTACTTCTACTATTAGCTGAGGAACTATTGCTTATTTTTCTTAAGTTTTACGAGAAAAAAATACTTAAATTAAGAATGTATAACACTCTTAAAAAACTTTTCATGTCTTCGTAAGATCCTTAGTATTATTTACAAATCCCTCCAAACTTTAAGTTCGAAAATTTTTTAAACCATACTTTACAGTTAATTGTGCCTTTCACACATTCTAGCTCTTTTTTTTTTCCAGATTTCTGATGTAATTTACTTGATAAATATATAAATTTGGACAACAAATTGACAATATAGAAAATGTTAGGCCTTGTAGAATTTTTTTAAAAAACTTTGATAAAAATCATCATTTTTGCTTAACTCCTCATTCAATAATAGGGATGGCAAGGCAGTCCGATCCAAGCTCGAGCTTGACCAGGCCTAAAACAATCCCATATTTTTTTATTTTTTATTTAATGAATAAAAAGAAAATGATGTCATTTTGTCATTTTTTAAACAAAGTTTTGTCATTTTCCATAGTAGTTGTCGGGCCTCAAAGCCAAGTTAGGCCTAGACAGCCTGACTCAAGACTTGATCAACTTGATCCTGACCTATGGACCACATGCTTGACCCCAATTGCCTAGCTCTATTCAATACCAATGAATGTTTATTTCCTTGCTTTTATTAATATAGAAATTCTTCAAAACCTCCTTTGTATATTTTTGTTGACAAACAAAAATTTCTCATTGACTTTAAACCATCAATCCCATATCTGTCATTTCAAGATCCTTAATCATTTGGTTTTGAAAGACTTCATAGTCTTTCCCTAAGTTAGTCAAGTTTCGAGGTTTCAAGATAATATTTATACTAAGAGGTCTCTAAAGATATAATCAACAAATCATTATTCTCAAACTCTTTTATATATAGTAAAAGCTCACTAATGCTCTTATTGGATTCAAGCTATAGTAAATAATAATCAATTATAGTACTAGGCTCTCATTGCCTACTTTAGTCCAGACAAAGCTTTCATGAGCAAATATACTTTGTCTTCAACTCCTTTAATTAAGGATGACAAAACTAGCCCGGCTCGCTTTTGGTCGAAGTTGACCGGGCCATAGGCAGGCTATAAGCTGACCATGGTCTACCTGGGCTAGCCTGGGCTAGTCACAGGCCGATCTGCCCATTATTTCCAAAAAGAAGTCTTTTTGGAAATTTTTTTAAAAAATAAATGGTAGGTCGGGCCACGGGCCACCATGACATTCCTACCTTTAATAAAGAAATCCTTAGGCTGATCAAAATAAATCTCCTCCTTTAACTTGCTATTAAAAAATATTAACATTAAGTTGGTAGATCTTTCAACTTTGCTAAACGACATAATTGTTTCAAGCCTTTCTATAAGTGTAAAGGTCTTAAGAAATTCAATTCCACACTATTAAACATATATTTTTAACAGTAAGTCTTGCTTTCAACTCACTAATAAAATCATCAACACTAAGCTTGGTTATTAAAGCCATTTTACTCTGGTGACACTTTTGTGGCTTGCTCTGTCAATTAGCTCCTAAGTTTCTTTTTTATGAATTATACTAAACTCTTTTTCCATTGTTTTTTCAGTTAAATAACTAAGGTCTATCATTCCAGCTTATCAACTTAGGAATGGCTACATTACATTTCTAGAAAATGTCTATAAGTCATTTTTTGTTCTTATTGCTGCTACATCTTTACTAGAATCATCATTAACAATTAAATTTTCTTGTTTTTGAGAAATTTCACTCTCATTATGCATATTTTTTTAAGACTTTATTTGATACTTTTCTTAGTTCTAAGCTTTCCATTTATTAAACTTCAAATTCCTACTTATTATCAACTTTTATAATTGTTGTAAATAAACTCTAGAACCTTTCAAAATGCCATTATATCTAAATTGACTCTCAACTTTTTTTTCAAGTCTATCTATGTTTACATCCGATTTATGTACATAAAAAATGCTACCAAACACCCTAAGATGTGGACTAAAGGTTTGACACCATTATAGGCTTCGTATGGTGTTTTACCCTTCAAAGATCTTATAGGGAGCTTGTCATGAAAATCTAGTGCAGTATTCATTACTTCTACTCAAAATTTTCTTATAATTTTCTTTTCAAACAATAAATATCTTCCCATCTCCTTAATAATTATATATTTTTCACTCAAACCATTTTTCTCTACTGTGTAAGTGGTTATAATGGGCCTAGACGGTCCTAGGGTAAATTACTCTCTCTCGAGTTATAATTCCTAACCCTAATTGATATTTCCTAATTCAAATTATGAAAATTGCGATCTCTTAGTCTACAATTTGTCTAAACCTAAATTAGTTCTAACGCTGTCTATTAACCTACTGGAAATCTATACTTGATCTCTTGTTACAAAACTGGACCAGTTTGATTCAATCCTCTACCTATCGATTTACCTAACTCTCGTTAACCTAAATCGATGATTTTTACCGACTCACCCTCTTAGTTTATTGCCCAGTTATGAAGAATCGAATTAAATCACAATAAATCGAAATAAAGCACAATCAAAACAATCTTATTAATCTCAAGAATAAATCAACCTGAAGGTGAGTTTCGACAACATCAACACTTTATGAAAAATATTTCTAATCAAGCTCCAAATTCCATACATCAATGAAATCAAAATAACAATTAGAATATACTTTCGGAATGGATCTCGAAGGCATAACTACAGGAAACCACCTGTTCCGGGAAGTACGCCGCATCAAGCGTGTCTCCGTGCCTCTCTTCCTTCATCTCCTTCCTTGATCGATTGATCTCTAACTAGGTTTTCACTCGAATTTTCAATAGAGTCTCTCTCTTTTGCAACTCTTGGCTCTCTCCTTCATCTATCACATCATAATCTATTTATATCTTCGAGGCTCTAGGTCAAAACGGTCCAAAAATTTATCCGAAACTTGAGTTTTTCTATCAGCCTGACGCAGTGCACCATCATGGCCCTACTTGCCACGATCGTGGCTGGCATTTTTTCCCTTTTGTCATGATCGTGGCCTGAAGTACACGATCGTGGCCTAACTTGATGCTCTCTATCACGATCGTGGCTCTTGGTGCATGATCGTGGCCTGGCTGCTTCTGGTTCTTCCTCTTCTGTCACGATCGTGGCTTGTGCTTTTTGGCCCGAAAACTCTTTACTCTTCCCGTTCTTCCCTATTTACCCTGCAACACTAGCAAACACATCAAGGTACCTCAAAAACATACAATTTAAGCTCAAAGATTCAAACTAACCCATAAAAAACACTTAAATATAAAAACTAACCTAATTAAACTCTAAATGCATACTAAACACTTAAATTGACATTAAAATACTTATCAAATATAATCCTAAACACCATACAAATTGCAACTATCAACATCCCCATACTTAAACGTTTGCTTGTCCTCAAGAAAATAAAACAACAATATATAACAAATATAAAAAAAACACATGCAATGCAGTAATGCGGCAGTGGCTTTGACTTCGTGAAATAAATTTAATCTTGAACACAATCATTCAGTTATGTCAAATCATTAACATGCAAAATATGTGTCTAGGGTCTTTGAACTAAATATATAACTTAATCGAGACCTAAGTGTTAACTTATTTACACTTTTCAATTGTACACATATTTTAATTTTTTTCGGTCCCTCAAACTTCATAACTGTTCCTAAGTACATTTTTCATAAAAATCCAAGCTTATTACAAGTCCGGTAGGTTTTTATTTAAAACAAATTTCATTTATTTATTTATCTACTTTTTTTTAGACCTAGCCTTTTACTCGGAGGCAAACATTTGTGATGAATTTCGATCCAATTACTTGACTAAGTTAATTGCTTATAGCTTGGTTGAAACGTCATTATAGCCTTTTTATGTGAAGGCACACATTTGTGATGCGTGTCGATCCAGTTACTCAGCTACATCATGTTTTCAACTGGCTACTAGCTCTACTCATAACCCGAAGGTCAGCGGAATAGTGATTATTGAATTAAACCTTTTTTTTATTGCCTACCTTGTTGCTTTTAGCTATTCGTTTCCATTAAAAATACTAGTTATACTACTTAACCTAACAGGCCTCTAATTATGAATGAATGAGACGATCTATATGGCTGTATAATTAGGCTGTATAATTCTCCACTAGGTCCTAATTAGGCTGTATAATTCTCCAAAGGCTTCCTAATTTACTAATTTTGCAAGCTAATGATTTTCCATAACCTAATAGGCTATGTTCAAAATTAAAAACAATTCACTCAATCTAGGCCATTGACACATTCACACACTTCACATTATGCAACCTAATACTATCGTACAGAATGTTAAAATTCACATACAAACAAAAAAAACACAAAATCCCTCTCCATACTTGAACAACACATTGTCCTTAATATAGGAAGGAACACACACAACACATACATAAACAAAATGTGCAAACAAAAATTTAAAATAACAAGGAATAGAATAAATTAAATAAAAATAAAAGTAAAAAAATGACAGAAAAATAAACATACAAAAGACAAAATAAAGCTAGAGATTTTTTTTAAAGTTAGATTTGGATTCTAAGGAGATGGAGGTGGTGATGGTATGGAAGGTGGTAGTTGAATACCCTGAGCTTCGAAATACCGATGGAGTCGGCGTATTTCTCAGCTCTGGAATGTTTGTGTATGCACCACTTCCTTTAACATCCTGTTGGTTTCAGATAGTGTATCCAAAACCTTGGTCCAGCATTGGTTCTCTTCTTCTTCTTCTTCTTCTTCTGATTTCTCGCTTGTTGGGTCCCTTGCCTGCCTAGTAGGCACAGAGCTTGAGCTTGACTAGCCCGTCCTGGTCCACACATGTGTCTTTTCATTTATATCCCGCAGACTCATGTTGGTGGAGTGAATAATCTTGACCCGATATAGATGATGGTGGTCAAGGAACTCAGATAAATGTACTGTTAACCCACTCCGATCCATACGAAAATGCTCTCCTATTGCAGAAACTAGGTACTCCATTCCAAGATGGTTGATTTGCTTTTGCGAAACTATAGCAAGAGAATTCATAACATGCATGGATGTGTAGACTGGGATGCTATGGTCCATGCACCACAGTATGAACAGTTCCTTGGTTCAACACTTGTTGGTCTCTGATTTATCAAAGACCAACAGGCACATAAATTTGTGCAACAACAAGTGGTCTTGTTACTAGATAATGTTATTGTGGGCATTTTCTGTGTAAAAACGCTCAATGTAGTTAAGCTCATGCTAGTATTGGGAGGAGCTGAAGTCATCATATTGGTCAACAATGGTGGATTTGGGGAATTCATATATGTCGCACATAATCTCTATTATTAGCTCATATGCTCGCCCTCTCATCTGGAATCATAATTCTTTGGTGTTCTTGGGGTTAAAGGTCAGGGATGTTAAAAATTCTACGGTTAGCTCCTCATAAACAGGGAATTGAAGCCTAATGAATTGACCTCACTAGATCCTCTCTGCTAAATTTTCTATTCGCTCCCGCACCTCTATCCTATCTAGTGTGTCGAAATCAAAATATTTAGGCACAACTATATGCCCAGAGTGAAGGGAACAGAAATGAGTACCTTCCTCCTCGGAGTAGATGGGAAATGAAGCTCCAAAATCTACTGCTTGATTCTGCCTTGCCCTTCCCACAACTTGTTGTGCTCCGTAAGGCTCTGATCGGACAGTTTGCTTGATACGAGGCATGATTAGGTTGAATTTGGAAAGTAGTTGATGGAAAATTTCTAGAGAGATAAAGTAAAACTGAAAGTGAAGGTGAAAGTTAAGTAAGAATTGAATAAATAGGTGGTACAAAGGGTAAAATGGTAAAGTTGTCACTTAAAATTTGCGTTCTCCCCTTTTGTTCATTGTCGCAGGCCACGATCGTGACCTGCTATGCCACGATCATGGCATGCAACGTATCACCGAAGGACTTTCTCAATTGCAAGCCACGTTCGTGACTTGATGGGTCACGGTCATGGCCAGTGCCCATAACTTGATTCTAAATTCAACATGAACTAATTTTTTCATGGGTTGCCTCCCATGTAGTGCTTCTTTTAACGTCGGTAGCTCGATGCTCCTTTTAAGTTCACAATGGTTAGAATGATTGATTTGATGGTAGCGTTGTCATTAATCTCAAACTCTGAATGTTTGCTACCATATTATGACTACCACCTTTCTTGGAATTTTCTTTATCTTGCCTTCCCCTTCGCGAGCGCTTCCTTCGAAAGAATTTTTCAAGAGTCTCAATGTCTTCCCATTCTCCTCGAGGTTCAGGTTTGTTGTGAACTGCTGGAGTTAAAGGAGCTTTGTACTCTCTAACAGTCACTTTGAAGGTCAATTTCTCCTTCCCTACTCGTAGAGTTAGTTCACCTCCATCTACATCGATAATTGAGCGCGCAGTGGCCAAGAACTGTCGTCCAAGAATCATCAGAGTATCCTCATCTTCATTGATATCCAAAATATAGAAATCCGTAGGAAAGATGAAATTGCCGACCTTGACTGGCACATCATGTATAATCCCCATCGGTCTCAGCAAAGTTCTATCGACTGTCTTCACCAAAACATTTGTGGGCACTAGCTCTCGTAACCCTAATTTAAGGGTAAGAGTATAAGGCATCACATTGATACTTGTGCCTAAGTCTGGGAATGCCCTATCTATGATAATCTTGTTGATACTGTAGGGGATGAAAAAGTCCCCTCAATCACCCTTCTTCATTATGTTGGGCATGGTTTCCAGCCTTTACTCCTCTCTCTGTGTGATGGATTCTTGTAATTTTAACTTGGCATGTATCCGCTCCGTCACCTCCTCAATTTTGTTTGGTTTGACTTCTTGTAACATTTCTGCTTCCTCCTTCCTAACATATAAATTCTTTTTAGCAAAAAATTGGTGCAGAAATATTCGTCGAGTTAATTACACCGATTTGTTAACAATCTTATTTGGAAAGTCATCTTTAATTACTTAACTTTCTTCTGTGTCCACTATTTCTAGCTCCTTATCTTGCTTCTGACTTATAACCATGATACACTCCTTTGGGTTGGATTCGGTGTTGCTTGGAAGAGTTCTAGCATTTCGAGTTGACATTGCTTCCGTAAGCCGCCCTACTTGGACTTCTAAGTTATGGATAGATGAAGCGTGATTCTTTGTGACTTGCTCTAATTTACTCTCGAGCCTCTTATGTGCTTCCTCTATTCCTCCTATCTTATCCAAAATTCTGTCCAATTTTGAATCCATCGAGGTGGTTTTGTCCTATTGGAAGCTCGATTGTCCTTGGGATCTGAACTGTCCTCCATTGTTGTTGCTAGAACAAGAGAAGTTTGGATAATCTTTCCACCTAGGGTTATAGGTGTTGGAATAAGGATTGCTACCCCCTCTATGTCCAAATTGTGCACCCATGTAATTTACTTGCTCTGGGTTATCGTCTCTTATCAGATAGCAATCTACCGTATCATGATCCATTTGGCCGTATAACTCACATTTTAATTACGTGGCCTTCATTAGAACTAGGGATGATGCCTTCATATTACTTAGTTTTCATGTCAAATTATCAATCTTAGCTTACATTTTTGTCATTTGGTCGACAGCTACAACTCCTTTCTGTTCCCTAAAATGTGAGTTAGTCTACGTTCACTAGCCCATAGACAACTATTATCGACACTGCATCAATGGTACCTCGAGTATGTGGGGTCACTCCTTTGTAAAATGAATACAGTAAGAGCTCTTTAGGTAGATTATGATGTGGGCATCTCCTCTGCAGATCCTTTTAGCGCTTCCATGCTTCATAGGTAGACTCCCTATTACCTTGTTGGAAGTTTGTGATCTCCTTAATAATTTTGGTGGTCTTCATTAATGGGAAGTATTTATCTAAGAAGGCTCGCACTAGCTGTTCCTATGTCGTAATGTTGGGGGGGCTTAGTGAATGATACAAAGCCTTCTCTCTATCCCTAAGTGTAAAAGGAAATAGCCTAATCCTCACTGCATCTTTCGACATCTGGTGATACCGAAAAGTACCGCAAATCTCGAAAAAACTCACTATATGCATGTTCGGATCTTCATTTGCAGGTCTGTAGAATTGGACGTTCTGTTGAAGCATGTTCAGGAGGGCTAGCTTGATTTCAAAAGAGACCGCTTGACCAGGCGATCTAGCCACTCCTTGACTCGAAGGATTGAATCCTGGCCTCATAAAATCCATGAGGGTCCTCTGTTGTTGCCTACCAGCGATAACTTCTTGATCCATATTTCTTTGGAATTCTTCAACTATTTGTATTTTTTCGATTTCTTCTTCTTCTTCTTCTTCTCGCCGAGCTTTCCTAAAGGTTCTTTCTAACTATGTTATGTCTAAATCAGACGTCTCAATTGCGTGACTCGAACCCCTTGTGACTCTTGGGTTCATACAAGAGTCACAAGGGGTTCGAGT
>JAOTJB010000210.1:43448139-43460304 GCA_027123815.1 Erythroxylum minutifolium
TAATATATTATTAACAAGTCATAATGTTAATACATGAATCACAAATATCCACTGGCCTAGGGCACACTACTAACACTAAAAATATTCATAATTTCATAAATTTTCTAAACTTCACCCAAAATCCTAAATCAACAATTATTATCACCAAATAAATTTTTTAAGATATGTAAACAACAATTCGTATCAAAATCACATTTATAAATCAATTATACCCGAAAACTTTCAATGAATGTATGAACAGTTATTGTAACGTGCAAAAATCAAATTCACGTGTATGTGTGCAATATGATGCATGAGCATGAAATGCATTTTCCTAATTTCTCATTGCTATTTCTCTCATGTGCAGTATTTTAGGGTTTTAACCCTTAATATGGGATACGAGATGTTACAACTTGGGTTCAAGGGCTACCTATAAGAAATAGGAGTAGATTGTTTCGAAACCTTTACACTTGTAACAAGACATGAAACTATTAGATAACTAATTACTCTTATTACTCAAAAATAGATGGAAGAGACTGCACATAGAAGTTAAATCAATATTATTAAATGAATTCATTAATGAAATTGTATATACTAAAAAACCTAATTATGGCTCCTTATAAGGCTCTTTATAAGCTAAAATAAGCCTCATGAGCATGGTATAACATAATTGATGGGTACTTAGTGCAAGAATGGTTAGACATAAATATAAATAAAAGCTACCTTATATGTATTAAAATATGACAAGGTAAGAAATTGGTAGTTTTACTTTACGATAATGACTTATTAATTATAATAAGAGACAAAACTCGAGTTAAAGGGACAAAGAAAAGAATTGAGCTAGACTTTACAATTTTTGACTTAGGAATGGTGTATTATTTCCTTGAAATGGAGACTGAGTAGCATAAAGACTACATTTACGTTATTCAATGCAAGTATACTAAATCAATTCTAAAAAATTCTAAGTAAGGCTAAACTGGTAGCCTTTCCTCTTGCTATCAATGTGAAGTTTTATAAAAAATATAGAGAAGAGGAATGCAATATAATTGGAAGTCTAGTAGTTAGTTAGTTATACCTAAATTATACCTAATTGCGATAAGACTTGACTTTATATATGTAAGAACTCTATAGAAGGAACAAAGAAAAGGACATCATTATAGATCATCTAAAAGAGTATAAAGATATCTCATATGAACGACTAGTTATAGTATAAAGATATCTCATATGAATGACTAATTTTGATTAGGATTGGTAAAAAGAACCAAGTCCGACCCAACCTAACCTGAAGTTAATGTATCAAGTTTGATCAACTCGTACTTCGTCTAGGACTCAAACCTAGGAGGTTGGCTAAAGGTCCAAACTGGTAATTAACTTGAATGACTCGTGTCTCTTACTATAAAATGATCTTATTTTAAGAAAACTATATAAATTGTTATTATTTTAGGGAACCCAAACCCGAATACGTTTTAGATTAGGCTCGAATCACATCTTAAAAAGATCATGTTGGATTAATTTGAACCAGTCCATTACCATCTCTAATTTTGATGTTTTTAACAAAAAATAAGAGATGTATCTCATAAGTTTAATCCTTTTATTATAAATTTCACCAAAAATCAAGTGAAGAAGAAAAAACAACTACTCAATCAAATAGTGCTATTAGCTTCCTTTTTATAAAGGGGTATATGGAGTTATAACTTGATATTTGATTTCTTCTTTAGCATAGAATTCATTAAACTTTTCAGAGATATACTTTGTACCATTGTCTAAACTAAGCTGCTTTAGAAATAAACCAAGTTTTTTTTTTCAAATCTTGCCTTTAATTTTTAACTTATGTTTGAGAAATGAGATCCAATAGAATCTGATAAACTATCTATAAAGATTACAAAAACTTGAGTGATGGTTCACTCATTAATCTATAAAGTTAGAATGGATTAATTATTCTTTTCTTTTGCTCTTTATTTTATTTCTCCATAGGGCAATTGTTGCTTACTAAATTGACAAGATTGACATATAGTTTTTACTTCTATTAGTTAAGGAAAAACTTCAACTGCCTCTTGTGTTTTATTTTGCTCAAAGCACTACCACCAATATGCACTAATATATTGTTCCATAGCATATATTCATCAACAAAAATGGTGTTGACTCTATTTAAATAACTACTATTTTCAATAGTTTTAGCCTGTAAATTCCAATCAATTGGAAGGAGCCTTCCCTTCATTTCAATTATTAGGATCTCATTTTCTTTTTGGTTAGTAATCACACATTCAATCTTCTTAAAAATCATTTTCAAAAAACCTTTTCAAGTAACTCACCAACAGTCAATATGTTTTTGTCCAATTTAGGTATAAACAAAACTTCCTAAATAATTTTTATACTTATTGCAATTTGAACTACAATAATATTACCTTTTCCTTTCACTTTAAGAAATGTTGCATTACCAATTCTTATTTTATTGGTGAAGTTTCAAGTTATTTGAACATTAATTTATCAAGTGTCATATGGTAAGTGCAACTTGAGTTCATAAGCTACTGATGTGTTAAAGCAAGCTAGTAGTGCCATTATAGTGAAGAGACACTCATTTGTTTGTGGTTCCTTTTATTCTACTACTTTTTCTTGTTAATGCTCTTTGCCTTTATTTTCATCTATACGTCCCAATTGGTTGCATGTTTGACATTTTGCACCAAACCTAGACCATCAAAAGTTTGGAGTATGGTTGATTCACAATGTGCTAGGTGGAAGTATGCCTTTAACCTTTTGCTATACACCTCTTTTCTTTAAGTTCTTCTTCTCTTTACTTTTCTCTTTAGCTTTCGTTTTTGAAGCATGAGGTGGTTTAGAGTTTGCCTTAAATATTTCCTAACTTACTCTTTTTATCTTAAACTCCTTCTTTGTTCTTGTACTTACAAGAAATTCATCTTTATTAAAGCGAGTTAAGTCATGTCTCTAGATTCTTCGAGAGCTAAAATATGTGTTTCAATTTTTTTAGGACAATTATGAGTAACTTTCTAATAATTCTTATGTCTTTAAGAACTTCTCCAAATAATCAAAGTTAGCTTATTACATTTATAAATCTATCATTGAACTCTTTGATAGTTTTAACCTCACTCATTCTCAGCATTTCAAATTCTCTCAAGAGGTTGAGAATTTGAAGCTTTCAAATCTTTGAAACTCTTGTTTAACATTGTTCTAAGCTTCTTTACCGATTTCACATGTCATTATTCTCATAAAGATGGCATCTAAATTGGGCGTATGTATTATATATAACGAGTGTCTTGTACCTCTTACTTTTCTTTTCACTATGATTTTTCATTTAGTTCATAATTAAGTTGTTTAGAAGAGGAGGAGGTGTTCCTGTTGCTACTACGTCCCAAAGATCAAACGTTACTGATAAGCTTTCATTTTGACAGGATGTGTATGATAACTTTTTATATTAAACATTGGAGGAGGAATTGTAGAAAAACTTTAAAAGGTCATTTCTTGTAACACTACTATATATAAGATTAACTTTTTATATTAAACATTGGAGTAATAATTGTAGAAAAACTTAAAAAGGTCATTTCTTGTAACACTACTTGTTGAAGATTTCTTAAATATAGCACTTGGGAGTTGAAAAAGGGATCACTTATTCTTTTAAACTCTCACATGCCTCTTAAGACCATAAATGAACTGTTATTTGCGCATAAACTAATATCAGGAACTTTGAATGCTGGAACTACGACAATTGTAATTGAAAGGTTGAGTTTATAGGTGTTTTTGGTGTAAAAACAGTAATCATCATCTATTTTAAAATAACTTTAAATCAACTTATTGATGTTTTGAATTTTCTCGTAGAAACATAAGAAGATTCAGAATATCAAGTGCATGACTTGTTAGTATAAGTTGCATTTCTTTTTTAATGCAATTTTCAGTGCTTATCACACATAAATTAATCAAACTGAAGTGCCAAAAAAAAAATCTCTTATCTTAATTAGTTATCGAGTGCCTTGAATTTGCACCTTAAAGACCAAATCAAAAACTGACAGATATTGCAGCTCAGTTTCGATGAGTTACTTCTTTCCTGGCTTAGTTTGACTTGATCCTGCTAAGCTTTAGAACAAAAGGATGGGACAATTGGACATGTAAGAATGCATAGCTTCTCTGTTTTTAAAGAACATCAAATTGCAACACATTGATTATGTAGTTAAGTGACTCGTATTTCAAATTTTTTAACTTTCTCTTCATAAAAGAAAAGGACATTGGCATGTTTTCTCGTAAACGGTGTTGCAAACATGAGTTATTTCAGTTGATGTTTGATGTGCTTTGAGCTCATCTCATTCATAAATGTTTTTGTTTTGTCTTTACCAGACATAATAAGAACAATTCAGTAATTAGCTTGCAAACTTAGGACTGCTTGCCCTTATTTCCAACTGCAAATTAAACCTACCATACAAACTGTTCCAATATCCACATATATGGCCAAAGTCACGATCTTTTCATCAAAGATATACTATGGTACTAATCTTATTGATATAAGGATTTCACAAGATATACTTGAAATGGTCTACTTAGAGTTAAAGGATATAATTTTAATAGCAGAGTATTACAAAAGAAAAAGAGAGTACATTTGACAAACCATTCAAGAAGAATACGCAACTGTTGCATATACTTTATACATCGTTTAGTAAAGATGGCTTTCACTAAATCCACCAAACCTGATGTATTTTACAGCAAAGTTATGATTAAGCTGGAAACGAACATACCCATTAAAGAAATGAAGTTGAAGAGCCATTTTGCCTTACTAAACATAGATTTGACGAGTATATATCCCAGGAATTAATGTAGAGCAGAAGAGTGACAAAAATATGAGTTTTAATTGCAGATTACTGGACTTGGGAGTGTGGTGATGATGCCACTGATCGGGAATCTTTCGGACAAGTATGGCAGGAAAGCTATGCTTACACTTCCTATGACTATCTCCATTATTCCTCTTGGTATGCCGTAAGCTATTTTCGTTCGCTTCATAATTAGTTGTTCCTTGAGGTCTTTCCGTTTTGGTGGTGCGTGTGGGGTGACTCTGGAATGGACCCCTCTATACACTATTAAAGTGTTGTGAATCTTTTTTTTCGTAGGTTTCATGAAACATATGAACCCAAGATGTTTCAGTTCTTTTTCTTGACTTGGAATGGAAGTAATTGCGGTTTTTGGTCTTCGAAAATTACACTTCCTTTCTTACTGTTGAAGTTTTTGGTTACAGGTTACTGTTAGGTTGCTCTCATCTCTACTTTCTACATGCCTTGTTCCTTTTCTAGACCAAAGTGAACTTCCTTCTCAACCTCCCCCCCTTTTTTTATTATTGTTATCTTTGCCTTGTTTTGGATCCGTACGCTCTCCGTAATCGTTTTCATTTTTCTAAATTTCAGCTTTTCAATTTAAAATATGCTTCCCTTGCTTTGTCCCAGTACTCATTGTACAATTATCCCCTTAAAGCCAAGAACTTCAATTTTGGTCGGGCTTCAAGACCAGGCTGTTCTATGCAAATAGAAGACAAATTAATACATGTATAGGAAACCCATAAGTTTATATCTTTTTAAATTTAATGATCATAATTGAAGTTTGTGCCTGCTGCTAAGGAAGTAACTCCACTGTCAGTAATAACAAGGGACTGCAATTTTTTTCCAAGTTTATCATGCCTTGTTGTGAGCATGGAGATAAAAGACAACAGATTGGAAAAGAAAACCAACTTCTATGTACTAAACACCGATATTATTTCCACAGTTATACTGGCATATAGAAGGACAACCAACTTCTTTTACGCCTACTATCTGCTCAGGACTATTACAGCTATGGTCACCAGTGGCAGCGTTAACTGCCTTGCTCTTGCCTACGTGGTAATTATCTCAACTGGGTCACTTTTCTATTAATCTTGCCTACTTTAGGAGACACCAATCTAAGTCACAGTCCAGAAGTTGGGAGTTTGCAAGTTGTGTATGGACTGTGCAGCATTATCATATCCCTGATAGGTTGCTTGACAGTTAAATATAGTTAAGACATAAAAACACCTGAGAAAGTTTTCAACTTTGTCTCCCTAACATGCAAGAAACCATTTGATGTTGTCATTCTCTCAGGCAGATGTTGTGTCAGATGGACAACGAGCATCAGCTTTTGGAGTTCTTTCAGGCGTAGTTTCTGCGGCTTATGTTTTTGGAACCTTGGCTACTCGCTGCCTTACCACTGATTTGACGTTTCAGGTTGTTCTTCGCCGTTTAATTAGCATATTTTTGTTATCTGCTTCTTTCAACATTATAAGTTCAAACTTCAACAGGAATTGAAGGTTGCAAGTTTTTTGATAATACTAATCATTTTATGGCAGATTGCTGCAAGTGTGTCAATAGTTGCTGCTGTCTACATGAGAATTTTCCTCAAGGAAAGTGTTGAAAACTTGACGCAGCCGATACTGAAGGAAGCACCAGATGACATTGAAGGTCATAGCACTTTACTTGCAAAGGCAACAGAGTTCAAGGCAATTCCATCTCCTAGAGATCTCTTTTGCTTACTTAAGATCAGGTAGGAGTATAGAACTTGCAAATACAAGTGCAAATCATTTTTGCTTTAAAGTTCAAGTGCTCGTTGAGTGGAAAATCTTGCATCTTTAGTTGGGACGCAAGCTTGTTCAGAAACTATGATATAGCTCTTTTAGTTTTATATTTTATTTAATCGCACTATGGTGATCTTATTTGCCCACTTGGATATCCCAATCAGTTGTAGGGAAGAAAGCACTATTATCTTTTACTCGAATCACATGAAATTCTTAGTACGCTCTTTCAAGACAATATTTTGTTGGTCGAAGTAAAAACCTTTATGACATATTTTCAGTAATATTTGCACGCGGGACATGCAAGTTAGTTCAGGTATCACTGGACGCTTAATGCAATAATGTGTTTCATATTTCTGGTGTATTAGGCTTTGGCTAGAGATAGTTGTTGATTTATTTCTCTTCCTGTAGATGTAGATTTGATATAATTTATCTTGTAAAACTTGTGTTGCAGCCCAACATTTTCACAAGCAGCAGTTATTGCTTTCTTCAACAGTCTTGCAGAGGGTGGAGTAGAAGTTTCTTTATTGGTAAATTTCTGTTGTCTAATAATATAATCGTGTATCTACGGCGCCGGATATGTTTATTCCCTTGATTACTGAAAAATTACGATAAAGATTACAGCAGAAAATTTGTAGGAAATCTCAAGTTATTGGTCGAAGTGTAGGTAAGTCCGGAAAAAGAATAGTAATGAAAGAAAATCATTGTGAGATGTTCTGCATATAGTTGCAATATGCAACTGTTCAGCAAAAGAACGAAAGGCGTTTGAAGATTAGAATCAGAATAAGTTGGAGGGCCTGCAAGTAAACATGTCAAAAGTTCTATATTTGAATCTTCCAAAAGTTTTGTTACTTGTACCACGCAGTATTTCCTGAAGGCACGTTTTAACTTCAACAAAGACCAGTATGCTGATCTAATGCTAATCGGTGGTGTTACAGCAATGGTAATGCAGGTATTCATCATCAAACCATGTTGTTATATTCTTTCTTCAATTTCTAACCCACGTTCCACTTCAAATTCTAGTACTTGATTTAGTATTCCAAGTATAGAAATTTATTAAATTTCCAGTTCTTGATTTTATGGACTCCGCAGCTTCTTTTCGTGCCTCTTTTGACATCCTTTATAGCAGAGGAAAGACTGCTCTCGGTAGCACTCTTTGGGGGCTTCACATATGTAAGATTCTTGATCTTAATGCTCATTGTTACTATGAAAATGAAGATGTGGAGGAAAAATGCTGACCATGTCTGTTTATGTGGTGCCTTGCAGTTTTTGCTTTACAGCATAGCATGGTCGAAATGGGTAATACTTTTTTTTCAACTGATTTTCCTGCTGTTTTAATTAACTATATGTTTCCTTTGAGACAATTCATGTATTCTATGGGTTTATGACCTTGGGCGAAAACATGTCTTCTTTCTCCTTACGTGTCCACATCTTCTTCGTGGACAGGTTCCATATGCAAATGCTCTGCTTTCTGCTATGATTGTCATCGTGCCTCCATGTGTGAGTAATGAACTTTTTTCTGTGACTGAAATGCTCATTTACTTTTAAGAAAGTACTCACTTTTTTCCATTGAATTAACCCATTTCACAACTTCTACAGTTGGGAAGCATTGCATCGAAACAAATTGGGCCAAATGAGCAGGTACAGCTCCATCTGCAAGTTATCTTTGATTGCATTTGTTCACGTTCTAATGAGCACCAATCAAGATTTCTAAAATGTCCACTTTTTCTTTTGGCAATCTCTATACACATCGAAAGGAAGAAACCATTGACTAAAAACAATCCTGGGTGTCCTGACCCAATTCTTTTGTGGTTTCAGTTGAATTTCTTTGTTTAATTTTACTCATTACCTACTTGTCCATTGGATTAATTCGACACACGTAACCAGGGAAAGGCTCAAGGATGCATTCAAGGCATAAATTCGTTAGCCACCGTTATTTCTCCAATCATATTTAGTCCTCTAACAGGTCTGTGAATTTAAGAATAAAGTATCCGCAGGGGCTAGTTGAGCACTTGGGAACGCTGATTTGCTTTTGCTATGAATTATGCAGTCTTGTTTTTCTCTGAAGAAGCACCCTTTAATTTCCCTGGCTTCAGTATCTTGTGCATTGGATTTGCTATGGTATGACCATTTCTCTTGCTATTATTTTTCCTGTTCAGTCAGATAACAGTTCATGGCTTGAAATCTCTAAGGAGTGGAATTTGTTCTTAATGGAGATCTGAAAAGATCGAGTTACTGCCGTTGATGCTCAATAGTAAATTGGCTAGTAGATTCCAATGATCCAGGCAGAAAAATTAATATTGTATTAACAAAATATTGCAGATGATTTCATTCATTCAAAGTGTTTTCATAAGAGCTGCTGTTCCGATTCCTAATCACAAGATCAGCTTTAAAAGTGAGGAGGGCTAGTCATGACGATTCGTGAACTGCATCGTTTAAGGAGAAGAAAGTCTGTACCACTCTTCATTTACCGCTGAAAGTGATGTCATTTCTCAGATACCCTCGTATCAGAAATTGAGGAACTGAGAAAAGACGAAAGAAAATTTCCTTCTGTACTGATACGTATATTCTTGACATTTCCAAGAAGGCAGCTCTCATGGACTTGCTGTCAAAATCCTTAGGAAGCTTATCGAAGTTAGTTAACTGTTCAGATATCAGGGTAGAAGTCCTTGCTATAATAAATGCAGTATTTAACCACATTCAACAAGCATAACAAGATGATAAAATCATATCTCTAACATTTGGTACGTGATCTGGAACCCTCTCAAAACTTATCAAAGAGAAAAATATAAACCTTGTGCAAAAGAGAGTAATGGTAGAAGACCCTTGTGCTTTTCACACCCACATATACACTATATGCAACAATCTCACCTTATGTCAGATATTATTACATGTTCTATCCTAAGGGGTAGAATAGGCCAATTGTGTTATTTAATATAGTTATTAGGGTACTACCATGTGTCTTAAATACAATTAGTAAATTAACCATCCCATTATGATTATTAAATATACATTAGGCAATTCGATTGTGGTTAGGCATATGGAATTAATGTTGTGATTATATTAATCCACATATATATTTCTAACATTCTCCCACTTGACAATATAATCAAACCACCATATCAATCTCTATCATCCAAAAGCAATCAAATAAATCATATGCAATATCATATCGACAGGATATATATACTACACATAATTTGGCCCTGGAGATGTTCGAATACCACAATAACCTTTAAAACAACATGCGCGTAGTACAATATCAACATATATATGTCAACATTAACAAAGATGACTGCAAACATCATTATGCATGTCTCATATATAAAAGTCATAAGCAATCCATACAAAGTGCCAACATGGTCAATACAAAATAGCAGACTCCCACTAATTTTATCCAGCTAGGCTCCTAACAATCCCATGCGGGAGACGTGTTCTGTAAACACACATATAGGTAAGCCTTTTGTGAGTGGATCTGCTAACATGATAGCTGTAGGCATATACTCAACAGTAATGAGGGATTCAACGACTTTCTCTTTAACAAAATAGTATTTTATATCAATATGCTTGGAGCAAGAAGTACTTATAGTGTTCTTAGAGAAAGCTATAGGTGTGGAATTATCACAATACAATTTCAGTGGACTCAAAATAGAGTCTACAATACCCAATGATAAAATAAAATTACGCAACTATATTGCTTGACAAGCAACCTCATAGCACGCCATATACTCTGCCTCTATGGTAGAGGATGCTATGAGTGTCTGTTTGGCACTTTTCTACTATACAGCTCCTCTAGCTATCATAAAGATGTAGCATAAAGTGGAATTTTTATCATCCACACTTCCTGCATAATCAAAGTCACTGAACCTAACTATATCAAGAGTGTCAGTTTGCCGATAAGTCAACATATGATCTTTTCTACCTTGAAGATACCTCATGACTTTCTTAACCACTTTCCAATGGCTAAGACCAGGATCACTTAAGTATCTTCCATGCCTACAATAAAAGCAATATTAGGGTGTGTGCATACTTGAGCATACATCAGACCGCATAAAAGTGACGCATAAGGAACGACTTTCATTTCATCTCTCTCTTTATCATTTTATGGACATTGGGCCTTTGAGAACTTGTCACTCTTCACTATTGGTGCCTTTCTAGGAGAACAAAAATATATATTGAATCTTTTTAAGATCTGATTAATGTAAGTCTTTTGAGATAATCGAAGAATTCTATTAGCTCTATCTCAGAGAATCTGAATTCCAAGTATATAAGAGGCCTTACCAAGATCCTTCATGTCAACAAGAATAAATAATGGTTATTTTGTCTCAAATAATATATTGGTATCATTATAAACAAGTAGAATGTCATCAACATAGAGTACCAAAAAAATGAAACTGCTCCCACTGAACTTCATATATACACATTGATCAACTACATTCTCCTTAAAGCCATATGTAATGACATATCAAACTTGAGATACCACTATCTTGATGCTTGTTTTAACCCATAAATAGACTTCTTGAGCTTACAAACCACGTTTTCTTTACTAGCTATCTCGAAACCAATTGGTTGGGTCATATAAACATCTTCATAAAGATCTCCATTCAAGAAGGCGGTCCTCACATCCATTTGATTGAGTTCCAAGTCAAAATGAGCAACTATAACCATAATGATTCACAGTGAATTTTTGTAGAAATTGGTGAGAAGGTTTCTTAAAAATCAATCCTTTCTCTCTGGCTATAGCCTTTAGCTACAAGTCTTTCCTTATACCTTTCTACTTGTCCACTTGAGTCGTGTTTGATTTTGTAAACCCACTTGCACCCAATGGGTTTGCAACCATTAAGTAGTTCAACCAACTCCCAAACTCCATTTTGTAACATGGAACTCAACTCATCTTCCATTACATTCATCCATAATGTAGATTGAAGACTGTTCATGGCTTTTTGAAAACTGACTGGTTCAGTATTATCGCCCATATTGAACCCATGCTCCTGCAAATAGACAATATAGTCATTAGGAATGGCAGGTCTACATGTTCTTTGTGATCTCCTGATAATAACATCATTATCCCCAGTATAAATGACTTCATATCGTGCTTGATTCTGAGGTTCATCAGAGATTCTACTATAATTTGTTCAATCATGGGGTCATAAGTAGGAGCAGAAGTGATGGGTACAGGGACTATAATGCGTTTTGTCCCTGAATACAATTTCTCTTAACCCTTGACTTGAACCAAATTCATCTTTAAAATAAACAACTATATCTGATTCTATAATTCTAGTCATGTGAGATGGGCAATAGAATTTGGAATCCCTTGTGCCAACAGTGTAGCCTACAAAGTAACCACTAATAGTTTTCGGACCAAGATTTTTAGACTGTGGATTATAGGGCCTCACTTCTGCTTTGCATCCCTAAACATAAAAATGACTCAAGTTTGGTTTTTATTTGATTATAACTCATATGGAGTCTTTGGGACTGATTTGCTAGGTACTTGATTCAAGATATAAGCAGCTGTCTTCAATGCCTCACTCCACAAAAATTCAGACAAACTACAGTGAATCAATATACACCACAACATATCAAGAAGTGTATGGTTTCTTCTTTCAGTAATTCCA